>CM029599.1:110481935-110978381 GCA_017311375.1 Mytilus coruscus
TTGACACTGGGGTTGACCCAGGTGCACCTGGTCTACAGGTAAGGAGTTGGAAAATTATGTCAACAATGACAAAGGCAAAGCATGACAAAATCAATGTCATTTATCAACACCATAATTCAAATTGCATAAATTAAAGTATTGAATTTGTCAGTAAAGATATAAAATAAAATGACACCCGTTTGCAACTCAAGTATTTTGAAAGCAATTTAAAATCGATTATATTAATTGATGATGTTACAGAAAGTCTACATTGCATTGTACAACTGTACAATACGGATGGAAATTACAGTCAAGATTATATAATTAGTAACCAAATTGATGCCTTCAAAATGAAAAATTTAAGGGCCCATGTTGTAACAGTCAAAATTTCTCAACAAACATAGAAACTAAATGAAGATTTGTCAATATGACATGTATGATAAACATCAATCCTACCAGTAACAAAATATTTTTGAAAAAAAAACCATTGTGGAACTACATGTATGGTGCAGTCCGTTGTATCCGTGTCCCTAAGACTTTTGGCTTCATTTTGGTAATCTCATGAAACTAATAATTGTGTCAACAATTTCATAACATACTTTATTTTCATGAAATCTTTTTTATGTATGATTTTATGTAATGTGTGTCCAAAATAAGGGAAACCCCTGTTTTCGCAGTTCTTCAAATTTCCGGTGATTTCACGCATGCCTTCTAAGAAAACTACAAAATATGGTTCAGTTTGAACCAAACAGACTGCCAAGGATGCAGAGCAAAATATATTACATTTTGATTAAACCAAAAATTTTACTAAGTTTATGCTTGAACTTATCAATTTTAATCTTTTTTGTTCTTTTGGAAGGCTAAAACACTTACAAGAATGATTCTATTTGTGTTAAGGTTATGATAAAATCAGGTAATGCGCAATAACACCGGCCACTGTATGTGTATTTAGGGTTACTTTCTACAGAATTATTCTGATCCTAATGTCATACTATAAACAACTTGTCAATGAGTGCTTGCTCATTTCTGTTTACACTATCAGATACACAGTTTCACCAATTGCTTTCTCTAATAACTTTTAAATATAAAAATAAGGAGATGTGGTATGATTGCCAATGAGACAACTATTCAGCAAAGTTCAAATGAAGTGGGTGTTTGCAATTTTAGGCAACCGTACGACCTTTAACAATGAACAAAAACTCATACTGTATAGTCTGCTTTTAAAGGCCTCGATATGAAAAATATGAAACAATTCAATTGAGAAAACTAACAGCTTAATTTATAACAAAGCAATTAACAAAAAAAAATATGACAGTCATGAACCAACAACCACTGAACTACAGGCTCCTGACTTGGGATAGGCATATTAAGAAAGGCTTGGTTAAACATGTTTGTGAGCACTCAACCCTCCCCCTAACCTGGGACAGTGGTGTTACAGCACAACATTAGAACACATTGTAAAAATCAGTTACAATTGGCCTAACTCAAAAGATTAGCACAAAAATAATTAGCATTGAAACAATAGACACAAACATTGACAAAGCACCAAAATAAGAGTTTTTACAACATTAAGAGTTTAAAGCTCAAAGACAAGCACTCTGAAACCATATTGAAAAGAGAAATGAGCACAGTTACAATCAAAGTGATTTTATATTTGCCCCTGATGCCCTGTGCAAACGTTTTCATTGGCAATATCTGGAGGATAATAATCTCCCTTAGATAAGTTCATTTTTATCTTTATGTTAAAAGTCTAAGAAATTCAAGTTATCTTTATTATTTAGATTTCAGATTAGTTTTTAAGAATTAAAAGTTAGAATTATTTGTTGCAGTTTTCAGCCTTTTTGCAAACTGTCAAGATTAGATTTTTGTTAAATATCTGAGATTAAGGATTAATATATATATTTTCTGTAATTGTTTTCATCCAAGTTGTGGTCTTAAGAATACATTTAATTGATAGATGAACATGTTTTAATGTATTAATATCTTCCTGATATCTATGTATATTATTAGATTTCATCTAATCGTATATGAACATTATTTGTTCACTTGTAACGGATGTTTTAATGAGGTTTTGTAGTACGCATGCGTTATTTTGGTATCGGGTCGGTTCGGCCTGATTACATGTTCGCCTTGGTCCGTTAAGCCCTGAGATCGTTCGCCAATAGAGTACGCTCGCCCTGGGTTCCTTCTCATTACTTTTATCAAGGACGTTTTATACGTCCTTGCATTTATTTAAATACTAATATTATGGGTATTATTGTTTTATAAACTTATTCAGATATTTATATGGTATTAATTCTAAATTCATGAAAACACATGAAAAAAATAATTAAAAGTTGATGGCTTGTTTTGGAGCATTAATAGGTCATGATAATAATTTTCATTGATTGTTGTTCTTCAAATGTCCGGTGATTTCACAGATGCCTTCTCAAAATAGCATATTTTAGATAAAGGAAAGATTTTATGCTACGAAATATTGTTAAATTTGAACCAAATAGACTGCCAAGGATGCCTGTGACTATTATAATAGTCCCATAGGATGCCGAGCAAAATTTATTTCAATCTGATAAAATTTGACATCAATGGAACAAATTTTATCAGATGATGTGATTTTTTAATGGAAATTTGCTAAATATGATTAATCATTGGATTGCAGTTTTAAATTTAATCTTGAACTTATCAATTTTAATCTTTTCTGTCCTTTGGAAGGCTTATATAATTACAAGAACGATTCTATTTGTGTAATATTGCTGATATGACGAAATCAGGTAATGCGCGATATCACCGGCCGCGCGGACAGCGGGGACTCCACTGTAATTGTCTTTCTTAGTTTAATAATTGGAATTATCGGAATGAAACAACTGGATTATTCGGGTTAATCTAAACCACGTTGGTTACGTATCTGTGCATGTGCACAAATGGGAAATTTAATTGTGCATCCGAAAGTTTCAAAATAATGACAAACAGAATTGTCATATATTCATACAATCCATCTTGTGTTAAAGTCAAGTATCTACGTGAGAGTACGACTTCAAATCAATGATGCTTGAAAAATACACGGATTTAGTTGTTCCGTCTGAGTTCAGATCTTTAATGCAATCAAGTCATATTCCAGTTTTCATGGATTTAGACATCATGTGTTTTTAAAATGAATTAGCATATTTTGTTATTTACTAAATGTCCAGTGCACACATGCTGGTGTATTACACATCAAACGATGCACCGTCAGTTGACAGAAATATCATTGTCTTCTAGGAAGAAGAAGAATTCAGTTGACGGATTACATTTCGAAAGTACGTAGTTTTCATGTCGGTCGTTGTCGGAATGTCCCCAATGATTGCCGTTATTGCCTTACGTTTCAAAGTTTTATAAGTGATCAAAAACGGGATTTAACAACTAAATAGTCCAGCTCTTTATCGTTATTCGTCATTAAGGTACACCCATTATCGAGGCTCGAGTACGGAACCAGTAATTCGTTGCTGTCAATAGTTTTATTTTCATGAAAAATTTCAGAAAAGGGTTGTGTGACTCCTGACGGAAAAAGGCATTCCTACCCTCATACTTTTGTGTAAAAATATTACATGAATAACAAATATGATATGGGTCGAGCACTTACAGAAAATGAATGGGTTTGAAATGCTAATAAGTGCCCAAAACCCAATCCTTGGCCTGACACATATCTGCATTGGATAAATTTAGAATTTTTTATATATGTTTATAATGAAAACCCTAGTTTAAGCAATTTGACTAAAATCTTGGGAGCCAGTTTTTCTTTTAAAAGTTAACTATCTACCTTTGACAGAAAACTTTCAAGTGAAACCACATCAATTACTGTTATAATTGCTTGGCAAAGTTGCATTGCATCAAGTTGACCATGCTGAGACGAATGTAAGGAATTTAGTTATAGAAAATTTAATTTGAATCAACAGTATTTGCAGATTTTTATGTTAAGTAAAGTGAGTTTCGGATTTAACTAAATTTTTTTTATTATGTCACTCTTAAGTTATGCTTAAAATTATTGTTTGATAACCAAAGATAATTTATATTGTCAGCAATAAGATAAGAAAGAAATATATAGTCCAGCCATTTTTAAGAACTTTTAGAATAAGTTTGTTTAAATGATCGATAAGTTTGCTATAGTACATGTATATAAGTTTACGGGCTCAGTAAACAACTTAACTGTAAAGGATGTGTTATCCAGTTTGAAATAAGTTTTCTACAGGTACTGCCAAACTTCCAAACCAAATCTTTGTATCTATGATTGAATTTAGTAAAGGTTTTAAGTACAATGTAACTTGTGGTAACAAAATTCTTGACTTAATATTTTACCAGCAATACATAAATTACCTTCACTGAAATCCAAAACATCACTACAGACATAGGCATAGCAAACAAGTTGGGATATATAAACACTGTAAGATGGTGCAGAAGGAACATTACTGTCAAAACAAGGAAAATTAACAAACGAAAATTGTCTCTTTTGTTGTAAATTTTTTTGTGTAGAGTTTCCAGCTGTAATACAGAAAAATCTAAATCTTGGAAAGGATAGTTATTGCTGTTTATATTTAATTTATTTAAAGTAAGTTCCTTTGGGTAAAAATTCGACAGTATATTGAGGTAATTCTTGATGATTAAATAAAAAAATAATCTGATTATCATCAAGATAATAGAAAGTGTTGTTGAATATATCAAATTAAAGTAATTTAGATAGGTCTGTCCCGATTTTGGCAATAAACTGTGATTCATCAGTGTTCCAGCTAGGATTTCAAAAGGGCAGGGAGCCAATCATGAAAAGGGCACTTTAGCACGATGATTGATATTCCAAAAAGGGCATGTCCTATGTAAACTGAAAGGGGTTTCAGCTAGGAGTTTTGAGAGGGTTTAGTAACTTTACGCTAGATGAAAATCAACCTTATTTTGGGTAACAGTAAGGACCAATGATGTATATTACTAGCTATACATATGCCCTAGTCCTGCAAGGACAAGGATCTTTGAAGGCCTTATGCATGCTACAAATGTAGGCAGTCATCGTATGATTCTACTGGTGTGATGCTTAAATATGAAGATAAGAACAGGGATCCAGAAATTTAGTTCACAATTTCAGTTATTTTGAGGACATCCTGATCAACAAAAGTCGGGTTCCTCTTTTTCAAAGCAAAGAATCACAGCATAAATGAAATTGTAACGACTATTTCACTGCATAATCAATATCCCTCGAAACCATTTAAAATCGATATTTGGAATTCATTTTATGAGCTTGGAATGATTAAAAGACTGTCTATTATAAATATATCAAGAAAAGATCACGTTTACGTTACTTTCGATTTTAAGCGAAATGAAAACAGGAAATGACAAGAGGATAATAAATTTAGAATGAATCGGGTTCATCTACGGATTTGTTTGTGTTCAAAGTAAAGGCAGAAATTATCATTTTATTTTAAATTCAGTTGCTCAGTAAAATAAATATTTGTCTCTCTGGTTAATTTGAAACTAAATGATTTTGTATTTTACATTTATAAAGATAAGTTCACGATGCGCGATTCATGATAAAGAAAGCACATGTTTGAATCGTGAAAATATTATTGAAGTTTTATCTTTATAATCGAAATTGTCAAAAGATTTCATGAAAAGTTTTATAAAATGTGACGAAAATACGCTCAAATGGCGAAACCACGTCAACTGAGCTGGAATAAGTTATCGCTTGAAAAATATGAAATTAAATGAACACTCGGGAAAAACAATTTTGTTAAATCGACGAAACTACAAAAACATCTATGGATAAACGAACTGCAAATTGTGGTCTTTTGAGAAATCTTAAAATTGAAATGCTGACTGACTAAATTTAATGGGAAAAACAATTACAATGGTCAATTATGAGGTTTAATTAACGGATTAACGACCCATCGATGGCGATAAGAGGATTATCTGTAATCACAACTTATTACACCTGCTGTAAATATTAATTAGCTGAGGGTCATAAACCTGTCATAAATATGAAGACAGGTAAAATAATAGTATTTTCATCAAAATATTACGACAATAAAGGCATGGACTTGAGAAAAGTGCAGGGCGCCTGAAACAACTAAATAGTCCAGCTCTTTATCGTTATTCGTCATTAAGGTACACCCATTATCGAGGCTCGAGGAAGCAGTAATTGTTGCTGTCAATAGTTTTATTTTCATGAAAATTTTCAGAAAAGGGTTGGGGGGGGGGGGGGGGGGGGGGGGGGGGGGGGGGGGGGGGGGGGGGGGGCACATGAAGCTTAAGTGTAGCAGATTCATTTGCCTTTTTACACAAGTGGGGCTAAATTTCTTTCACTTCGGCAAGATAGGATTTTTACAATTATAAAGCGTTATAAATAAATCGGACAGGGATGTGTTTAAAAAAAAAATAGTTACAAATTGTCATGAAATAAAATGTCAGCTTAGCTTCCAAACAATGTCATCCGTATGTCCGTATGTCAGGTATTCTTTATTGACGACTTCTGTAATTAACGTATTAAACTTTGTTTTATTGTTTCCTGTAAAATCTCTGTGAAGCAATGATGACATTCAAAGTTTTATTTAACAACTTGCTGTTGATGCTGAAACCATTCTATCAGCAAACTGAGGACACTATTAGTGAAAGAATGTAAAGACATGACATTTAGGCAGACAATGAACAAAGTTGCCAGTCTTGGAACTTTGTATCCTTGTCTGTCTAAGTATGCAGCAATGAGTCTTCCATTGCCAGTTTCAACAGCTGATTGTGAAAGGTGTTTTTCATGCTTGAACAGAGTTAAAACACCTTTGAGAAAAAGACTATGCCAAAAAGTGCTGAATTGCTTAATGCATATATCAATTGAAGGACCAAAGGAGGAAGATTTTGATTTTGAAAATGTGGTGACCTTTGGAAAGTTGAAGAGAAGATATCAACAAAATAATGTGTACATGGCATTTATTTGTAAATAACTATTGCAGACTGGATTATTTTTATTATTGTTTATAAAGTCTTTCATTAATTCCTCAAAGTCTGTCAATAAATACTTTAAAGGTTCCATGACTTATATGAAGGTTGCTGTATTTAATGTATAATAAAACAACTTAGATTGGGTAATATGGCTTTAAACATATACATATGCCCTAGTCCTGCAAGGACAAGGATCTTGAAGGCCTAATTCATGCTACAAATGTAGGCAGTCATCGTATGATTCTACTGGTGTGATGCTTAAATATGAAGATAAGAACATGGATCCAGAAATTTAGTTCACCATTGCAGTGAAACTGAGGGACATCCTGATCAACAAAAGTCGGGTTCCTCTTTTTCAAAGCATAGAATGACAGCATAAATGAAATTGTAGCGACTATTTCACTGCATAATCAATATCCCTCAATGTGGATTTAACTAATCGATATTTTTAATTCATGTTTATGAGCTTGGAATGATTATAAGACTGTCTATTGTAAATATGATCAAGAAAAGATCGCTTATCTACTTTGATTTTAAGCGAAATGAAAACAGGATAATGACAAGAAATAATTCCAGCCATTTTAAGAATCGGGTTCATCTACGGATTTGTTTGTGTTCAAATGATAAAGATAAGTTTGCTATCATTGTATTATAAGTTTAGTGGGCTCAGTAAAATACATATTTGTCTCTCTGGTTAATTTGAAACTAAATGATTTTGTATTTTACAGTTATGAAGATAAGTTCACTACGCGCGATTCATGATAAACTTCCAAAGCACATCTTTGTATCTATGATTGAATATTAGTAAAGGTTTTATCTTTACAATCGTAACTTGTGTCAACAAAATCCTTGACTGAAAAGTTTTACCAAAATGACGAAATACGCTTCAACTGGCGAAATCCAAAACATCAACTGAGCTGGACATAAGGCATCGCTTGAAACAAGTATGGGAATATTAAATAAACACCTGTAAAACAATTTTGCCGAATCGACGACATTACAAAACAAAAAAGGAAAAATTAACAAACAAATTGTGGTCTTTTGTTGTAAATCTTAAATTGAAATGTAGAGTTTCCAACTGTAATACAGAAAAATCTAAATACTATGGTCAAGGATGAGGTTTAATTAACTGATTTACGACCCATTAATTTATTTAAGAGGATTAATCTGTAATCACAACTGGGTAAAAATTCAAATAGTAATTAGCTGAGGGTCATAATTCTGTGATAAATATGAAGATAGGTAAAATAATCTGATTATCATCAAGATAATACGACAATAAAGGCATGGACTTGAGATTTAGTGCAGGGCGCTGAAAAAGGGTACAGGGCGTTAGAATAGGATACAGTCGGCACTGGAAAGGGCGGGTTGACCGCCTGTGATAACGACTAGCTGGAACACTGTTCATAACCGTACAGGAACAAGTGTGCTATTAAAGAGGTGCAATTGGTGCCCATAGGAATACCTACAACCTGTTGTTAATAGACTTTTACTTTATTTTAGTATCTGATTTACCTATGGTTTAATGTTTGATTTCTTCATTATGACATGAAGAGTCTTGGATTGTGACAGCTACATTTTACAAAAAATGTTTTATGTTCTAAAAATATCTGTTTGAAAGGAAATGTGAGATAAATTCTGTTAGACCTCAACTCTGAGCAACAACTTCTCTAAAATAGACATTTAAATATAGTTTACATTGATATTTGAATAAATATATGTAGAAACTGTTTCTTTCAGGTGACAAGTGATGGGAAACCTAAGATTGTGGACGTGATTGATACAACAGGGTCAGGAGATTGTGATACATCAACTATAGTAGATGTTAAAGATGGTGAAATAACGGGACTAACAGGAAGGATACTAAAGGTAGACTTAAAATAATTAAATCTCCTTCAATACAAATTTTTTGAAATTACATAATTTAAGGTATCCATATTAATAATACTACATGTATTGTATATGAAACAAAATTGAGTTGAAAACATTCTGGGCATGGTACTACTTAAACTTTTGACAAGTTGTTCAAGGCTAGTAATATTTTTTAAGGATAAGTTATCTTACTATTATAACTGAGTCATTCTTAGAGTTTAATTTAAATTGAAAGTTACCATAATCATATGAATTACAAGATGGATGCATCACCCGCCAAAACATTCCACACTGATTCTAAAATATTAGTTGACTTTTCTGGTATCTAAAGATCTAAGATCGTGAAAGCAAGTGGCTGGTGAGTTGAGACATCAACACATTGTATCTGTCAACTAGTTTGTTATGGTGACTGTAAAATTATGTAATGTCATTTCAGTTGTTCTTCTTTATAACTGTGTTTGAGCAATTTGTGTAAGTAGCATCTGTTAATGAAGTCTGTATAGTGTGAACATGCACAAGCATACTTATTTTCTTCAAACCACATACGATGGGGCAGAGGGTATGCTACTGCTGATAAATGGGAAGTTGACAATTGGAAAATTGAAATCTTCACATTTGTATTAGGTTCTACTTTGATGTCATCTATCTGTGTCAATATCTACATGTAGGAAAAGATCAAGATTTGAAGCAGACCTAGTTTTGGAGGTACATGTATTCTTAATCTCACTGAGATATATGAGATGCAAGCACTCACAAAATGTGGGTTAATAAGATAGGACATCATCAATATATCTTTAAGTAAAGAACTTGACAACATGCTTTTTAATTTTGTTTTGGAGAAGGTTCTGTATGAATTCTGCTTCATAAGAACATGAAAAAAAGAGGTGCACAATTATAACCTTTTTGAATACTGAGTGTCTGTTGAAATATCAATTTAGCAAACTCAAAAATATGGTATTTGTTAATGGAATCATTGTGGTTCTTTACAAAGTTAGATTTTTCATGACCAACAACTGTATGAGATGGATATTATGGTAGGATTGCTGAGGTCTTTATGTAACTTCAGTATAGAATAAAGAAATGATATTTACATTGTAGATTCCAGATGATTGGAATAATCCTTCTGGACAATACCATATTGGTGTAAAACCAGCATATGATTTGTTTCCAAGGATTCTGAAAGATAGAATGACAAAAGACAGGAGAGAAAAGAAGTGGGACCCACCCAACAGAGTGGCTTTAGCTGAAGTTTCCAGAAGACTGGAGGAATTTGATGCAAAAACTCCTTCCCCATCACAAGTAAATTACTACCTTAAAAATATCAAGAATCCTTCCGGGTCCTAATTTTTATAAGTGAATTACTATGTTACCAAGTAGATTCACAGGTGATTTACTAGAGTAACTTATAACTAAAATCAAAATCCTTTCCAATCTCAGGTTAATTACTATCTTATAGCTGAAAGAAAGACTCCTTTCCAATCACACATGAATTTCTACCATATAACTAATGTTACGGTCAGAAATCAACTTTAAATTGTAGCCAACAAAAGACACAAATCAATAATAAAATTTAACAAGATTTATTATACACAAGTTTACAAGAAATATTATACAAATTGAAATGTCAACTTAACTGTTAAAATATATGTCCGATACTTTTGTCTTTTCTTTATCCGGAATTCTTCTCTCACTGTTGCGGGAATCCAAACAGAATATTATGTCCAATAAGTCACAATCTAGTATGATGTAGTTAATGTAAATAAAAGTGTCAATCCAACAACTGCAGAGAACTTCTGAGAATACAAGAATGTTAATGTCTAATCCGAAAGTCTTAACTTTAGTGTCTGTGTATATATAGTTGTCATGGAAATCTCTAGAACACTGTAGAAGGGAAACTCCTAGAAAACTGTAGAACAGAAACTTCTAGAATACGGTAAATTACACATTGAAGATTATGATCATTCCAGAATTATTATGTAAGTCAAATAGAAAGTTCTAATCATTCCATCAGTATATATGATTGTTCCAGTGATTTCTGAACTGCACAGTTATTTTGTAAACAACTATAAGTATTGTGTAAACATATTATACATGTTATAAGGCCACATAAAACAAATTAGTCCAAGATAAATAAATATAATAATTACAATATCATAACACTGAAAACAAAACTTTTTTACAATCTAAGGTGAATTACTATCTACAGTCCATCCAGATATATTTATGATCCAAACTAGAACAAAACATTCGATTGTTGGTTATTAATACATGTACATTTGATTGTTGGTTACTAATACATGTACATTTGATTGTTGGTTACTAATACATGTATATTTGATTGTTGGTTACTAATACATGTACATTTGATTGTTGGTTACTAATACATGTACATTTAATTGTTGGTTACTAATACATGTACATTTGATTGTTGGTTACTAATACATGTACATTTGATTGTTGGTAACTAATACATGTACATTTGATTGTTGGTTACTAATACATGTACATTTGATTGTTGGTTACTAAGACATGTATATTTGATTGTTGGTTACTAATACGATTGTTGGTTACTACATGTACATTTGATTGTTGGTTACTTATACATGTATATTTGATTGTTGCTTACTAATACATGTACATTTGATTGTTGGTTGCTAATACATGTACATTTGATTGTTGGTTACTAATACATGTACATTTGATTGTTGGTAATTAATACATGTACATTTGATTGTCGGTTACTAATACATGTATGTTTGATTGTTGGTAACTAATACGATTGTTGGTTACTAATACATGTACATTTGATTGTTGGTTACTAATACATGTATATTTGATTGTTGGTTACTAATACATGTATATTTGATTGTTGGTTACTAATACATGTACATTTGATTGTTGGTTACTAATACATGTATATTTGATTGTTGGTTACTAATACATGTACATTTGATTGTTGGTTACTAATACATGTACATTTGATTGTTGGTTAATACATTTATATTTGAAAGTTGGTTACTAATACATGTACATTTGATTGTTGGTTACTAATACATGTACATTTGATCATCAATAATATCAATATCCATATAATAATCTTCAACTGGTTGTCCATAGAAATGTAGTTTGTGATCCAGCAACTTTACCAATATGGCAGCTACTCTTGAATAAAGTTTACATGCTATACTAAGGGAAATAATGCAACAATTTCAAAAAAATCACAGCAAACTTACACACAAAAAATAAATACTGCAGAGGTTTAAATTCAGGTGAACAATCCAGGTGCCTAGTTATTGGTGTTGTATCTAGGAAATGTTTATAGGCATACTGACTGCAACAACATGTTTTTTCCATCTTTGCATACTCCTGGGAAACTAAATAAAACACAGCACCCCATACATATTTAAAACAGGAGATGAAATAAGAAATCCAAGTACTATGATACTTCATTTAGGATATGACCCTAGATATCACTATTTGATTCTAATTTGCATCTAAATGATTTTGTAGTGAAATATGTAAGGTAAGTGTCTGCAGTTCATTTGAGCTTTACTAGGCCAATCAAGCTATACATATATAAGGTTAAGTTGAAGATTTACTGTCAATATGTTTTTTTACAGGAAGAAAAGTTGATAAGAGAAGATCTGCAGGCCCAGATAGACATCTTAACTAACTTTGACAAGAAATACACTGACTGTGGGCCAGTATATGATTGTCTTGTCTTCTTTGATGGAAATACATGGAGGTAGTTCAAATAAAGACACAATTGAGCTCTTTTTAATCCAATTTTTTAATGGGGAAAATTAAGATAATCAGTGTTCTCCCCAGGCCGATATGACGCTGCGGTCCCGCAGCGCCTTCAAAATATTTTCATTGATCCTGCAGTGCCTTAATTGGCTGTCTCTTAATACTTGATCCCGCAGCGTGTTAACTTTCATATTCAATTATGAACTGTTCGATAACTTTTTGTAAAGTTAAAGATCGCCACTTAGATGAAAATCAATACTACACCAAATTACACATTTATTGATTGACTGCAGTCTATCCTTTACCTGTATTTGCCTTATCAGATCGCGTAATTGCATAGATTATCATCGAATAGATAAATGTTTTTCTTGGATACTTTTTTTCAGAGGGAAAAGATTGAAATACAAATACGAAACGTTTTTACGCGTGGCTTTCCTTATAATAATGCCGAATTAAATATCGAATTTTCTCATTGGTCAATAGTAAAAATCTACTTTAATACGACCAATGAACATGATGATAACACATGCTAACTTTGTAATACACAACTACAAATATATTTATGAATGGAAGTTGTTTTACGTGAAAAAAAAGTAACGCAAACTAATATTTATGGTAAATTCATAACATGAATCGATAGTTTGGGATAGAATGTAAAATTTTGTTCTTAGCAAATAAAATTCTTCTTAAATTGTCATCTTTAAAAAAATAAATCAGTTGTGTCTGTTTTGGTCCTTGCACTGGAAAACTATGACAATACACAACTCGATGTCAATAGTTGGGAATGGAAACGCAGAAGCATATGTAAATAATTTTGTTGGACTTTACTTTGAAGAATTTGCCAGGTTTCTACCTGCCAAAGAAAAGAGTGTGACAAATACACACAGAAGTGATCTCGAAATGTCAAACTTCAAAATTGATCGCAGCTGTTCATTTTATCTTTTCTTTTAAAAAGTTGTATTCCAAAAATAGCAAACTGCTAATAATACAATATTTTTAGAAAGAGCAGATGTACCAGTTATGGAAATATTTAAAGCTGTTCAGCACTTAAAGGCTCAAAAGAACAGAAGAATATTCTCTTGAAATTACTAAATTTGGTCTCTTAAATTAAATTTTAACTCTATAAATGGACTGTGATATCAGCATGATCAATGTGTTTTATATGTGTGTAAATTGATTATATTTTATTAATTGATATTTTATAAATAGTGTGCATAATTAAACTCTTAGACTGTCATAAAGCTTTTAAATTCATTTTGTAGTTCTGACATGTCTGAAGTATTGTTTCGCGTCACGATAGTTCACTCCAAAAAAAAGGGTTACACGCTACAAATTTTTGCACCTTTAAAAATTTCTGGGGAGAACACTGAATAATAAAACATAAAAAGGGCAATGGGGTTAGCAACACCAAAATAAAAGACAGAAGAAAACTTATGATGTTCAAAGCATAGTCCAGGTATGCTTGTTCAACTTCTCTTTAAATTGTATTGATGGTTCATAACAATTATACAAACATGTAAAAAAGATAACAGGAACTACCAGCATTTAAATAATGGACAGTTCAACAGACCACACCAACCCCTAACACATTACTTATTATAGATACAAACAAAGAATATCAAACAACACATGGTCCAGATAGTCTTGGGCAAACAGAAAATATGGTGGTGTTAAACCAGCTCTATATGGTAACCTCCTTTTCTAACTATATAGACAATATGTTGTAAAAGTAAAATACACAATGGAATACTTTCAGCTACCAATAGTATGACCACTTACATGAACAAGAAATTAAAAAAGTCTCATAATTTGGAAAGCAGTCTTCAGTTTCTGTAAATTGATTAAATGGTATAGAATACAATAAAGGGTCTCAATAAAAAAACAGAATTGATAAAAAGCAAATGAAATACAGTGTACTGAGAATCAACAAATTTATAAACCAAAGAGCTATTTTTCATGCAGAAAATGCTTTTAGAGCTTTTGTATATATTTATAGTAATGTTAATCTATTATTTTATAAAGCTTGTGTTGATATTTATAGTAGTTAAGACAACATTGTTTATTGCAATAATAATATAAGAAAAGGCTATAGCATCATTAACATATAAGAAGTAAGGGACTGTAAGTGATTGTAAACAGAATGCAAAAACATAATACATATAATACAAAACAAATTGGCTGTACGGTTGCCTATAATTGCTTACATCCACTTCATTTGAACTTTGGTCTATAGTTGTCATAATTGGCAATCATACCACAACAATAATAAGTAAATAATTGTGATTGTAGTTTCTAATTTTCCTTTAATAAAGAACAAAGTATCAACAGCAAAGATCTAAGTGTTGTTCAAATTAGTGATACAAGTTTTTACATACTTATATATAATAGGCCAGGAACAAACATATTTAGACAAAAATATCAAGCTCAAAAGCCTATAAGCTGGACAAATCATTTCAAAATGATATTAATTTTCAATGGAGTTCATATCGCAGCAATGATAAAGACTTCCAATGTTCTTAGTAATGTGAAAGCTTTAGAGCTTGTGTTAATATTAATGTTATTGTTTAGGGCTTGTGTTGATACAAGTGAGGAAGGAAATCTTGGTGAATGTAAACTGCTGGCCAGTTACAGGGAAGAGAGACAGTTTGCTACATTTAGTAGAGAAGGTATGTTGTAGTTTATCATTATAATATTTCATCTGGTTAAAACAAGAACCTCATTTATTTCTATTATGATATGTCACATGTATTTCTGGTAAGAACAATGCAAGGGTCACATTCTGATGACTATATTTATACCACCACACTAGAATTTCAATTCATATATACAATTCTGCATTCATTTTGTCCAGTCTATTTTCCCATCTGTCCAACAAATATTTTCATCACACTTTTTTCAGGAAATACAAAACAGAATGACTTCACATATTTTCAGCAGTTTTACATTAATGATTTGTAACCTGTGCACACTTTTTTTTATCTGTCAGACAATTTCTTCCTGTTTGCAGACTGACTTTTCAATATTTTGAATGTTAACATATAATTTTTTCATACTTTTCTTGTGTTTTGTATCCATGCAGATCTTAGAGATAGGTTGATAGATTTATTATTTAATTAGAAATCTGTTTTGAGAAAAAGGTTATCCTTATATTCCCCTCAAACCTGTACAAGGAGCCTTCTTATACATACATTGAGCAGGGGGAGCTTTACTTTGTAAACACATTTTGGTGTATCAAGAGAAATTTGTTTTCATTGATTTATACCTATTTTTCTACCTAAAGAAGGAAATTTTGGAAGGCTGTATTGGTGAATTTATGGTGCCTTTCGTTAGACCCAGACCACTTGTATTTTATTTTTAAAAGCATGCTTATTTATACCTTATAGTTCTTCAGTAAGTGTGCTGATCAGATAATTAATTGATTCTAACATTTAATGAAACTTCGCCAGATCTTTATAACAAATATGTTAGCCAGTGCAAATGGATATTTGGTTTTAATTAAATTGTATGATATTCATATAGCTTGCTAAATTGAATTGTTGATATTAAAATATAAACAGCAAAACTTATTCCCCAAAACACCATGTACTGTACTTACTACTGTTTAAGAATTCTTATTTTTGTATCTTTATATTTAACTCTTCAAACTTTCTTCTATATGTATAGATATGATGAATTACACAGTTAGTATCCACAATGATGGTAATGTCCTGGAGATTGTTGCTAATGCTGGTGAGTATCCATAATGATGGTAATGTCCTGGAGATTGTTACTAATGCTGATGAGTATCCATAATGATGTTAATGTCCTAATGATTGTTACTTATGCTGGTTAGTATCCATATTGATGTTAATGTCCTGAATATTGTTACTAATGCTGGTAAGTATCCATAATGATTGATGGTAATGTCCTGGATATTGTGATTAATGATGATGAGTATCCATAATGATGGTATTGCCCTGTAGATTGTTACTTATGCTGGTTAGTATCCATATTGATGTTAATGTCCTGGATATTGTTACTACTGGTGGTGAGTATCCATAATGATTGATAGTAATGTCGTAGAGATTGTAACTAATGCTGGTGAGTATCCATAATGATGTTAATGTCCTGGATATTGTTACTAATGCTGGTAAGTATCCACAATGATGGTAATGTCCTGGAATTGTTGCTAATGCTGGTGAGTATCCATAATGATGTTAATGTCCTGGATATTGTGACTAATGTTGGTGAGTATCCATAATGATGGTAATGTCCTGTAGATTGTTACTTATGCTGGTGAGTATCCATAATGATGGTACTGTCCTAATGATTGTTACTTATGCTGTATAGTATCCATTATGATGTTAATGTCCTGGATATTGTTACTAATGCTGGTGAGTATCCATAATGATTGATGGTAATGTCCTAGAGATTGTAACTAATGCTGGTGAGTATCCATAATGATGTTAATGTCCTGGATATTGTTACTAATGTTGTTATTAATGCTGGTGAGTATCCATAATGATGTTAATGTCCTGTAGATTGTTACTAATGCTGGTGAGTATCCATAATGATGTTAATGTCCTGTAGATTGTTACTTATGCTGGTGAGTATCCATAATGATTGATGGTAATGTCCTAGAGATTGTAACTAATGCTGGTGAGTACCCATAATGATAGTAATGTCCTAGAGATTGTTACTAATGCTGGTGAGTATCCATAATGATAGTAATGTCCTAGAGATTGTTATTAATGCTGGTGAGTATCCATAATGATGTTAATGTCCTGTAGATTGTTACAAATGCTGGTGAGTATCCATAATGATGGTAATGTGCTGGAAATTGTTACTAATGCTGGTGAGTATCCATAATGAAGGTCATATCCGGAATATTGTTACTAATGCTGGTGAGTATCCATAAGGATGTTAATGTCCTGGAGATTGTGACTAATGCTGGTGAATATCCATAATGATGGTAATGTCCTGGATATTTTTACAAATGCTGGTGAGTATCCATAATGATGGTAATGTCCTGGATATTTTAACAAATGCTGGTGAGTATCCATAATGATGGTAATGTCCTGGATATTTTAACAAATGCTGGTGAGTATCCATAATGATGGTAATGTCCTGGATATTGTTACTAGTGCTAGTGAGTATCCATAATGATGGTCATGTCCTGGAGATTGTTACTAATTCTGGTGAGTATCCATAACGATGGTAATGTCCTAGAGATTGTTACTAATGCTGGTGAGTATCCATAATGATGGTAATGTCCTGGATATTGTTACTACTGCTGGTGAGTATCCATAACGATATTAATGTCCTAGAGATTGTTATTAATGCTGGTGAGTTATTATTTGATTAACAAGGAGTGCTGCTGAAAAGCAAAATAATTGGTAAAGCAAAGCAAAAATAATTGGTATAGCAAAGCAAAAATGTTATTACAAACAATAAACAGAGCCTTAAACTCTCATGTGTAATTAGATTTATATATTTTGTTCTTATGTTGTGCTGTTACACCACTGTCCTTAGTCTGTCCTAGGTTAGGGGAGGGCTGGCAGAGTTCTCGAACACTGTTTTTCTCTGGTAGTCCTTAAAGAAAATCTGCTGGTCCTCACTATTATTTCTATTGCAAAATACCAAAATTGTGTCAGTCCTTTGCAAAATTTGGTGGTCAAAACCTTCGATTCACCACTTTTCAAGAACTCTGGTCTGGGCACCTGTAAATTTGTTTAAACCAGCCGCATTCTTTATGTGCATGTCCCAAGGATGTTATTCAGTATTTATTGTTTGTTGATGTATATCATATTTGTTTTTATGCCCCATTTATTATGCCCCATTTATGCGTCCGTTCGCTTCGCTCGTCTGTTCGTCCGTCCGTCCGTTCGTCCCGCTTCAGGTTAAAGTTTTTGGTCGAGTTAGTTTTTGATGAAGTTGAAGTCCAATCAACTTGAAACTTAGAATACATGTTCCCTATGATATGATATGCCAAATTAGAGATTTTCTCCCATTTTCACTGTCCACTGAACATAGAAAATGATAGTGCGGATGGGGCATCCGTGTATAGAAATCTGTTTTGAGGAAAAGGTTATCCTTATATTCCCTCAAACCTGTACAAGGAGCCTTCTTATACTTACATTGAGCAGGGGAGCTTTACTTTGTATTGAAGGCATCACTTTGACTTTGTAAACACATTTGGTGTATCAAGAGAAATTTGTTTTCATTGATTAATACCTATTTTCTACCTAAAGAAGGAAATTTTGGAAGGCTGTATTGGTGAATTTATGGTGCCTTTCATTAGACCCAGACCACTTGTATTTTATTTTTAAAAGCATGCTTATTTATACCTTATAGTTCTTCAGTAAGTGTGCTGATCAGATAATTAATTGATTCTAACATTTAATGAAACTTCGCCAGATCTTTATAACAAATATGTTAGCCAGTGCAAATGGATATTTGGTTTTAATTAAATTGTATGATATTCATATAGCTTGCTAAATTGAATTGTTGATATTAAAATATAAACAGGAAAACTTATTCCCCAAAACACCATGTACTGTTCTTACCACTATGTTTAAGAATTCTTATTTTTTGTATCTTTATATTTAACTCTTCAAACTTTCTTCTATATGTATAGATATGATGAATTACACAGTTAGTATCCACAATGATGGTAATGTCCTGGAGATTGTTGCTAATGCTGGTGAGTATCCATAATGATGGTAATGTCCTGGAGATTGTTACTAATGCTGATGAGTATCCATAATGATGTTAATGTCCTAATGATTGTTACTTATGCTGGTTAGTATCCATATTGATGTTAATGTCCTGGATATTGTTACTAATGCTGGTAAGTATCCATAATGATTGATGGTAATGTCCTAGAGGTTGTAATTAATGCTGGTGAGTATCCATAATGATGTTAATGTCCTGGATATTGTTACTAATGCTGGTGAGTATCCATATTGATGTTAATGTCCTGGATATTGTTACTACTGGTGGTGAGTATCCATAATGATTGATAGTAATGTCGTAGAGATTGTAACTAATGCTGGTGAGTATCCATAATGATGTTAATGTCCTGGATATTGTTACTAATGCTGGTAAGTATCCACAATGATGGTAATGTCCTGGAGATTGTTGCTAATGCTGGTGAGTATCCATAATGATGTTAATGTCCTGGATATTGTGACTAATGTTGGTGAGTATCCATAATGATGGTAATGTCCTGTAGATTGTTACTTATGCTGGTGAGTATCCATAATGATGGTACTGTCCTAATGATTGTTACTTATGCTGTATAGTATCCATTATGATGTTAATGTCCTGGATATTGTTACTAATGCTGGTGAGTATCCATAATGATTGATGGTAATGTCCTAGAGATTGTAACTAATGCTGGTGAGTATCCATAATGATGTTAATGTCCTGGATATTGTTACTAATGTTGTTATTAATGCTGGTGAGTATCCATAATGATGTTAATGTCCTGTAGATTGTTACAAATGCTGGTGAGTATCCATAATGATGGTAGTGTGCTGGATATTGTTACTAATGCTGGTGAGTATCCATAATGATTGATGATAATGTCCTAGAGATTGTAACTAATGCTGGTGAGTATCCATAATGATGTTAATGGCTTGGATATTGTAACTAATGCTGGTGAGTACCCATAATGATAGTAATGTCCTAGAGATTGTTATTAATGCTGGTGAGTATCCATAATGATGTTAATGTCCTGTAGATTGTTACAAATGCTGGTGAGTATCCATAATGATGGTAATGTGCTGGGAATTACTAATGCTGGTGAGTATCCATAATGAAGGTCATATCCGAATATTGTTACTAATGCTGGTGAGTATCCATAAGGATGTTAATGTCCTGGAGATTGTGACTAATGCTGGTGAATATCCATAATGATGGTAATGTCCTGAATATTTTACAAATGCTGGTGAGTATCCATAATGATGGTAATGTCCTGGATATTTTAACAAATGCTGGTGAGTATCCATAATGATGGTAATGTCCTGGATATTTTAACAAATGCTGGTGAGTATCCATAATGATGGTAATGTCCTGGATATTGTTACTAGTGCTAGTGAGTATCCATAATGATGGTGATGTCCTGGAGATTGTTACTAATTCTGGTGAGTATCCATAACGATGGTAATGTCCTAGAGATTGTTACTAATGCTGGTGAGTATCCATAATGATGGTAATGTCCTGGATATTGTTACTACTGCTGGTGAGTATCCATAACGATATTAATGTCCTAGAGATTGTTATTAATGCTGGTGAGTTATTATTTGATTAACAAGGAGTGCTGCTGAAAAAGCAAAAATAATTGGTATAGCAAAGCAAAAATGTTATTACAAACAATAAACAGAGCCTTAAACTCTCATGTGTAATTAGATTTATATATTTTGTTCTTATGTTGTGCTGTTACACCACTGTCCTTAGTCTGTCCTAGGTTAGGGGAGGGCTGGCAGAGTTCTCGAACACTGTTTTTCTCTGGTAGTCCTTAAAGAAAATCTGCTGGTCCTCACTATTATTTCTATTGCAAAATACCAAAATTGTGTCAGTCCTTTGCAAAATTTGGTGGTCAAAACCTTCGATTCACCACTTTTCAAGAACTCTGGTCTGGGCACCTGTAAATTTGTTTAAACCAGCCGCATTCTTTATGTGCATGTCCCAAGGATGTTATTCAGTATTTATTGTTTGTTGATGTATATCATATTTGTTTTTATGCCCCATTTATTATGCCCCATTTATGTGCGTCCGTTCGTTCGTCTGTTTGTCCGTCCGTCCGTCCGTTCGTCCCGCTTCAGGTTAAAGTTTTTGGTCGAGTTAGTTTTTGATGAAGTTGAAGTCCAATCAACTTGAAACTTAGAATACATGTTCCCTATGATATGATATGCCAAATTAGAGATTTTCTCCCATTTTCACTGTCCACTGAACATAGAAAATGATAGTGCGGATGGGGCATCCGTGTACTGGGGACACATTCTTGTTTGTTTATTGTTTTATACATATATTATGCCGTTAGTTTTCTCGTTAGTTTTTTTTGTTTGAATTGTTTTACATTTGTCATTTCGAGGCCTTATATAGATTGCTTTTCAGTATGGATTTTGCTTATTGTTGAAGTCTGTATGGTGACCTGAAGTTGCTAACCTTTACGTAATTTGGTTTGTGATAGAGTTATCTGATTGTTGAAGTCTGTATGGTGACCTAAAGTTGCTAACCTCTACATAATTTGGTTTGTGATAGAGTAATCTTATTGTTGAAGTCTGTATGGTGACCTAAAATTGCTAACCTCTACATAATTTGGTTTGTGATAGAGTTATCTTATTGGTAATCATACAGCATCTCCTTATTTTTATATAGAATAGATATAAGATGCCAAGGTTGAACAATGTATAAAGTATTTTTCCTATGGGAAAAACTAGTTGGATTTTGTACATATGGTGAGCAGGGAAAAAAATTTTGTTTTCATAGTGTAACTAGAGAACTTTTATATCATTAAAAAAGTTGAAATTCGATTTTGGTGATTTTATTTTCTTTTATAAGGACAAATTTGTGGTACAATTGATAGAAACAGTGCATTATATAATAAGTGCATATTATTCATACATGAGTATTAATGTAAAATATGTGAATTTTAGGATCCCATGCCACACATGTAGCATGCATTGCTGCAGGTTACTTCCCCGACTCGCCAGAGAGGAATGGTGTGGCTCCAGGTGCACAGGTTATCTCCATCAAAATAGGAGACACAAGATTAGGTTCCATGGAAAGTGGATCATCACTAGTCAGAGCTGTACGTATCAATATTTATTGACTTGTTTTATGCATTGATTTTGCCTTTAACTCCATGTAGTTTAATACATTATTGTCATGTATTTGGATATATGTTATTGAATTTATGGATTTAATTGTTTATATTTTGTGCCCTCCTTTCATTAAACAAAGTTTTACATATAATGAAACTAATGCTGTTTAAAATTTATGTATAATGATAATACTTATCTTGTTAAATGTTTGCTTTATTAAAGGAGAGGGAAAATATAACATAGAAAACATATAAATTATACATATATTCTTAGAAGTTATCTGAGAATAGTATCTTTCAAGCAAAACAGAATATTTTAGCATTGTTAATTATATATTTTAGATGATCAAAGTAATTGAATACAAATGTGACCTCGTAAACTACAGCTATGGAGAGGCAGCTAATTGGCCAAATTCTGGGTAATGTAGATTTCAGTTTATTAATGAAATAAAACTGCACAGCTGTATGTTTATAATTGGTCATTCTTATGTTGTTCATAACACAGTTTCAATAAAACAAATCCTAGTCCGTCTGTCCTGCTTCAGGTTAAAGTTTTTGGTTAAAGTTTTTGGTCAAGTTAGTTTTTGATGAAGTTGAAATCCAATCAACTTGAAACTTAGTATACACGTTGCCTATGATATGATCTTTCTAATTTTAATGCCAAATTAGAGTTTTGACCCAAATTTCACGGTCCACTGAACATGGAAAATGATATTGGGGCATCCGTGTACTATGGACACAGTCTTGTTTATAATCTGGGGTAAGAAAGTACAGAATATGCTCAGTCAAAGGTCAATTTTTCTTGTCTTAAAATTATAGAAAAAAGAGGGAAGTTAAGTTCATAAAAGTTAATACATTTTTTTACAGTAAACTCTGCCACTGATAAAAAGTTTGTTTGTCTTATGCTGTTTGTTGAATTCTTTTTTATATAAGATAGTGTGCTAAATGTGTAAGAATGCAGTGTAATTTAGTGTATATGTATTTGAAGATAGATTAATAGAGGTAAATCTTTAAGATATATCATGGATACTATTCTGATAATATCAATTTACTGGTGACCCTGGCAAAAATATGCATAGCTGTTCTATTTAAATGGGTGATAAATTTCTAATATTAGCTATCATAATGCAGTGTTAGCCAAACAGTGTAATAGATTCAGCTCTATAAGTTTCAATTTTCAGACTAATCTAAATGCTGTACTTGTTTAGTTATTGGTGGTCGATAATGAGAAAAAGATGGACTAAACAAAATGTTGGGGGAAATGTCCTGAAATTTTTTCCATGCATTATACCCAGTAGTAAAAGACATATATATCAAATTAATATTCAGCATACTCAGACTAACAAACAGAATTTGCAAAAAATTGGTAAACAATATTTTTTTCACTAGAATTTATTTTATCATATGCAAATTTATTACAAGAAGAATAACAAAAAAATTAGAGCATGCCTATT
The DNA here is from genome assembly GCA_017311375.1 of Mytilus coruscus. Classification (NCBI taxonomy): domain Eukaryota; kingdom Metazoa; phylum Mollusca; class Bivalvia; order Mytilida; family Mytilidae; genus Mytilus; species Mytilus coruscus. Next base: position 110,505,744 of record CM029599.1, read on the forward strand.
TATTCCAGCGAATAACACTATATTTCATTTTGCTTATAATATTTTGTGTCATTTGTTATGTATGTCATAATTACTTATGGTCTCTTGAGTATTTAAATTACTTTAATTCAGAAAAGTTATGTTCTCTAATTGGAAAACTTGAAAAATTATTTATTTTTATGAATATAAATAATTCATTTGTTTTAATCAAATGGAATTCTATATTTTCAGGCGTGTTTGTGATATTCTAAGTGAAGCTGTTAAAAAACATGGTGTTATATTTGTGTCTAGTGCTGGAAATAATGGACCTGCTTTGTCTACTGTGGGTTGTCCTGGAGGGACCACAGATGCACTTATAGGTAGGTGTACACATGTCTAGTGCTGGAAATAATGGACCTGTTTTGTCCACTGTGGTTTGTCCTGGAGGGACCACAGATGCACTTTTAGGTAGGTGTACACATGTCTAGTGCTGGTAATAATGGACCTGCTTTGTCTGCTGTGGGTTGACCTTGAGGGACCACATATGCACTTATAGGTAGGTGTACACATATCTAGTGCTGGAAATAATGGACCTGCTTTGTCTATTGTGGGTTGTCCTGGAGGGACCACAGATCTAGATGCACTTATGGGTAGGTGTACACATGTCTAGTGCTGGTACTAATGGACCTGCTTTGTCTACTGTGGGTTGTCCTGGAGGGACCAAAGATGCACATATAGGTAGGTGTACACATGTCTAGTGCTGGAAATAATGGACCTGCTTTGTCTACTGTGGGTTGTCCTGGAGGGACCACAGATGCACTTATAGGTAGGTGTACATATGTTTGTTGCTGGTAATAATGGACTTGCTTTGTCTACTGTGGGTTGTCTTGGAAGGACCACAGTTGCACTTATAGGTAGGTGTACATGTGTCTAGTGGTGGTAATAATGGACCTGCTTTATCTACTGTGTGTTGTCCTGGAGGGACCTCAGATGCACTTATAGGTAGGTGTACATGTGTCTAGTGGTGGTAATAATGGACCTGCTTTATCTACTGTGTGTTGTCCTGGAGGGACCTCAGATGCACTTATAGGTAGGTGTACATATGTTTGTTGATGGTAATAATGGACTTGCTTTGTCTACTGTGGGTTGTCTTGGAAGGACCACAGATGCACTTATAGGTAGGTGTACATGTGTTTGTTGCTGGTTATAATGGACCTGCTTTATCTACTGTGGGTTGTCATGGAGGGACCACAGATACACTTATAGGTAAGTTTACATATGTTTGTTTATGGTAATAATGGATTAGCTTTAACTATTGTGGGTTGTCTTGGAGGGACCACAGATACACTTACAGGTAGGTGTACATGTGTTTGTTGCTGGTAATAATGGACTTGCTTTGTCTGCTGTGGGTTGTCATGGAAGGACCGCAGATGCACTTATAGGTAGGTGTACATGTGTTTGTTGCTGGTTATAATGGACCTGCTTTATCTTCTGTGGGTTGTCTTGGAGGGACCACAGATGCACTTATAGGAAAGTGTACATGTGTTTGTTGCACTTATAGGTAGGTGTACATGTGTCTAGTGGTGGTAATAATGGACCTGCTTTATCTACTGTGGGTTGTCCTGGAGGGACAACAGATGCACTTATAGGTAAGTGTACAATGTTTGTTTATGGTAATAATGGACTAGCTTTAGCTATTGTGGGTTGTCTTGGAGGGACCACAGATACACTTATAGGTAGGTGTACATGTGTTTGTTGCTGGTAATAATGGACTTGCTTTATCTACTGTGGGTTGTCCTGGAAGGACCACAGATGCACTTATAGGTAGGTGTACATGTGTTTGTTGCTGGTAATAATGGACTTGCTTTATCTACTGTGTGTTGTCTTGGAGGGACCACAGATACACTTATAGGTTGGTGTACATGTGTTTGTTGCTGGTAATAATGGACTTGCTTTATCTACTGTGGGTTGTCCTGGAAGGACCACAGATACACTTATAGGAAAGTGTACATGTGTTTGTTGCTGGTAATAATGGACAGTGTTCCGCCTGTCCTAAATAGAAGGCGGCCCGCCTTCTGCCCTCAAAGCAAAAGAATGCACCCCTCTGCCTTTTCAAAAAAATACAATTTCCAAATTTCATGCCTATTGCCGGTATTGGCGTTTCCGGTAATTGTTACCTGATTGTGTAACACTAATTAACTGACAATGGGACTAAGTTAAATACCTAATGCCTTTGGCAGTTTTATCACCTCTGTTAATGATTGTTTACTGCTAATTAGTGGATTTAAGATAATTGAACAAATACTAGATATTTAATACAGAATTAAAAGTCCACGTTATCCATTTGCAATGTTTATGTACAGCATGTACACCTGAAAAAAATTATTTCAGTAGGCATAATATTTAAAATAAAATCTAAAACAATTTTTAAGGCATACATAGTTTTAAATTGGTAAAAAATGTTTTGTTTTATAACCATGAGTATGAAATTTAAAGAAGAATCAAAGAAATTTGTACTTTGAACATAACTTCCTGTTTTACTTCTTGTATTTTATAATCCTCCTTTTATAGGAGCACTCAACAAATGCTTTTATTTTTAACAATGATGGAAAAAGTAACTGTTTATACCTCCTGTAATATATGCAATATATTATTGCATCAATATAATATGATCATCTCCTGTCTCACCTGTTATATTTATAAAACTCCTTACTTAGGAGCACTTTGATGTGCACTTAAAATACTTTTTGTAACAGTTGAAATGATAATAAATAACTTTAATAACAATATACTATATGTTTGATCAAGCAATTTAAATGTAGATAATCTAATTAGATTAAACCTTCAATTTTGCATGTATAACTCCATCTTTCAAAACTACATGTTTATTTTATAGACTGGTATAAGTTATAAACCATTGAAATTTCTGATGATTATTTTCCTTACCAAATGTACAAGTTTGTTTAGATTAACATCAAAATGATATGCTTTGCTTCATGGTATGTTAATTTGATAAAAAAATTCTTACTGAAACCAACATCAAGAATTCATTAATTTCTGAATATGGTTTAAATACAACTAATGTTCTCCAGCTGAGCCTAGCAATATTCAAGGTTATTTATACACTGTCCAACAGTGCCCTTACAATCTAGGTTATTACGCTAAAGTGCCCTTTCAGACAACTACCCTTCTGCCCTGAGATTCAAGCTGGAACACTGATGGACTAGCTTTATCTATTGTGGGTTGTCCTGGAAGGACCACAGATACACTTATAGGTAGTACATATGTTTGTTGCTGGTAATAATGGACCTGTTGTGTTGTCTTGGAGGGACCACAGATACACTTATAGGTTGGACTTGCTAGTTTGGTCTTTGCTGTGGGTTGTCCTGGAAGGACCACAGATACACTTATAGGTTGGTGTACATGTGTTTGTTGCTGGTAATAATGGACCTGCTTTATCTACTGTGGGTTGTCCTGGAAGGACCACAGATACACTTATATTTACAGCACTTGAATACTGAGTACTGTTGTTAAATAAATTAAATGCACCAAAGTTATGCTCCATTTAATTGTATTAATACTTTTTTATAAATGTATATGAAGGAAATTTGTATGTTTACAGGTGTTGGTGCTCAGGTTTCTCCAGCAATGATGTCTGCAGAATATTCCTTGAGAGAGAAGTTACCCTGTATGCAGTATACATGGTCTTCTAGAGGTCCAACGTAGGTGACTTTTAGTAAACTTCTTAACAAAAAGTAAAATAACAAAAATACAGAACAAGTGTATGAAGAGTACAAGCATATGATTTTTTTGGCAAGAAAATATTTTGTTTTAGTGGATTTAACATTTATCAATGACAATGATTGAAGAGTTTTACCTCTTGATTTTCAAAAACAGAAAATTTGTGATTGTGGTCTTGATATGAATAAAAGGAGTTTGATGCACATCAATGAGACAGCAATCCCAAAACATAAAAACCAGAGATTAGAGAAATACCAACTGCCAAACTCCAATTGACCTAGATTTTGATTAAGTTGTGAATGAATTAACAGAGACTTATAAACATCTTTTTTTCAACACTTAAGTCTCTAATGAATAATAACAGTATAAATGTGTTCCATATTGAGCTTTATCATCAATTATATAGTGATTCTTATTTTTGATCTCTTATTTTCAGACATGATGGGGCTCTTGGTGTATGTATAAGTGCCCCTGGTGGAGCTATAGCATCAGTTCCTAACTGGACTCTCAGAGGTTGTCAGTTGATGAATGGGACCAGTATGAGTTCACCTAATGCTTGTGGTTGTTTAGGTATGACTAGGATTACATGCCATTAGTTATAAGATTTATAAAATTGTTTCACTGCAGTTATCTACCCTGATCTTAGAGTTATTTCATACTTTAAAGAAAATAATTGCAATGGAAAACACAGGAAACAAGCTTCTTATGCCCCCGCCGTGCCCCGCTGTAGCGGAGGGGCGTTAAGTTTTACCCTTGTCCGTCTGTCCGTACGTCCCAAAGTTGGTTTCTGTTCTCTAACTTTAGTTTGCCTCAACCAAATGTTATGAAACTTATACACAATGCTTATTACCAAATAAAACACAGATCAAGTTTGAATTTTGGTGGCCTCACTTTAACTGTTCTAGAGTTATGCCCCTTTACAAATGGAAAAATTGCTGAATTTTCGTTTTCGTTCTCTTACTTTAGTTTGCCTCAACCAAATGTTATGAAACTTATACACAACACTTGTTACCACAAAACACAAATCAAGTTAGAATTTTGGTGGCGTCACTTTAACCGTTCTAGAGTTATGCCCCTTTACAAATGGAAAAATTTCTGAATTTTTTGTTTCCGTTTTCTAACTTTAGTTTGCCTCAACCAAATGTTATGAAACTTATACACAATACTTATTACCACAAAACTCAGATCAAGTACAAATTTGGGTAGTGTCACTTTTACCGTTCTTCAGTTATGTCCTTTTATAACTTTATATGATATGCAAGCGGGTGCATCATCTGTGTCCCATGGACACATTCCCCATTTATTTACTGTGGATTCATTTATTTTCGTGGGTGTCAATTTTCGTGGATAGAGAAAAAAAGACGTTTCGTGGTATACGTAAATTCATGGATCGCTGATTAAAAAAAAAAAAAAAAAAATCAGATACGTAATTCCGGGATTTCTTTTTGATTTAGAAAATCATACAACCTCCTTAAAGTTGGTTTGATCAATAAAAAAACAAACAAAAAAATAGGAATTCATTGAAAAAGTTTTGAATTGTCAAAATCATCGCTTTGTCATTCTAGGTTAAAGTGTTCATTGAAAACTTCTATTACAATAATGGGCAGAGACAAATTATTTGTTTGTTTTACAATTTATAAATTCTTGTCGGAATTTTATAAGGCATTCAAAACTCTTTGATTGAAAGCTCATTTCCCTAATCACGATATAATTAACAGTTATATAAGTGAAAGGCGTGAAAATAAATGTTCCTGTCATAAACAATATTACCTACGGGCAATATCCCCGTACTTAATCCTATTGATTTTTAATCACCAATAAACCAAACTATGACACAGTAATAAACAACTTGCAGTTATTTTTCATGAACAGTTTTAATCAATTTTTAAATGTAAATTATCATTGATAATCGATATATTTATTATTGATTTTATCAAAATACTTGAATCTTATTTTAATAAAAACACGTGTTATGTTACAATGTTTATCGCTAGTCAACACTATACTAGAACTGCATAACATAACCGGAAATAAACATCCGACTCCATACACATTTCTCGGGATTATTCTTCGTTGAATTCTTAAATTCGTGGTTCGCTGTGACCCGCGAAACCCACGAAAATTGGTATACCACGAATGAAAATGAATCCACAGTATGATAATAATATATAGATAGGAAATACAAGATCTGTATATTGGGATATATGGACTTTTTAGGGACATGAGTTATAACAGATCTGCATATTGGGATTATATAGATCATATGGACTTTTTAAGAACATGAGTTATATACAATAAGAAATTGAAATATTTCAATAATTTGTTATACTGTCAGATATGTTATTAAGATCTAAATTGAGAATTAAAGTTGAAAGAGACCTAATTTGAACAGAGTCTTTTTTTTTTTTTTTGGCTTTTGTTTTTGAAGTCGTCAAACTTAGTTATATAGTGTCATCTAATGTATTGAAAGAGGTCAACGTTAAAAAATACAATTTTAGTAGCATATATTTGATATATTGAAATTACAACATTTAGCATCATTGCTGAACATCATAACACAGACATGTTTCAGATGGTTTTTTTCCCCACAAAATAAGGTGTTTCCTTAAGCTTAAGACACAAATATATATATAATTTTCAATGATGCAGTATATCTGTATAAACTTGTAAATTGTAATTTGACAGGCAAGGAATGTTAATCAAGAAAATAAAAACATTGAAAAAAAAAATCACTAAATTTTTTTTATATTTCTATAAATTTTGTCCATCTAAATTGTAGCGATTGAACCAAAATCATGTATAAATCTATTAACTAAATGCATTGATAAATTTAAGACTATTATTCAACTTTAAAAATAAACTAGAAATAAGAAATCTAAAAAAAAAATGTTAGGACAGATACAGGGTTTATCACCTTGGGTTCTCTACATATTTTAATGCTCAGAATTTCTGTTTGTGTTATAGGTCTGGTATTATCAGCACTGAAAGCCATGGGAATAGGTTACACACCATTCAGTGTTAAGAGAGCTCTTGAGAATACAGCTGTTAAAGTAGACAATATAGAAGTGTTTGCATTAGGACATGGTTTAATTCAGGTATAAGATCAGCAGTCACAAAAAGACACTGTTAGAAGTGTTTGCATTCTATCATATATAGTCCCAATTGTCAGAATAGGCAAACAGAAATGTATGTTTTCAGTTATGGTTTTATTCATGTACAAAACCAAACTATCAGAATAGACAATATAGAAATGTATGCTTTTTGTCATATAAAACCAAACTGTCAGAATAGACAATATAGAAATGTATGCTTTTTGTCATATAAAACCAAACTGTCAGAATAGACAATATAGAAATGTATGCTTTTTGTCATATAAAACCAAACTATCAGAATAGACAATACAGAAATGTATGCTTTTTGTCATATAAAACCAAACTATCAGAATAGACAATATAAAAATGTATGCTTTTTTACATATAAAACCAAACTGTCAGAATAGACAATATCGAAATGTATGCTTTTTGTCATATAAAACCAAACTGTCAGAATAGACCATATTGAAATGTATGCTTTTTGTCAATAAAACCAACTGTCAAATATGTCATAGTTTAACTAAGATATAAACTCAACTGTCAGAAAAGAAAATATATGTTCTTTCTTTTCTGGTAATTATAACATCTGCCAATGAAATTTCAGCCTCCAAATTTTTGGTTTGTATCATTACAACAAATATATATTAGGAATTGGATTATGTAATGGTTTAATTCATGTATAATCTCAACTGACGAAATGGACACTTGAAGTGCTTGCATTATGCCAAAGTTTAATTTTCCTGCTTCAAAGGAGGGGGATACTGGGTTACATCTGTTCATCCTTCGATCAGAATTGCTTAGATATGACAGCCATACAGGAAATTTTCGAATTTATAAGAAAAATACTAAGTACAACAAATAAAATAAAACTGAAAAATATCATATCTAAGAATGCTTTAAACAGTTTATTACAGACCTGTGAAAGGTTATTTTTTGCAATTTTATATTAAGTGTTTATTTATCCTTTTCTAAATTGAAAGTTCAGTTCATTTCAATTTTAGAACAAATTCAAACTTTTGGAAAGGATTAGGCCTAATGTAATGGTTATCTTTCTAGGTATTTACTTACTCTACTTGGCACATCTTAACTGAATGAAGATGAAAAGACTAAAGCTTGTCTCGCGACCATTATTTAAAAAAATTGACTGAATTTTAAAGTTGTAATTACTGTGTAGTTATCATCCAATTTATATTTTAGGTAGAGAAAACCTTTGACTATCTCGTCAATTTTGACAAACAGAAAGAAAGTAAAGTACAATTATCTGTAATAACTGGATGTGGGAAGCGTGGAATCTACCTCAGGGAACCTAGACAGCTGATTAAACCTTTAGAATTTAATGTTAGCATAGAACCTCGATTTTGTGACAAAGAGATTTGTCAGACAGGTATGATCTTCCATAAAAGTGGACTGATATTGCATTTTAATTGTATCATGTACCTATCAGTGAGAATATTTCTTTATGAGGATGTTTGACAAAAAGAAGAACATGTTTTGCTTTTTTTTGCTTTTCAATTTTAGTTGACTAATAAGGATTGAAGTTATTATGAAAGAGGGAAAAGTTTAAAGCAAATACAAACAATGCATAAAGTCTGCATAATTTCTGGCCATGACTACAAGTTATTGATTTCATGCTCTTTTTAAATAGAACAGAGATTTTTGTTTTACATTTTGAAATTTTCAGTTATAAATACTGACATTGACTGCAGATGTAAAAAAAAGAGATTCAAGAATAAAGTGATTTATCTATTTGCATATCAAACATCTGGTCAGTGCTTCAGTTAAATGCCAAATTTTTTTAAACTTACATAAATAAATTTTAAATTGCTCGATTCAAAACTCATATTTTCTTGGTGAATTTGATTGATGAAGTGATTTATGGTAGAACATTTGCTAGTATTTTGAAAAGCAACAAGCTTGTTCTTCATTGGAATTGATCAATTGTTATATAAATCATAAGTAAATTTACTTAAATATTAGAGCCAATATGTTATGGACAAAGGTTTTAGAACAATACTCATCAGAAGTAGGCTAGTGAGATTTCTGTTTGTTATAGTAAATATTAGTTTAGTTCTGTCTTCTAAAATATTTTGAAATAATGTTTGTTATAGTTAATATTACTTTAGTTCTGTCATCTAAAATATTTTGAAATAATAACGTATATAGACAGAATAACTTTCCAAAAGATCATGACCAATATAACTATTCCTTTTTAACATGAGTTTTTAACAACAACAGGGCAGAATTTTGTCTTATATATGAACATGCTTATAAATGAAAATTTCACATTGCAGAACAAGAAGAGAAGATAAATTTCTGTATGGAGATGTGTTTTACATGTGATGCAGCCTGGGTGCAGCACCCAACACATTTAGAGCTAATGAATTCATCCAGAACAATCAATATCAAGATTGATCCAAGAGGTTTACAGACAGGTGTACACTATACAGAGGTTAGTACATAGTATATGTGATGTAGCATGCCCACTACTAATCTAAAGGTGATGAATTCATCCAGAACAATTAATATCAAGATTGATCCAAGAGGTTTACAGACAGGTGTACACTATACAGAGGTTAGTACATAGTATATTTGATGTAGCATGCCAACCACTAATCTAAAGGTAATGAATTCATCCAGAACAATTAATATCAAGATTGATCCAAGAGGTTTACAGACAGGTGTCCACTATACAGAGGTTAGTACATAGTACATGTGATGTAGCATGCCAACCACTAATCTACAGGTAATGAATTCATCCAGAAAAATCAGTCCTGATAAGTCCACTACATACAGTTACTCCTATAGTCAAAAGTCGACTGACAGATGTTTGTATAGATCATCTAATGTAGGCAGAGCACCAGCACAATACATCTTGAGTTGACAAATACATCCAGTACTTATGTCAAGATTGATTTGTGGAGGTTACAGACTTGTATTATCTATGCCAAGGTAAGACTACTGAGAGAGGTTCACCTAAACTAATGAATACATACAGAATAATCAAGATTAAATCATGAGGTTTACAGAGATTACCAACAAGTTTCTGATTTACAAAAGAACACGACTGGTGTCAACCATACAGAGGCTAATACAGACCATGTCATGTAACCAGGGGCTGCACTCAGCACCTCTTTGATTGATAAATAAATGAATTTAGAAGGTGGATTCTCTTGGTATAAGTAGGTGTCTACTATATAAAGGTTAATACAGAACATATGACGTAACATGGGGCAGCACTCTTGAGTCGATCAATACATTCAGAATGTTGATCTTCTTGGTCTAGACAGGCATCTACTATTAAGAGTTAAGTTCGGTACATGTTATGCACATAAGTCTAAAGATATAGCATCTGACATATTTGTAGCTAAATACAACCAGAAAAATCAATCTGCAGACAGGTGTCCACTGTACAGAAGTTTACAGTGTCATCTGAATCAAGGTATAGCTTGATACAGATATATCTTTAGATGGTCCCACAATACACAAATAAGTTTATAAAAGTGAGTTAACATACTTTAATCCCCATAATAATGTAAAGTATTCCTTTAAAAGATTTGATTATAATACATCGAAAATATGTATTGTAAGGCAAGTAACCCATTTAAAATTGATGAAGATTTAACTATGACTTTATTCTACCCCCGCTTTAAAAAAGTGGGGTATACTGTTTTACCTCTGTCCGTCCATCCATCTGTCCATCTGTCCGTCCGTCCAACCATCAATCCGTCCGTCAGTCCTTCCATCCGTCAGTCCATCCGTCAGTCCGTCTATCTGTCCCATGAATATTTTTCATCGCAGCTTTCTCAGGAACTACATCATAAGGATTTCTGAAATTTGGTTTCAGGGTTTATATAAGTCAGTTATATCATGTGATGCGTTTTCAGATTCATCACTTAACAACTTCCTGTTTACCGAAACATTTGGGCAGGGTTATCATCAGTGAGCAGTAGTTAGCAGTTTCACTTGTTTTATTTGTATATTGATGACAGTATTGAAAACAAATTATAAAGATTTTTTTCAGTAAGGTCTCTTTTTGTTTTCACATTAAAAGGCGTTCAAGTTACAAATACAAATTATATATAATTTGAGTTTAATATGTTTTATTATTTCAGGTTCGTGGTTATGATGTCAGCTGTATAGAGAAAGGTGCTGTTGTACGATTACCAGTCACAGTTATAATTCCTCAAAAGTAAGGTCATTTAAAACAGATATTTACTTAAACAAAAATACTAGTCATTCATGAAGGATGAAATGTTTAAAGTTTACAAAATAACCTTTCTCTTTAGCTCATTGCTATCAGTGTTAAATACGAGTAAGTAGATATATTGAAAACAGTAGTTAGAAATAGCCTCTGGCCTTTGTTAGTCTTGTATGTTTTTTAATTTTAGTTCATTTATATGTTTTGGAGTTTAGCTTGATGTCCATTCTCACTGAACTAGTACACATTTTGTTTAGGGGCCAGCTGAAGCCTACCTCCGGGTGTGGTATTTTCTCGTTGAGTTGAAGATCCATTAGTGGCCTTCGGCTGTTTTCTGCACGTTGGTCGGGTTGTTGTCTCTTTGACACATTCCCCATTTCCATTCTCAATTTTATTTTCTATATATCTAAAGGCTAGCAACCATTTTTCTTATGAAAATAATGAGACATATTGGATCTGCATTACCTTTTTTCCTCAATTAAACTGAAGGTTCTTGCGAGTTATTTCCGTCACTTGTTAAAAGTTAAAAGTTTATTATTAGGTCAGTTTAAGGGAACCACTAATGGTAGGTCAATGATATTTGTTTCATTAGCAATCTCAATTTTAAGGAGATTTTTTTGAAATTTTGCCAAGTTTGAAAGTAAAAGTGATTATGTCAATTGAAGGGGAACCACTTTAATATGATAAGTCATTGATATAAGGTATGCAATTTTCTCGTTTCCACTGAGTTTTTTTGGTCCAGAACTCAAATTCATGGTTCATTGACCTTGAAAGTTTCACATAGGTTGCATGTTGAAGTGTTTTAATTTCAACATTTGCATTATACTATCAAAATTACATACATTTGCGATATATATCTATATATGTGTCAACAGTTTATTAGTATAATTTGCTGTTTTTGGCTTTTATCTTGAGACCTATTGTGGATAGATATATTGAATTGTGAAATCAGTTACAATAATGTCAATGTAAACCAGGACAGATGTATAGACACTTTATAATTGTATAAAGTTTGGTTGGTCAGAGTAGAACACATTGAAATGTGAAGTGAGTTATAGTCATAGAAATAAGAAGATGTGGTATGAGTGCCAATGAGACAACTCTCCATCCAAGTCACAATGTGTAAAAAGTAAACAATTATAGGTCAGTTTTAGACCAGGACAGATACACAAACATTTTATAATTTATTGTATTGGTATTAATTTTTCAGAGTTGAAGGCACATTGAACAGTGAAATGAGTTACAGTTAAGTCAGTTTTAAACCAGGACAGATACACAGACACTTTATTATTTGTTGGTATTTAATTTTTCAGAGTTGAAGACACATTGAACAGTGAAATGAGTTACAGTAATGTTAGTTTTAAACCAGGACAGATACACAGACACTTTATACATGTTCCTCATGGTGCCACTGTTGCAGGTAGGTGGAATATTTAACTATTAGGACATGTATAACTAATGCTTGCTAAGACCTGGTATTTGTGTAGTAGGGTAAATACAAATGTCTTTTTCTAGTTCTGTCGAAGACAGGACTATTATGGTATAGCAATGTCTGTCTGTCCAGCATTCTGTCCATTAACACTTTGTGCAATAACTCAAACTTGCTTTAACCAATTCCCATATAACTTTACAAAACATTAAAATTGATGGAATAAAGCTCCTTTTCATTTTTTTTAATTTTGGCTTTGTCATTCCAGAGTTTCAAAAATTGGACCGTTAGATTTAAGGCAATTTTTCACAAATCCTGAACTAACTCCAGTATTCCTGAAATGATTTTCTTCAAACTTTACATTATTGTGGGGATTGATAAAAGGAACCTCGCTTGTGATTTTTTTAATTTTCTTGTTTTCTTTCCAAAGTTAAGGAATTTTAACTATTACATTTGAGGCAATTTGTCACAAATCCTGCACTAACTCGAGTATTCCAGAATTGATTTCCTCCTAGACTAACATTATTGTTGGGATGGATTTCCTCCAAAATTAACATTATTGTAGGGATTGATTGAAGGAAGCTCCTTTTTTGATTTTTCCAATTTTCTGGTTAGTCGCTCTAGAGTTATGGGACTTTTATAGTCAGAATTTAAATAAATATTTCACATAATGTACCATTACATGAGTTTACTGGGATTCATTTAGTGGAAACTTTACATAATTGTTGAAATTGGTGAATATAACAAATTGTTCAATTAAAAACAGTATCCTCAGGCATATTTTTCTACAAAGTCATTTTAATTTCTTTGATTAAATGCCTTTGAAATATCCCATTTTATTCTTGCAACAATTTCAATAATGGCCTATCATGCGCACTTGGCGCTACTGTATAAATTTTCACTTCAGTTTTAAATTTGAATTTCATGACATATAACAAAAGTAAACATAAACACATGCATACATGAGTTTCTCTGTCATATGACACTTGTCTCCAATGAAGATTACATTTGTATAATTCTTTGAGGTGATGTCTGAAGTTCACTGAACTTTTAAAGCAATGGATTTTATAGTATGTTGATATTTGTGTTCTTTTTTAGTTCTCAAGATAAATTCTACAGATCTGGAGAAGAAATGCAGGATGTTGATACATGCCATACAAGTTATTCCTCAATCCAGTTATTCTTCTCATGAATATGAGAAATTTCTCACTTTGTCTGATAATGGTCAAAGTACACTGACATTCAAAGTTACGGTAAGGATAATCAGAACATTTTGAAATATAACTGAAATGTGTAAGTTATTATTCCTCACACTACAGGGAGTATAGCTCCATCTGTCTGTCACATTCTGTCTGATGGTCACCAACTCTCTCTATCACACTTCTTGTTTACAAGATTATATTCACAAAAAAATTAAGCAGCTTAAAGGTTTACATACATATATAGATAAGGATGAGTTCATAGATAAAATAAATTGGACAAACTGTGGAAACATCTTTAAGTAAGTTATTTGTTGTTAAAACCAGGATTTTGAGAACTGAAGGTTTACACATTAACATAAAATAAAATGATTAGATTTCAATTGCTGTTGGAACAATACCAGCAAATTTTAACATTGAAGATGAGTTCTGGTATAAGAAAGATAAGAATTTCAACTACAGTACATTTCCTGGAATCCTTTCAGACATATTTATATTTTTTACAAGCACAGGTATCAACCATATAAATACTTGGAAGAACAAGATCAATAGCGATATCTTAATCACATTTTAATGTCTTTTGTCTCTTGAGAGTTTCATAGTTTATAGTTTTTAAAATTATTTAATGCAGTATTATTAAGTTAAGTAATCAACTAAAGTCGTATGCTATTTTTACAGGAAAACAGAACTTTAGAGTTGTGTATAGCTAAATGGTGGGCCAACCTAGGAGATGTGACTCTAAACTACAGTCTTAACTTCCATGGTGTACAGATAGATAACACGTCTCCTGTATATGTAAGTGTGTAAATTGTTTATATTCCACACATACACCAATCTGATTAAAATACATATCCTGAACCAGGAAATCCAAGAAGAAATGATACTCAATCATCAATAATACTTCCATGGTGTACTGCTAGATAATAACTTTCCACATGACAGTATATACACAATCTTCCAGAAGTTTGGATTTCTCTAAAGATACATTTTGATGCCCCGTTGTAGCGGAGAAGGCATTGATGTTTACCCTTGTCCGTCCTTACGTCTATACGTCCGTCTGTATGTCCGTCCTTTCGCATATACGTGCCGAAATTGATTTCCCTTCTCTAACTTCAGTTTGCCTCAACCAAAGGTTATGAAACTTATACACAATGCTTATTACCACAAAACACAGATCAAGTTCGATTTTGGGTGGCGTTACTTTAACAGTTCTCTAGTTATGTCCCTTTATAACATTATATGCAAGCAGGGGCATCATCTGTGTCCATAGCATGGACACATTCTCCATTTATTTAAAATTTTGTGAGTCAAAGGAAATTGAATATATTTATTTTATGTCAACAGCCCATTTGAGATGCATTACTATGGCAACAATTATAAATGGTTAACTTATATCCATGATATATTTTATGCTTTTAATCTAGTTTAAATTCTATTATTTAAGCATGGAGCAGATGGAATTATGAGATATGATGTCAAGGCTACATTGAAACCAGAAGAAATTTCTCCATCCATTTCACTGAAGACTTTATGTCAGCCTCTTAAGTATGTAACAGATTTTGAGAACAATCAGCAGACCAATTCAATCAATCCTAATATATCTGGTTTAATTCTGCTAAATTCTTCCTTGGCCTTTCATAATGAAAGATATGAGGAATTGTTTCTTTTATTACCCTTGGATGTTTGCATAAAACATTTAATGATTCCACAAAAGAAAATTAGTATAAAACACAAAAGTAAAATAGCTTTATTATACATATGATTTGCCTTTTCTTGCCTGTATGAAATTAATGGGTTTATAATCATGAAATGTTATTCAGACTGTTTACATGCTGTAGATGTACTTCTTATTTCTATTGTCAGGCCAACAGAATACAAGATCAAATGTTTGAATGGACCCAGAGATGTACTGCCAAATGACAGGCATATCTTTGCACTGGAGTTGACCTATAGTTTTCATATTGTAAGTTTTTTTTTATACAAACACATCTAATTGTAAACATTAGAAAATTACTAAAAGGATATTAAAAGCAAATAGAAATAGTTACTTAGAGAAATTAACTATTTAAGTTAGAAATGTTGCTTGATGTTGATTCATATTTATCATATGTTTTTGATATAAAAAGCATAAATTTCCTTGACTTGATAGGCAGGACATATTATAGTGTACTGTAGGTCCATCTGTCTGTCTGTATATCAACAATTTGTACGATAACTCAACTTTGCTTGAACCAATTCTCACGAAATTTTAACACAACAAAAGGATTGACGGAAGCAAGCTCCCTTTCGATTTTGAAAATTTTCTGGTAGTATTTTTCCAGAGAGATGGGACTTTAAAAGTCAGGTTTAAGGCTATTTTTCATATATTGCACACACTCCAGTATGTTAGGATTAATTTCCTCAAAGAGTTATTCTATTGTGGGGATTAATAAAAGGAATGTCCTTTGAGATTTTTAATGGTTTTTGGTTTGACATTCCAGAGTTTCCAGACTAACTATAAAATTTAAGTAAATTTTTTGCATGTGGTACCATAACTTGAGTATGCCTAGATTGATTTAAAGGAAACTTTACGTAATAGTTTGAATTGTTAAAAGTTAGATACCGTTTTATTTGTCATTCCAGATTTATGGGATTTTACACTGTTTTGGGGATTTGTGAATGTATACTCCCTGTTGATTTAAAAAAAATTCTGGTTTGCTGTTCCAGAGTTATTGGACTTTTAACAGTCACATTTGATGCAATATTTATACCCCGTTTTACTCACTTCTATTTAGATGCCTTCTAAATATTCCATTTTGTTTCGCAAGAATTTCAATATGCACAAGAACGGTGTATCATGTGCTCTTGGTGCAGCTACCCTTTCACTTAACTGGAAAAATCTGTTAAAATTATCCTTGACTGTACATTATTATACCTCACCAACGAAGTTGCGGAGGGTATAATGTTTTTCACCTGTCCGTCCATCTGTCTGTCCATATGTCCATCCGTCCGTCAGTCAGTCCTGTTCTTGTCATCGCAACTCCTCTGAAACCGCCCAACAGAATTTCATGAAACTTTGTGGATCATAAGGACATACTATGTAGATGTAGATGTGCCTATCAACAGGAAAATACGATGGAATTTTTTTTTCTAGGAGTTATGCCCCTTTGAACTTAGAATTTTGGCCTAATTATACTACTGCAACAGTTTGTCATTGCAACTTCTCCAAAACCACACAACAGAATTTTATAATAATTTGTAGTTAATGAGGACATAATATGTAAATGTGCATATCGACAGGAAATTACTATTGAATTTTTTTTCTAGGAGTTATTCCCCTTTGAACTTAGAATTTTGGACTAAATATACTACTGCAACAGTTTGTAATCGCAACTTCTTTGAAACCACACAACAGAATTTTATAATAATTTGTAGTTAATGAGGACATAATATGTAAATGTGCTTATCCACAAGAAAATTTTTATCAGTTGACTTTTATAGAGTTATGAGTCTTTGAACTTAGGAATCTGGTGAGATTTTGTTTGTCCAGTGACAATTTGGGGGCGTGGGGTATGTGTGTTCACAAAGGTTCTTTAATTTAGCAGTGCATTGTTTGACTCTTTTTGTTTGTTTTATAGGACAAATCAGTGGAAGTGTTCCCTGACTGTACATTGTTAGGCAGCATGTTTTAATTTTTTGTTTGTTTTACAGGACAAATCAGTGGAAGTGTTCCCTGACTGTACATTGTTAGGCAGCATGTTTTAATTTTTTGTTTGTTTTATAGGACAAATCAGTGGAAGTGTTCCCTGACTGTACATTGTTAAGCAGCATGTTGTATGAATCAGAATATGAAAGTCAGATCTGGATGTTGTATGATAGCAATAAACAGTGCTTAGGAACAGGAGATGCTTATGCCAGCAAGGTAAATAAAACTATTGGATGTACCCCAACATGACAAAATGAGAAACAATTCGAAGGAGAAAAAACCAACAACCAGATTTACAACAAAACAATAAACGAAAAACAAATATAACAGACATGAACAAACTCCAACCACTGAATTACAGGCTCCTGAATTGTGACAGGCACATAAAGAATGTGGCAGCGGTTAAACAAGAATTTTAGTGCTTCACACAACCCCTTACATGAGACACATGGAATGGCTTAACTCAATAAATTTGTAGGAAGCACAAAAAACAATGAACATAGAATAAAGGACACAAAATATTGATGTAAGAGAACTCACAGTTACTTAAAGCTAGATCGAATGAATTAAAACTAATAAACAAATCATGTTTTCCCAGGCTGAAGTATCAATTAGTACACAATTAGTACACATCCAATGGATTTAGTGAAGAGTTGTCATAAGTATGTTTCTTTTCCTGATAATGCAGTGACTAATTTGATTACAATGAAAATTTAAAGCAATCTTTATCCCCGAGTGCTTACAAGTTTGATAATTATTTTGCTGCTACCAGCTACACACATTTGTTTTTATTATGATAGTTATTTCAGAAAGAAATTGATATTTAAAGAAAGATTTTAAGCTGTTACGCCAAAAATAAACAGCATTTAGTAAAAAACAAGACAGGTTCAGTGTATGATTTAAATAGTTTGTTCTGACATTTAACTAATGGTCAGTTTATATGAAAACAATCATTGAATCTTTTTTGTGTCTTCTACAATAATGATAGGATAGTTTTCTATGCTAAGAAATTATAATGTGTAATCTATTTCAGTACAATGTTAAATTGGAGAAGGGAGACTACACCATTATTCTACAAGTGAGACATGAGAAAAAAGATCAGCTGGAAAAACTAAAGGATCTTAGCGTAGTTCTGAACCATAAATTACAGTCTAGTATAGCATTAGATGTATATAATACATGGCCAAAGGCTATCAATAATAAAAAGATGGGATCAGCTACAATAGATAAAGATGATTTGTATCCCATCTATATAGGACCACTGCCTTCTGACAAGTAAGTGGGTATTACAGAATATAAAACAAATTATACTTCAGACTGTATGTTTTGCATACTTTTTTCATCAAATTATTTGTGTCATTTATTATGAGTAATTCGATGAGATTCAAAGTCACAACCTCAGTGTTGACAGGCTAGTTAAAATTATTGGTTTTAAAGGAATGTTTTTTTACATAGTTTTTAAGTTTAAACATATTTTATTTGCATAAACACAAATTGGATGAGACACAAGTCAAACAGCATGCATTCATTCATTACATATTATTTCAACATTTGTATAAATTGGACAGAAAATTAAGTGGCACAAGAGATGTAGAGAGAAAAAAAAATAATCGAACACAAAATACAATTAATAAAAACAAAAAACAAAACAAAAAAAATACAACAAACTAAACAAAAAAAAACAAAAAAGGCAAAAAACAACTGAACTTAGATAGTTCACTTTACCTTGACCTCAGTCAATTTCCTGGATAAGACTTTTCAATGTGAGCACTCTTTTGTTATATGTCATTTAATATACCAAATAAAGCCTTTTTCACCTTTTTTCTTTTTTTGGCTCTAGAGAAGCCATGTTACAAATGTATGGAATTAATCAAATGAAATGAGCTAAAATCTAAATTTCATTTGAAAATAGTTCATATCTATTTACACAATGGTGAAGTAAAGGGAAAACAGTAATAAAGATTAAATTTATGTGAAATCCATTTACATTTAAAATGAAATGTGTTTGTTAAATATATTTCTCGGAGTTATCAGGACTGTTTCCTACTCTATGACCATTCTGGAGTCAGCTTAGATTTAAAATATACCCTTTATCGTCAGTTCTGTGATCAGAATGTTTGTTACTAATTTACTGAACGTAAAAGTGAGACATGCTGATAGAACTTTATTTATTTTGTAGAATACCAAAGGGAGCTAAGCCTGGATATTACCTGTGTGGAAGTTTGACTTTATTTAAGGATGAATTAATGAGTAAACCAGTATGTTGTTTATTTATGATAACATGATGAAGATGGATATTGAAATATAACCATCAGGTTTTATGTAATGGCTCATAGTTGATATGATTGTAGTAGAGAACTTATTAATTTTTTTAATACCCCAACATTAAGTGTTGGGGTTATATTTAGTGTTGGATAATCGGTTGAAATTACCAACTGATTATCTATTACTATCAGTTGACAGCAACCAACCGACTATCGGTTATAATCGCATCATTATACCATGCCCTTTTAAAAGAAATAAAATCATGCATTTAGTCACATATTTTATTTAGCAATTAAAGAGTGACTCAATTAGAATCCAGATTCAAATTGAACATATTTTGTCTTAATTACAACATTTATTACCAACAATGACACTAAAATTTCTAAATTTCAATGGTTTTACTCACATTATAATTTCAAATACATAGCTGTATAAAATTTGAATGCTTAAAGCAATTAAAATTAATCAAAAATAAAACAATGCATTTGCATTAAAATATATACATTTAACTAAGGGATCCAATCAATGTCTGTTAATTCATGTAGAATGCTTATTTTTACATTTGATCAGTATTCTTCTGTCAGCTGTGTCATTCGTATGTCTATACTTATAATTGCAAGAATGCGGAATTCTTACATAGTTGATCCGTATCCGTTCCGTGATTCATATATATTTCAATGGCGGACAAACCGAGAAAATTTACAAAAATAAACAACGTTTGACAAGCAATTTGGAAAGGAATATGACGTTTTTGAAGTAAACAAATGGATGAAACTAGGCAATTTGCACCACGTTCTAATGTAGTAAAACATTTATTTTTTTTTTTTCTAAAATCAAAATGATTTCATGTACACTCTTGAGTAACAAGTACCGAAATTGAAAGAAAGTATTTCATAAAAAGTTATTTATTTTAAATAGCATACAACCAATCTGTATAGTCAATGCTTTTACCACGTTTGTACAGAAAGAAATTGCTTATGTCTTTGATTATAGGATGTTTGACATTGTTATTGTCATCGACTGATATTTTTCGTTACACAGTTTGTTTGACTGCGCATGTAAAATGCAAACCAGAAACAGACCGAAAGTTGATATGTTAAAAGTCTGGAAACTATAATGACAATCGGTTGAACAAAATCCCAATCGATTATCAACATCGCCAGGCCCAACCAACTGATTTCCGACTTATTCCGATCATCGGAACAACACTACCTGTCATTATTGTAATCACTTTTTTCCTCCATTCATCAGTCAGTCTGTCTGTGCATTTGTCCTTTTGTCTGTTATAATGTGTGAGAGCTTTACAGATCTTACACACCTATTTCCTGTTTGCAGATACTTTGAATTTTTCAATATGTTGATTGAAACACATATTGTTATCACTCTTTTCTCAAAGTCTTCTGACCTACATTGAATTGAGGGTATACTTAACACAAGTATTGGTGCATCATCTTGTTTTCACTATTTATACACAAATGTAGTAAAAACTTGTTTTGGGTCCTCAATGCTTTACAACTTTGTACTTTATTTTTAACCTTTTTGATTCGAGCGTCACTGATGAGTCTTTTGTAGACGAAACGCGCATCTGGCATACAAAATTTCAATCCTGGTATCTATGATGAGTTTATTGTTACACATTCTTTAAAGTTATGTTGTAAATGTCATATTTTAATTGTCAATTTACAACAACATATTTCGCAGAGACAGGTCAGATAAAAATCACTAGTGTTTTGGTTTCTCTTTATAATGTTCTTTTCATTTCAGATCAGTCTTCTTTAAAGGCTAGTCCACTCATTTACGTATATAGTTTTACCACACGACAAAGGCAATTTCCACACAGCTGAAGATATGTTTCAAACTCATATTTTATCCATGTTAAATTTCATTATTTATGTTTATTTTCAGGGAAGTGTTCAGTTCAAGTATGTTATCACTGACTCACCTAAAAAGAACAAAAATGGAGGAAAAGATAAATCTGAGAAGTCAGCAGGGAAAGAAAAGACCAAAGTAGAAGAATATGATGAAGCTATAAGAGATCTAAAAATATCTTGGTTGTCCAAGTAAGAATTTTAAGTGTGTTTTGATTTGAATTGATTTTAAATGTCCTTGAAGTTTTGTCTTGACCAGGGCTTCCAAAACGGTTGTATAGTTCAGACAAGTCTGGTAAATTATATAAATGACTTGTTGTGCCGAGGTTGAAACAGACATTTTAATATAGTTCAGAAAAAAATTGAAGTTTTTACGATCTTTTTGGCCTGACCTTTTGTCCTAAACTGTCACACATTTCAGGTCATATAAGTAACATGATGAATAGTTACTATCAAAACAAACCCTATTTAAATACCCTCTCATTACAATCAAGGTTAAATAGTTCTCTGACAGCTGAAATTTACCTGTTCAGACGACAGGTAAACTATTTGTACCGGACATTGATCGGTCTGTTAAAAGTTATTTTCTGAAATTTCGGCGTTTTGCAACTAATGAATTTAGTCAACAAGATTTAGATTATCAGAAAAGGTATATAGATATGATTTGATGAAAATTTAAAAAGTTAGTAATAAAGGTTTTAAGAAAAAAATCGTCAGAACCACGTTGTTTGAACTAGAAGTAGTACACTCGTGCGCAGGTTTGAAAATGAACTATTCAACCGAATTTTCAAAAATGCTAAAAATATCATTGATACCTTTATCTAACGTTCATTTCAAGTATTTATCTGAAGAAATAACGCGGAAAGAGCAACTTAAACTCAATCGTGCTTTGTAAACGTACACAGATTCTACGTATCTGTCTCTGGTCTCTGTTTTACAGAGTCAACATTCGGTATAAGGAAAATGTACTTTTTAAAACCGAAAGTGAAGTTATTGACAGCATAATTTTGCACAAATAAAGAGTCTAAGACAGATATTAGTACCCTGATGTTGCACACTTCGAATGGTGCACTGTCAATTTAACAGCTAAAGCCAGAAATTTGAATTGATATAAAAAATCAAGTTAAATATCGTTTTTGTGTCAATCATAATTTTTATGATGCCAAACTGATTACTATGGTTGCCTTTTGTTACTTAGTCTTAAGGGATTAAAATCGGGATAAGGCAAAAAAAAAAATGTCCAGCTGGCTCAAATATTTTTTTGGAAGCCCTGGTCTTGACCCCAGCATGTTAAAACCAGATTTTAATTTTTCAGCAATGTTGATAGCTTCATCTTTTAACAACTAAGTTAAATGTTAATAAGGTCCATTACAGAATAAGTTATAATTACTGATCATACATCATTGGTTTTTGTAAATCAGTTGCATTTGCACTCATTGTGTGCATGTTTCCTCTCCTCAACTATGTTAATGACTTCAAAATATACAGTTTTATGTAAATGAATAAAAGGAGATTTGGTGTATATGTCATTGAGACAGCAACCTAATAGGACAAATAAAAAAAACCTTCTAGATGGTAACAAATAATCTTAATAAATAGTCCATTGTCTATGTGTGGTAGAGTGTTTTACATTAATATTTATTTTCTTTCAGAATAATTAATATTAATAAGTAGTTTTATTATATGTATATTAAGAGTTCATCAATTCTTCTATTCTCTTATGCAATCTTATTTTCTTGGTATGTTATATCTTCTTATTACTGTAGTTCTACTGTATTTTTCTGGTTCATTAGTCAGTCAGTCATGTGTCATATCTTCAAGCTCTAAATTGTCAGAGACTAATAAAACATTTTGAATAAATCAAACAATAAAAAGAAATATATATTTACTATATAGTCTGCTGTTATATTAGCTCCT
The DNA here is from genome assembly GCA_017311375.1 of Mytilus coruscus. Lineage (NCBI taxonomy): Eukaryota > Metazoa > Mollusca > Bivalvia > Mytilida > Mytilidae > Mytilus > Mytilus coruscus. The sequence continues at coordinate 110,529,096 of CM029599.1, forward strand.
ATGCATCTACCACACATCTTTGTCACAAATCAGGAACCTCCTCAGTGGTCATATCTTCATGTTTGTCATTTAGTGAATTAGGTGTTGGTGGCAGTTCTTGGGTGGTCTCTGTTTAGTTAATTTACAAACTTTGTAGACTCAAGGCAATATAGAATGTGACATAATGTTTAAAATAACTTTATCCATTATTCAAGACCATATATTAACTGATAGATGTCTTTTTTTGTTTTTGTTTGGTTGCTGTCGCATTTTGTAAACCCTCCATCTCCTTTTATTCATGGATACCTTCATGAACAAATAACGATCTAAAAGGAATAATTGAATATTTTTTTTCTGCTTGATAATACTTCAGGAATACTGCTAACTAAGAGAGAGTATCCAGAGAAAATTTTTGACAATATTTTTTTTTTCATTTTCCCTTATCGTACTGATAAAAGGAAATAGTTTTTTGCAGTTAACAGATATAGTCTGGGGGTAAAGTTTTTCAGGTATCAATGACATTGTCACACCTTCATGGAACTTTATGAAACTTGGACAGAAGCTTCTTTAAGATAAAGAAATATCTTCAGAAAAAAACATTTTTTTTTTCATTTTTTCCATAATTTACTGGTAACAGAACTAAGTTTTTGGCAGTCAACATAACGATTTTACACTAACAGCAGCAGGCGCAGCACAGGGTTCCAGAGAACCCTTTATGAATTATGTTATTTTGAATACAGATAAGTTGAATGTTTCAACACCTTTTAGATAATGGCAAGTTAGCCCAGTTATTTATAAGAAGTAAAATACCTAGTATATTGGCATAATTATTGATTTCTTTATGTTAAACAAGTTTAATCATTTATAATAATACATTGTTTCAGACTTGAATTAGATAACCCTCTGTATGATGAACTAAGACAGACCTATCCAGACCATTTACCATTGTATATGTCCAGACTACAAGCTTTAGACACCTGCAAGGTAGGTTATTCTATAAATTTTATTGATAACCCTCTGTATGATTAACTAAGACAGACCTATCCAGACCATTTACCATTGTATATGTCCAGACTACAAGCTTTAGACACCTGCAAGGAAGGTAATTCTATAAATCTTACTGAAGCTGTTAGTATAAATAATGTTTTACTCGGCTATGCTATTTGTTCAGTCAAAATGTATTGACAGTATACAAATTTGTGATATACAGTCAGTGGCGGTATAAAGCCTTGTTAGTAACATTTATAATGCAATGTGTTATTTATGACATTGTGAAAGAATGCAGGTTCACAGAATTTTTATGTTGTCAACTTCAAATTTGTTTCTACCTGAAATGTTTCATTTGGAACAGTTGTAAGATTTGCAGTGTAAAGTGTACAATCATACATTGTCTCAAAACTTAAACTTTCTTTATACTTGACTAAAAAAAATGTAATGCTCAGCAAGTCTTGCATTTGACCTGTTTCTAATTTTTGTACAAATGAATTTTATATTTTGAAACAATGTATAATTAATCTACATGACTTTGTGTCTGTGCTTTTGTCCCTTTTTATATCTGTCACTCCTCCTTCACCAATGACTATTTGTAAGTTAAACATTCAGAGAATATAAAGTAATTGTTTGTTTTGTGAACCTCTTATATTATTACTGATCCAAATATTTTGGAGTTTCAACACTGTTGTATCGTAATTGCCAGTATAGTTGCCAACCTCTAGCAAAGAGAAATCATGACATGACATGACATGCCAAAATGCATGCCATGCTTTTTTTTTTGTTCTGAAAATCATACAATTTAAGTGCACTTGACGACTGTACACTTTTAGTAAATTCCACAGTAACTTACAAATGCTAAGGGAAAATAATGCCCTGTAACAGAAATGCTCAGTAAAATCTTCTTATTGAGAGTATTGTTTGCACCTTGCAGGAAAGATAAAATGGGCCACATTCTGTAAGTGCCAGCCCCAAGTCAGGAGCCCGTAATTCAGTGGTAGTTGTTTGTTGCTGTAAATCATATTTGTTTTTCGTTTATTGTTTTGTACATAAATTAGGTCATTAGATTTCTCGTTTGAATTGTTTTGCATTTGTCATTTTGGGGCTTTTTATAGCTTGCTGTGCAGTATTGCTCAATGTTGAAGGCCGTACAGTGACGTATAATTGCTAACCTTTTACATCATTTGGTCTCTGGTGGAGAGTTGTCTCATTGTCAATCATACCACATCTTATTTTTATATTGACTGATGCTGATTGTGAATCATGGCTTCCAAAACGGTCATATATTCCGGACTTGACCGAAATTTATATAAAAAGTCCGGCTGCTCTCAGCCTCAAACGGTCAAATATCATAGGTTTGCCACTTTTTGTTATTCAATGCATTTTCATAAAACGGTCATTTCACTTTTTTTACCAACTATCGATCGGTAAAAATGTCCGTTTGGGCATTATAGTTTATAATTGTGGCAATCTATTTCACAAGGATATTTCGGTCATATTTGGGTTTAATTAAACAGATCATGATGCAGCATATTTCATACTTTGAAGTGTCTCAGTTGGTCTAATCCTCTTGGTACATAAATGCACTGCTTGGTACATCAATAAAGGTAGAAAAACATTTGTTCTTTTATTTAAAAACAACAAGCTGTCAAACAATTATCACTTCAAAAAGTAATAATGAAGCCATAAATCATTCACTGATTACATGTCATTACCTTTGATGAGAGACCTTAGCTTGTCTTAATCAAAAGAATTGATGATGCATAACAATGGACATAAAGGTGATCAGGTAAACGAGGTCAAACATGTAAACGTGTATGGAACAACATCCTATTTAATTACGCTTTGTAGATATTATTGTAAATGAGCATTCAGTTTTAAAAAAGTATCCTCAGATTTTAAAATAATTCTTCAAATAAGAATATTTATAAATGAATTCAATTTGTACGATATTCATTATAAACACTGTACATCGTGTTAAATACTGGGGTACGCTAAAGGGTATTCAAAGTTATTTTCTTACATTTCAGCGGGTTGCCTCTAATTAATTAAGTCTAAAAGTTTGAAATTATAAGAAATACGTTAATAAATATGATTTGATGAAAAATTTGAAAAGGTTCTAAACGAATAATCGTCAGAACCACGTTGTTTGAACTAGTACACTTGTGCGCATGTGTCTATATTGTGCACTGGTGGGAAATTTAATTGTGCATCCTAATTCTTCAATAATGCTAAAATTATCATTGATACCTTTATCTAACGTTCATTTCGAGTATTTTCTTGAAGAAATAACTTGAAAAGGCTACTTAACTCAATCGTAAACTTGCACGGATATTATGTATCCGTCTCTGATCCGTGATTTACCATTGTCTAGTCAACATCAAGCATTAGGAAAAGAAAATGTGATTTTAAAACGAAAGTAAAGTTTTTGACAACGTTATTTTGCAAAAATAAAGAGTCTAAGGCAGAATTAGGCAGAATTAGTACGCTGATGCTGCATACTTCCAATGCTGCACTTTCAATTTAACACTTTACGTCAGAACATCAAATTTATATCAAAGTGAAGTTTAATATCGTTTTAATGTCAATCATTGGTTATATCATATATGATGGCTAACTGATTATCATAGTTGCCTTACTTACTAAGTCTAAAGGATTTAAAATCGGGATAAGATATGAAATGTCCGGCTGTCTCAAAAAATTTTGGAAGCCCTGTTGTGAATACCAAAAAGTTTCAGGATATTTGAATTTTTGAATGTCTAATTTATATCACATTTGGAGATAGATGGAACTTATTGTAAATATGTGAGTAACAATGGGTACAGAATGCAGTATTTGGCCCTCAATTATTTTTATTTTTTCATGATAAACTCTGAATTCCTAGGTGTATTACACATTAAAAGACTGTGAGATGGCAATTAGGATTGTATAGTGTACATATTTGTCCTTCAAGGTCCATCTGACCTTGACCTAATTTTCATGGATCATTGATAATGTTAAGTTTTTGTGATACCTGTTTTAATATCTTTTTCTTGAAATCTTTCAACATAGATTTCAGTCATAATCAGTAAATCATGCTCTACTTTTCAGCACTCTGGTTAATGCACATATCTTGTGTTTTCAGTGTAAGTTAAAGAGTTAGTTACAGACATTTGATATAACTTGGGTTGTTTTATCTTGTTTTACAGGACAGATCAAAGAAGTTGGTAGAGATAATAGATTTAGCCAAGGTTGTTAGTTCTAAAATTGACCAGAATGATCTGTTTGCTTACTATGGAATGAAATCTGATCCTAGACCTGAAGCTACTGTCATTAAAAAGTAAGAAATAATCCATTTGTCAAATACATGAACCAATGGGGTGTAGGTTTTTTAGGTTTTATAGATATTGAATATGTATGGTATTTTGTATAGTACAAATATTTTATATCTATGAACATTCTGACATCATAAAACTTACACTCCATTGTTTCTTGTATTTGACTTTAAAATTTAGTTCCAGAGTTTGAGCGATAATAGATAAGATACTGATTGACTTTAAAAACCAAATTACATTTTGTGTACCAAAAAAAGTTCAAACTGTTATTCATATAGACACTTTAATTCCCTGGCAACTCACCCAACTTGCTTGTTTTAAAGTTCCTGTGACTCTAATAATTGTTTTTACTTGGTTTATATATTAAAAAGGATTTAGGAGATTTGAACATCAATAAATTACTCTTGTCTCATCTTTAACAATGGAGCATTTGTCCTTCCAGTGTTTTTCTAGAGATTTTTTTTTCTGTTTTATTGAAAGCGCCATATAAAACATTTATGTGTAAAATTGTTAGATAACCAAAACGAAGGTTTTTTCACTCTCTTTTCTAAATGAGCTATTGCCAACTATTGAGGTACATCATATACAATTAAAAACAGTTTTACTGTGGCTGTGTAAAGACCAGACCTTATAAAAAAAATAATAAACACTGCATAAAAGCCAAAATGGCTAAAAATTATAATTATATTTGACAACAAAACCACACATAGATAGTACACAGTTAGTGATAATGCTGCTTAGTACACAGTTAGTGATGATATCGTACAGTACAGTATTTTAATACTTTATTTAAATACATATTTGTTTTTCATTCATTGCTTTGTACATAAATCAGGCCATCAGTTTTCTCATTTGAATTGTTTTACATTTTTCATTTCCGGGCCTTTTATAGCTGACATGGGTTTTGCTCATTGTTGAAGGCCGTACAGTGACCTATAGTAGTTAACTTCTATGCCATTTGGTCTCTGGTGGAGAGTTGTCTCATTGGCAATCATGCCACTTCTTCTTATTTTTATATTTACAAGAATAACAAAGCCATCTGATAAGGATTGCAGATAGATGTGATTCAGTATATATATATATATTATTGTTTCCTTTTTTTTTTAACTTTTTCAGGCGCTTATATATATGTAATACTAAGGTATTAAATAAAATTGGATGAAAACGTTACACAATGTATTTAAATGTAAGCTCTTTTACTTTAGAGAAATGGACAAACAGAAAGAGATGTTAATAGAATCTCTAGTGAAGCTTGCTTGTGCTGAGGCTGACATCCTGATGAGGGAGAATGGTGGAGAGGTTGAGGAAGAAGAGGGAGCATTACTACCAGAGGTCACCTTACAAGATCTGAATGAAACCTACCAAACATTACAGAGATGGATTGATCTCAATGATGACAAGGTTAGTATGCACATCAATGATAATTCTGGTTTATACAGCACATATTTCTTTATTAAAGCCCACTGGGATGAATGATTATAAAGTAGAAATATATATGTAAAGTATTGGTAGTGAACCTCTCAGTAGAACAACTTGATACTAAATGTAGTTCAGCTTTAGATGTAAGTGAAAGAGAGAGACATGTAAGATTCCATTTACAGAACCTTTCAGTAGAACAACTTGATACTAAATGTAGTTCAGCTTTAGATGTAAGTGAATGAGAGAGACATGTAAGATTCCATTTACAGAACCTTTCAGTAGAACAACTTGATACTAAATGTAGTTCAGCTTTAGATGTGAATGAATGAGAGAGACATGTAAGATTCCATTTACAGAACCTTTCAGTAGAACAACTTGATACTAAATGTAGTTCAGCTTTAGATGTAAGTGAATGAGAGAGACATGTAAGATTCCATTTACAGAACCTTTCAGTAGAACAACTTGATACTAAATGTAGTTCAGCTTTACATGTAAGTGAATGAGAGAGACATGTAAGATTCCATTTACAGAACCTTTCAGTAGAACAACTTGATACTAAATGTAGTTCAGCTTTAGATGTAAGTAAAAGAGAGAGACATGTAAGATTCCATTTACAGAACCTTTCAGTAGAACAACTTGATACTAAATGTAGTTCAGCTTTAGATGTAAGTAAAGAGAGAGACATGTAAGATTCCATTTACAGAACCTTTCAGTAGAACAACTTGATACTAAATGTAGTTCAGCTTTAGATGTAAGTGAAAGAGAGAGACATGTAAGATTCCATTTACAGAACCTTTCAGTAGAACAACTTGATACTAAATGTAGTTCAGCTTTAGATGTAAGTGAAAGAGAGAGACATGTAAGATTCCATTTACAGAACCTTTCAGTAGAACAACTTGATACTAAATGTAGTTCAGCTTTAGATGTAAGTGAAAGAGAGAGACATGTAAGATTCCATTTACAGAACCTTTCAGTAGAACAACTTGATACTAAATGTAGTTCAGCTTTAGATGTAAGTGAAAGAGAGAGACATGTAAGATTCCATTTACAGAACCTTTCAGTAGAACAACTTGATACTAAATGTAGTTCAGCTTTAGATGTAAGTAAACGAGAGAGACATGTAAGATTCCATTTACAGAACCTTTCAGTAGAACAACTTGATACTAAATGTAGTTCAGCTTTAGATGTAAGTGAAAGAGAGAGACATGTAAGATTCCATTTACAGAACCTTTCAGTAGAACAACTTGATACTAAATGTAGTTTAGCTTTAGATGTAAGTAAAAGAGAGAGACATGTAAGATTCCATTTACAGAACCTTTCAGTAGAACAACTTGATACTAAATGTAGTTCAGCTTTAGATGTAAGTGAAAGAGAGAGACATGTAAGATTCCATTTACAGAACCTTTCAGTAGAACAACTTGATACTAAATGTAGTTCAGCTTTAGATGTAAGTGAAAGAGAGAGACATATAAGATTCCATTTACAGAACCTTTCAGTAGAACAACTTGATACTAAATGTAGTTTAGCTTTAGATGTAAGTGAAAGAGAGAGACATGTAAGATTCCATTTACAGAACCTTTCAGTAGAACAACTTGATACTAAATGTAGTTTAGCTTTAGATGTAAGTGAAAGAGAGAGACATGTAAGATTCCATTTACAGAACCTTTCAGTAGAACAACTTGATACTAAATGTAGTTCAGCTTTAGATGTAAGTAAAGAGAGAGACATGTAAGATTCCATTTACAGAACCTTTCAGTAGAACAACTTGATACTAAATGTAGTTTAGCTTTAGATGTAAGTAAACGAGAGAGACATGTAAGATTCCATTTACAGAACCTTTCAGTAGAACAACTTGATACTAAATGTAGTTTAGCTTTAGATGTAAGTGAAAGAGAGAGACATGTAAGATTCCATTTACAGAACCTTTCAGTAGAACAACTTGATACTAAATGTAGTTTAGCTTTAGATGTAAGTGAAAGAGAGAGACATGTAAGATTCCATTTACAGAACCTTTCAGTAGAACAACTTGATACTGAAAGAGAAATAAGTACAGTTCAGTAGCTTTATGATAGCTTTAGATGTAAGTGAAGAGAGAGACATGTAAGATTCCATTTACAGAACCTTTCAGTAGAACAACTTGATACTAAATGTAGTTTAGCTTTAGATGTAAGTGAAAGAGAGAGACATGTAAGATTCCATTTACAGAACCTTTCAGTAGAACAACTTGATACTAAATGTAGTTTAGCTTTAGATGTAAGTGAAAGAGAGAGACATGTAAGATTCCATTTACAGAACCTTTCAGTAGAACAACTTGATACTAAATGTAGTTCAGCTTTAGATGTAAGTGAAAGAGAGAGACATGTAAGATTCCATTTACAGAACCTTTCAGTAGAACAACTTGATACTAAATGTAGTTTAGCTTTAGATGTAAGTGAAAGAGAGAGACATGTAAGATTCCATTTACAGAACCTTTCAGTAGAACAACTTGATACTAAATGTAGTTTAGCTTTAGATGTAAGTGAAAGAGAGAGACATGTAAGATTCCATTTACAGAACCTTTCAGTAGAACAACTTGATACTAAATGTAGTTTAGCTTTAGATGTAAGTGAACCTTTCAGAGAACAACTTGAGAGATGTAAGATTCCATTTACAGAACCTTTCAGTAGAACAACTTGATACTAAATGTAGTTCAGCTTTAGATGTAAATGAAAGAGAGAGACATGTAAGATTCCATTTATAGAACCTTTCAGTAGAACAACTTGATACTTAATGTAGTTTAGCTTTAGATGTAAATGAAAGAGAGAGACATGTAAGATTCCATTTACAGAACCTTTCAGTAGAACAACTTGATACTAAATGTAGTTTAGCTTTAGATGTAAGTGAAAGAGAGAGACATGTAAGATTCCATTTACAGAACCTTTCAGTAGAACAACTTGATACTAAATGTAGTTTAGCTTTAGATGTAAGTAAACGAGAGAGACATGTAAGATTCCATTTACAGAACCTTTCAGTAGAACAACTTGATACTAAATGTAGTTTAGCTTTAGATGTAAGTGAAAGAGAGAGACATGTAAGATTCCATTTACAGAACCTTTCAGTAGAACAACTTGATACTAAATGTAGTTTAGCTTTAGATGTAAGTGAAAGAGAGAGACATGTAAGATTCCATTTACAGAACCTTTCAGTAGAACAACTTGATACTAAATGTAGTTTAGCTTTAGATGTAAATGTAAGAGAGAGACATGTAAGATTCCATTTACAGAACCTTTCAATAGAACAACTTGATACTAAATGTAGTTTAGATGTAAGTGAAAGAGAGGGACATGTACGATTCCATTTACAGAACCTTTCAGTAGAACAACTTGATACTAAATGTTGTTTAGCTTTAGATGTAAGTGAAAGAGAGAGACATGTAACATTCCATTTATAGAACCTTTCAGTAGAACAACTTGATACTCAATGTAGTTTAGCTTTAGATGTAAGTGAAAGAGAGAGACATGTAAGATTCCATTTACAGAACCTTTCAGTAGAACAACTTGATACTAAATGTAGTTTTGCTTTAGATGTAAGTGAGAGAGAGAGACATATAAGATTCCATTTACATAATGCACATATGTGTTTTTATATTTCAAATCATTTATGGATGAATTATAATAAAAACTACTGTAAGCACTGTTTACACATTGATAATATATAATGATTGTTATGTATTTCAGATGTCACATTTTACAGTATTACATGCTAGGGCTAACCAACAGTATGGAAGGGCTTTGAAACTTCTATTGAAACAATCAGAGGATAAATCTACACCAGATATGGATAAAAAATGCATAGAGGTAAGTAGTTCTCTTGTGAGCCAGAAGGAAAATCTACACCAGATACAGATAAAAAAATGTATCAAGGTAAGTAGTTCTCCCTAACAGTCAGAGTACTAGACAGTATAAAACATGTATCAAGGTAAGTAGTTCTCCCTAACAGTCAGAGTACTAGACAGTATAAAACATGTATCAAGGTAAGTAGTTCTCCCTAACAGTCAGAGTACTAGACAGTATAAAACATGAAACAAGGTAAGTAGTACTCCCTAACAGTCAGAGTACTAGACAGTATAAAACATGAAACAAGATAAGTAGTTATCATCAACAGTCAGAGTACTAGACAGTATAAAACATGTATCAAGGTAAGTAGTTCTCCCTAACAATCACAGTACTAGACAGTATAAAACATGTATCAAGGTAAGTAGTTCTCCTTAACAGTCAGAGTACTAGACAGTATAAAACATGTATCAAGGTAAGTAGTTCTCCCTAACAGTCAGAGTACTAGACAGTATAAAACATGTATCAAGGTTAGTAGTTCTCCCTAACAGTCAGAGTACTAGACAGTATAAAACATGTATCAAGGTAAGTAGTTCTCCCTAACAGTCAGAGTACTAGACAGTATAAAACATGTATCAAGGTAAGTAGTTCTCCCTAACAGTCAGAGTACTAGACATTATAAAACATGAAACAAGGTAAATAGTTATCATCAACAGTCAGAGTACTAGACAGTATAAAACATGTATCAAGGTAAGTAGTTCTCCCTAACAGTCAGAGTACTAGACAGTATAAAACATGTATCAAGGTTAGTAGTTCTCCTGAACAGTCAGAGTACTAGACAGTATAAAACATGTATCAAGGTAAGTAGTTCTCCCTAACAGTCAGAGTACTAGACAGTATAAAACATGTAACAAGGTAAGTAGTTCTCCTTAACAGTCAGAGTACTAGACAGTATAAAACATGTATCAAGGTTAGTAGTTCTCCCTAACAGTCAGAGTACTAGACAGTATAAAACATGTATCAAGGTTAGTAGTTCTCCCTAACAGTCAGAGTACTAGACAGTATAAAACGTGTCAAGGTAAGTAGTTCTCCCTAACAGTCAGAGTACTAGACAGTATAAAACATGTATCAAGGTAAGTAGTTCTCCCTAACAGTCAGAGTACTAGACAGTATAAAACATGTAAGTAGTTCTCCTAACAGTCACAGTACTAGACAGTAGTTCTCCCTAACAGTCAGAGTACTAGACAGTATAAAACATGTATCAAGGTAAGTAGTTCTCCTTAACAGTCAGAGTACTAGACAGTATAAAGCATGTATCAAGGTAAGTAGTTCTCCCTAACAGTCACAGTACTAGACAGTATAAAACATGTATCAAGGTTAGTAGTTCTCCCTAACAGTCAGAGTACTAGACAGTATAAAACATGTATCAAGGTAAGTAATTCTCCCTAACAGTCAGATTACTAGACAGTATAAAACATGTATCAAGGTAAGTAGTTCTCCCTCACAGTCACAGTACTAGACAGTATAAAACATGTATCAAGGTAAGTAATTCTCCCTAACAGTCAGATTACTAGACAGTATAAAACATGTATCAAGGTAAGTAGTTCTCCCTAACAGTCACAGTACTAGACAGTATAACAGTATAAAACATGTATCAAGGTAAGTAGTTCTCTTGCCAGTTAGAGGGAAAATCTCTACCAGATACAGTTTTTTAAATGTATCAAGGTTAGAAATTCTTTCAAACACTTAATCCATACCAAAGATGGACAAAAAATGTATCAAGGTTAAAAATTCTCCCCAACATTCAGAGGATGAATCTACACCAGTAGGAATAAATGAATATATTGAGGTAAAAATCATTCCATCAGTCAAAAGATCAATCAAAACCAGATATCAATAAAAAAAAATCGATTTTCTTTTAGTCAAGAAAATAAATTTACACCACATGGATAAAAAAAAGTATCCAGGTAAGCAATTCTCTCTCAGCATGGAAGTATTATATTGACAGGAACTCCAACAAACCTACTTCAAACGTTTTTAGTGCAATGCCGCAAAATCTTTAAGTATCTGTTAATTAACTCGACATGTTATATGGATGCATGGGTTCAATCAAATTTTTGATACCTCGTGACTGATCATAATTATGGAATATACTGAAATAACCGGATGTGTACTTAATTGTCAAGGAAAAGACATTTACCGATCATGTCACTAAATGACAAATATGTCAGTTTTGACAGGTTTTGCTGCATAAAATCGATAAAAAAGAAACAACAAAAATCCGTGACTGTTTTCAAAAAAAAAACAAAAAACAAAAAACAAAACTGAACAGTAAAAATACAAGCCATCAACATTCAGTTTTACTTACAATCAATTCAATTATTATAAATGGTGCAACAATTCATCTGTCTCGTAACCTGATAATGCTATGTAGAGGTCATCAAGTGCGTGTAATTATTAACCTCTTTTAGTCTTTAAATAATATTTGATAAATACGTTAATTACATTTTTCTACATTGAGACGATAGAGAAAACCATAAATATTCTTGTAACATTCGATAAAAATTAACAACCTTTAACTTCAATTTGAGCTATCCTACACCATCCTACACACTACAGGCGCATCACATTATTTTCCGCATACATCCCACTTCAGGTACATGTAATTTTTAATACCTGATATATCCGGATTTCCAAGATCAAATGATTTAAATATATTTAACAAAACTAAAAATAATCTTGCCCTATCCGAATGCAGTTAATTGTCTTTTGTCATTCTGTTAAATATTGACCGATTTTAAGATCTTTTCAGCTTTTGCCTTCATTTATTGAATGGAAACAGGTGTCCTTATTCATGTGGCGATTCACAAATAACCACGGGAGTTTCCGTGTTTATTTACATTGGTAGGTAGATAAGACACTCGATACCAAATCACATGATAAGACGAGTTTCAGTAAGGCGGCATCACAGATACCCTACAAAGGAGTTATCACGTACTTGACAAACTGAGTCGGAACCTTTTATTTTCTTAAAGAAATCAGTGGGATGGGAATGTGCTAATTTTTCGTTGGAGTTCCTGTCAATATAATACTTCCATGCTCTCAGTCAGGGGATAAATATACACTATTGATATAAATTACTCTCTCAAATAACACATAATGTTGTACTCATCAAAAATAATTGACCCACACAAGACACTTGAGAGACAAATTTAAAAAAGGATGGAATAAAACCGTATCGGCTTTAGGACAGAAAAGTCATAGTAAGGTCATCAGCCGTTAACAAAATTCCAATACATAAGAAAGCAATAATTTTGAGTCAGTTTGTACTCCTCTTTATGATAGTTATAAATAGATTCAATATTTACCAAGGTACTTGCTATTTTATTTCTAATTTTAAACTAAAAAGTCAACACTCAGAAACAGAAACTAAAGTTGTTTATGTTTAGTGATTTTACTTTTTCATTCAAAACCCAACAAACTTATATTCCCTTCATCAGTAAAGGACATCATTCTATATAATGATTCATTTAAAACAAGAAATTTATATCAAATTTTATCAGTAAAATCATTTAATGTTTTATCAGAAAGAAAAATCTGTTAAATACCCGGTACCTGAAATCTTGAATAAGTACCCAATGCTATGTTTGTTTTTAGTCTTATATTTTTTTAAAGTGTGAGTCTTTGTTAGAATCAGGCAATTTAGAAGAATTTCAAAACATGGTTAAAAAAAAAACCTGCAGACCTAACCATCCTATTTTGAAGTTACCCTCATCCTGAGTTAGAAATGGTAGGTCTTCCGTTTCTGCATGTCTGGTAATTCAAGATAACTTTTGGTTAGAATGATAGCAAATTACAAAGTTAGCCTCCCCTAACTTGTTAATTTCTAGTGCATTTCAACCAAATTATATCTTGAAATACCAGAATAGGAAAAGAAAACAAATGTTATATTTGTGCACTATTTTACATTTTTAACTTAAATTAATGTAAACTTGAGTGTTTTTGTTTGTCATGTGTTCATTACTACCTGATTCTTGGGCAGATTGGCACTTTAAAACATAAGAATTGAATATAAGGTTGAATGCTGTAATTTTATTATCTCAATTAATTGTTTTTACAGATGTACAAGAAACTGGGCTGGACCCACTGTGAGAATTATGCATCAAACTGGATGTTGGTTAAATATCCAACGTCATACAGACCTTTCTAATTTTAAACTTGGATCATCTGATAGTTTATTATTGAGATTACCTTTATGCAACAGAAACTTGCAAGCATCTCTTTTTACCTTAATTGTTTGATAAATGCTAATCAAATGTCATTGGGGATAGAAAAATTTAACAGATGATAATAAAATATCATAATTGATATGACAGATATCTTCATCTAACTATTGTACATATCTGAAACAATATTTTAAAAGTTACTTAATCAAGTAGCTTTTCAGTTTTATTGATTGGTGATTCTACATATGACATTAATACTATTAAAGATTATAGAACAAACCTCATTGCAGAAATTCATACTTAATTTACATGATTGAATAAGAACCTTGATGTTCCATTAGTTTAGTGACTTAATATTTAAATTAGATACTAACATTTTATGAAACTTGTTGATATATTTCATTATTGTAAAGCATGATTTATGAATTTAATATTTATATTTATTGTACTTGTACATGAGTATCATATGACAGTTTGTGTTGACACAAATATTTTATATGTCAGAGATATTCCACACATAAATCATACTGTGGAATTGTCATATCACAAGTATATTTTAGACTGACTTTTATAGATTTTTTTAATGAAAAGTATAATGTAAAAGGAGCAGGGGCATAAGATTTATAAAAAAAAAAAATAAACATGTTTTTTTTCTAACTTTTATAAAAGCAGAATTTTGAAACAATATTTTGCTTTAGCAGTCTGTTTGGTTCAATTTTGTCAAAATTGCAAGTCAATAATTCAACCTTTTTGAATCTGTATTAATGTGACCTTCAATTTTACCCTTAGCTGGAGATTCCTCTTGATGGAGTATGCATGTGCTTAGTAAATTCAGTTTTAAGAAAAAAAATGTCAACATTGAAAAGTGAAACAAGGGAGACACTGAGTTGAATCATTTTGTCAACTGGTTCTGCACACACAAAAATCATTCTTATACAGGTAAAACAATCATTTACATATCTTGACAATGACGTCAGAATATTCCTTATTATACTATTGCACATGTTCGTGTATTTTCTTTATATTTATGTTTACATCAGGTTATATGAGCAGACCATGAGCAGTTTTCGTATGGATATTTAGATGGCATCTAGTCTTAAAATACACACGAAATGCTGATACATTATGATGAGACCATGGATTGTAAATAATTTCTTTTGGACTTTATGTAATTTGGGTATATGTTTGGTATGTTATAATTCAAATATGACAATTTGATTCTACAGGGGAACATGAGTTTCACAGCTAATGTACCTTAAACTACTTAAAATGGATATTTTTATTCTTTTTAACTTTCTGAAAAATATTTCTGATTTTCTCGAATAGAATGTTTCTATACATATTTGGGAATGGAGAGAAAAAATTGTGTAAAATTACCAAAAAAATTGTTATAATAGCCATCTTTAGGGTCGGATAAATAGGACCAGATGTTTACTATTAGATTGAGAAAACAAACAATAATCTAAAAACAGAAACTGTTCATATGTTAATGATTTTCTTTGCGACCCATTTTATATTTTTACAGAAATTTTTAATTTGAAACTTTTAAAATTATATAATTAGCAATGGTGGTAAGATGGTCAGTTCAGATTTTTGAAATATTTTATTTTTGTCATTGCAGAGTTGACTTTGAGACTATACCAGTCAATGTTTGATTTGAACTCTGGTGAACAGTTGTCTCATTGGCAATAATACCAAATCTCTTTATTTTTACAATATTTGCTTGTGATTCTTTTTTTCAAGAAAAAAAAAACCCAATTTTATTTGACTTTAAAAAACAAAATCATATGTTATTATTCTCAGTGATTGGTTATATGTTGTATGTATCTTAAGTTGTAAGATTTGTTTGGATAAACATCAGAACAACAGTTTGTGTATGGGAAAATAATAAAATCTGTGATATTTTATCATTTTGTAGTTGTTATTTTATAAATGAATAGATGAACTTCCAAATTTTAGATGTGTAATAAGTTGTTGTTTTCTGTCCTCCTCCAACAACTATGTACTTTAATATTTTAAAATAAACTTTAATTGAAAAAAAAACATTATTGAAAAAAGACATAACTTCTGAAGAGTTTCCAACTATTATGTATTATTCAGTTAAAAAAGGTTCAAATAAAAAGAAATAAGTGCATTGAATGATTTTATATTGACCTAATATGTCAGGCTTACATGCTGATAATTGACACAAAATCCACACCATACAGAACTTCTTTTATTCATTGATGTATATAAGACAAGTAATTGACAAAAATGTTGTAGACGAAAAAAACATCAATATTACAGAGAGCCTTTTGGAACACATCTAGCTCCATCACTGGCACAGTCTGGTTCACTGTTGCAAGCACCTAGTGTTGGTATGTCTAAACATTTCTTCCATATGGAGGTAGATATAGCAGGATTCAATACATATCCCACTGTTACACACACAGCTGAAATAGAAGTCTATAATTATATTCACTGAACAGTCCAGTTTTAATTTTTGTGATATAAACCTAATACAGCAGTTTTATATTTTCATTTTTAGGATTTATTTTTTTATATATTTAATAAGCATCTATATATAGTCCAGCCGATGGGTGAAAAATTGCTCAAATAATGAGGAAAGCACCAAATTTTGCATGATGGTACATTTTTGTGTACTGAGCAATATTAGCTATGGACCCACCCTCAACATTTAATATGGCGGCTTATTTCAAGATGGCCGCCATACATTCTAAAATATTTTCCAGTATTGCACAAACCACAGTGGATTTGATGCTGGAAGCACAAAATTCAATATATTTGAATGACTTGGTGTACTTAGCAAGATTTTGTTTTGATCTATCTTTGAAATTCAAAATGGCGGCTATTTTCAAAATGGCTGCCTTGACAAATAAGTAAATATTCATTATTGAGAATTGACCTGAATTTTTGCTTTCCTTGTAGGTAAAATGGCATTAGATTGATTTTAATCATTTCAGTTATAGTTAGATTGTTTCAAAAGACTTATGTTTTCTAATTTTAGACCTTTCATGACTTATTGTTGCTGGTAGTAAAAGTCTAATAGAAGATTTAAAATGTCCAAAAGAGTAAAAATTCTAAATCCAGATGCACAATCGTCTTCGTCTGAAACAATGATAGAACTTAATTGGGAAAATGTATTTTTTGCCAGGAAAAGACTTCTGAATCTTTGCAATGTCCAGCAAACATCAGGAGATCTGATATCGAAGTTGGAGCTGGATATAGGACACTGGAGTCTATGTTAAATCGATGCCAAAGTATCAACTGGTTTCCAACACAAATCATGTTTAATCAATTCATTCATGAAAAAGGTATAGCATTTAAGTTACAGCTAATGGAAGCCAAGTGGCACAAGACCTGTAGAAACAAGTATACAGAAATGAAAATAGAAAGGCATGAGAATATAAAGAGAAAAATTGAATCAGGCAGTGAAGAAACTTCAGGAAAGATAACTCGTCAAAGTATTGGTTGCTCAACTTTGACAATGACACATGATTGTTTTTTTCTGTGGAGAATCCTCAGGAGAACTTCACAAAGTTGCAACTTTTGGTATAGACAGCAACGTTAGGAAATATGCTCTGGAAGTGCAAGACACAGTACTTTTAGCGAAACTGAGTGCAGGAGACATGATTTCACAGGAAGCCATGTACCACAAAAGATGTTACTCTAATCTTTTTAACAAAGCAAGGCCGCAAAAAATAGGTGATACGAAGGAAGATAATCAGTTTCACGGCATCGTTCTTGCTGAACTGGTGGCATATATAGAGGATTCAAAATGGACACAGAAGTAGCTACTATATTCAGATTAGCAGACCTTTTGAACATGTACACTAATCGATTAGAACAATTTGGTATTGACACAAGTCAAAGACTTAATTCAACCCACTTGAAAAACAGAATTCTTGCAGCCATACCGGACTTAGAAGCTCATAAGCAAGGAAGAGACGTTCTGCTAACTTTCAATGAAGACATTGGTAAAGCTATTAAACAGGCACTTGCAAGTAACTATGACGATGAGGCAATAATACTTTCAAAGGCTGCAAAAATTGTTCAAAAAGACATGATGGAAACTAAGTCTTCCTTCAAAGGATTTTTCGAAACTGGTTGTCAGAAAAATTCAGTTGCACAATCACTGAAAACACTAGTAGGGATGATTCTAGGAGGTCCAAATATTGAAACACAGTCAAGTAATTTCATAAAAGCCCAGTGTACTCTGACTATTGCACAATTGCTCAAATTTAATTCTTCTGTTCGAAGAAGAAAGGAATCTAGCATGCAGTCATCACATTCAACTGACCGGGAACCACCTCTGCCAATGTATCTAGATATAAGAAGATGTGGTATGAGTGCCAATGAGACAACTCTCCATCCAAGTCAAAATTTATAAATGTATCTAGGCCTACTTATACATGCTGAGACAAGAAAAAGAGGACTTGTTGACAAATTGTACGATCTTGGTTTGTCAATTTCATATGACAGATTTATGCAGTTATCAACAGCACTTGGAAATTTGATCTGTGAATCATTCAATACTGAAAACGTTGTTTGTCCTGCAAAACTCAGAAACGGCCTATTCACTTCAGCAGCTGTTGATATTATAGACCATACTCCGAGTTCAACTACTGCACAAGGATCGTTACATGGTACAGCTATTTCTTTATTCCAACATCCGGTAAGATGGCTTAGAGACTGATTCCACCAATTGATGTATCCGATGCGAGATATGATCATTTGAAACCATTGCCTGAGTCCTACACTGTTGTTCCACCAGTTGTGCTACCAAGAGAAAAATCAGAGATACCTTTATCGAATGGATCCTTGGTTGCTGATGGTACATCGATTTCCAGTGCCTTGAATTTGGAGTACAGGTATTTCTGAATAACCATAGCTGTTTCTTTCTCTGCACGTTTCATGATAAAACATATATACTAGTATACTATCACTTGGTTGATACCACTCCTGGTGGACTATCACCTGTATGCATGATTTTTAATAGATATACCATACTCACCTTTTGGTTCTGAGTGTCCGTGCTTAAATTTTTAACTGATTTTCGAACGATTTGCCCGGAACATCGGCGATGACTTGTGAATTAACAAAACGCCCATACAGTGCATCAAATTTATAAAAGTAATATACATACACATATACATTTAAGCTGCTTATGATAGGTAGTCTGCTTAACTTATAATACACGTGTATACTGACTTTAAGTATAAGTGTCATATATTTAATACTTACCCGCACATATGAATAAATATAAATGCTTATACTCACCTATGCAATCTAGCACTATATCTGCTCATTTATATAACATATTGCTCATACTCACCTATGCAATCTAGCAATATATCCACTTTTTTATATGATATATTTTACTTTATCACACTCATTTCAAGTTTATTAGTACATAGTGCTCATAATATAATGTCACTTTGCAGATGGCTGAAGCATGTTTATGACAAAATTGCTGTAGACGATACGGAAGACATGGAATATTCCTGGGCAGCTTTCCATGCGACCAGACTTGAAGGAGATTCAGATACATTAATAGATATAAGTTCACTGTTACCTTTACTCCAAGAGGAAGCAAAGTCTGTTGCAATGATTCGACATGCTATGAATGTCATGAGCAATGTAAACTTTTTGAATCCTGGACAGTTAGTTACCTGTGATAACTTGTGATCAGCCTCTCTATGCCATAGCTAAGTCGATACAATGGAACTGGTCAGACAGATTTTCTGAAAAACGAATAGTTATCCTTTTTGGGGGCCTCCATCGGTGATTGGTTAGACAACAGTGGATGGACTAGCGCACTGTCTCAAGCAAACATAGCAAGCTCGGGTACTGCAGATTCATTCCTCAAAGCATCCCATGTATCACGGACAAGACAAGCACATGAAGTGACTGCCAGTGCTTTGTATATCTTGATGAAATGATCTTATAGCATGTTTATGGAAGAAAGAGATTCTGAAGAAGATCAACCGTTTTTTTAAGAATGGCTTGAGTGCCGCGAAATTGAGAGTCCCTTGTTTCACTACTGGTCTTTAACAATGAAGTTTGAAATGACGATTTTGATGTTTATCAGATCTTTAAGAGAAGGCAATTTCCAACTGTACAAAGATACAATTGCACTACTTATACCCTGGTTCTTTGCACTTGACCATCCAAGTTATGCCAGATGGCTCCCTATTCATTTACGTGATATGATGGTCTTGCATGACGTTACTCCAACGGTAACTAAGGAATTTAATAATGGCAGATTTCTTGTAAGGAAATCTCACAATAGATTTTCAGCGATAGCTAAAGACCAGGCTCATGAACAGAATAACAAACTGGTGAAAGGAGATGGAGGAGCAATCGGTCTAACCGAGAATATGACACAGCTTCAGCGATGGATGGTGTCAGGACCAGAGATAGCTAGAGTGATACATGAATTTGAATCTGCCCAGGAACGAATCAAGAAAGATCAAAGCAAAGGACCAGATTTAAGGCATCATGAACAGGTCAAAAGTAGACAAGCCACATTTTTCCAGGCAGGTGAAAGCTTTCTGCTCAGTTCTAGAAGAGATGAGAAAACCTTTCATGGAACAAAGTGATGATTTGTTAATTCTCGACACACGTGACATTGTTGACCCAAGAGTTGCAGAGACAGTCAGAAAAGTAGAAGAAATCGGAAAAGAGCAATTCCACAAGTTCGTCACAGAACGACTGCAAAGTAATACAAAGTCCATTTACGAACCAAACAAGCAAAACGAGCTGTTTATGTTCAGTCGCCAACAACCCAAGACAAATTCAAGAGAGAAACAACAGATATCATCTTTGAAACAAAACTGCTCTCTCTTTTCACAGTTATATGTTTCCTGTCAAGTTCGAAATGGTGACCTGGTGGAATTCTTTCGACACGAACATCAGGCGTATCCACCGTCCCTCTCACAGTTTGGTGAATATTACGTCATGGGTCGAAATCTGATCTTCTTGTACAACTTGAGAGAATCACCCAGTCAGTGAATGAAGCTCCAAGAGTTGACGCGTTGGTGATAGATGGTGCAGCTTTAATTAACATG
Organism: Mytilus coruscus; assembly: GCA_017311375.1. NCBI lineage: Eukaryota > Metazoa > Mollusca > Bivalvia > Mytilida > Mytilidae > Mytilus > Mytilus coruscus. Next base: position 110,549,906 of record CM029599.1, read on the forward strand.
TTGAAGCCTCGAGGATCTAAGACATTTGAAGGCTATTCTAAAGACGTTGTGGTACCATATATTCAGGGTCAACTGCTCTCTGTCAGACGAATCAATATGGTATGGGATGAGTATATTCAGGACAGTTTAAAAGCATCTGAAAGATCCAGACGAGGGAAAGGTATTAGAAGGAGAGTTTTGCCTGATTCTAAAGTACCTGGAAATTGGGAAGCTTTTCTACGAGTTGATGAAAACAAGAAGGAATTGTTCACATTTATATCGGAACAGTTGGTATCCAGGGACATTGTGTTTGATGAAGAGAAACAGATGGTCAGTACAACAGAAAGTAATGTTAACTGTAGGAAAGAGAAAGACGTGAGTAAAATAGCGCCATGCACACAGGAAGAAGCGGATACTCGCATGATGCTACATGTAAATGACGCAGTGGCGGATGGGCACAAGTGTGTGATGATTCGCACTGTTGATACCGATGTTGTGGTCGTAGCCATATCTGTATTACAAAAGATAGAATCAATACTTGAATTATGGATAGCATTCGGCGTTGGCAAGAACTTTAGGTACCTGTCTATTCACGACATTGCTAATGCTCTTGGTCCAGAGAAGTCACACAGCCTTTTATTTTTTCGTGCTTTTACAGGATGTGACCAGGTATCTTCATTTGCAAACAAGGAAAAGAAAAGCAAATGGGACACTTGGACAAGTTATGAGGAAATTACAGGAACTTTTGACCTTTTAAGCAATGAGGAATCATCATCTAATGTTTTGTTGGACCACATTGGAGATATTGAGCGCTTTGTCATACTGATGTACGATAAAACAAGTGAGAGTTTGAAGGTGAAAGATGCAAGAAAGGATCTGTTTACAAGAAAGGGGAGAGCAATTGATAACATTCTACCAACAGAAGCAGCCCTACTTGAACACTCAAAAAGGACATGTTATGTGGCAAGCAAGTGTTGGGATAGGTGTCTTGAATCTTGAAGCTTCCCCTTCCTTTACTTATCCTGGAGCATGGGGATGGGAAAGGAACAAATCTAAAATGTGGGTACCATTCTGGACGTCATTACAGGAAGCATCTGCATGTTGCAACGAGCTTATCAAATGTGGTTGTAAAACACAGAATGGTTGCAGAGGAAGATGCAAATGTTTGAAGGCTATGCTTTCCTGTACCGCCCTGTGTAAATGTGGTGGAGAGTGTGACAGGGACTAAGACTCACTTCAACCTATTTCATTCCAGCCAATAAAACTGAAAGCGATTAAAGAACAATTACAATAACATGTTACATATTGATTAACATTTTGATTTTCACTATTTGTTTTTGTATATGCAGCCATATTTGCAAATGTATGCGTTCTAGAAATAACCAAACTATTTTATTTATATTTTAAAATTAATTGATAACAAATTCAAGAACATGAAGACCAGTTTTAAAGAATCGTTACTTTAATTTCCGAAATTATATAGAATACCTTGCGGACAATCTTGATATTTATAACGTTTTTCCGCCATCTTGAAAATGGCAGCCATATTGGATTTTTCTGAGTGGGTCCATAGCTGAAATCAAAGGGTATACAACCAAGAACTACTGTGCAAAGTTTCATGCTTTCCTCATCAAGTGAGCAATTCTGCTCTATATCTGCACCAATCAGCCGGACTACTAGTCACTACTCCACCTTTGTCAAGTTGAAAAAGGTTAAAGCATAATGACATTTTAAGTTGTGTATCTGTAAGGAATATCTATCATCAGTGTTATGGCAAGATTAGGATAGTAGGGGGCATTATGTTATCCTATCTGTGAAGAGATATGGTATGATAAGACATCAGAAATCAAAGGAAAAAGTTGTAAACAATTAAAGGTCACCTTAATTGTGGCCTTCAAAAATGAGCAAACCTCATCATTGTTTTTATGCTAAGATTAGGATAGTAGGAGGTATTATGTTTTCCTGTCCTTTTCTCTGTCTGTACATCTGTTATGTGTTGTGTATCATGTTAACAATTTGGTTTAAGGTACATGAAGTCTTGGTCACATCAACTTGAAACTAAGTACTAGTAATAAAAATGAAAATGAAGAGCTATGGTATCACCTTGGGGACTTCAACAATGAGCAAAAATTATATCTCTAATATAGAAAGCTTTAAAAAGCCATAAGAAGACAAAATGTGAAACAATTCAAAAGATAAAAACTTACAGCTGGTTATACTACAACAATTAAGGTAATCAGCAACAACTGGATAACTGGCTTGGAATAAGCATATACAGAATGTGGCAGATTAATCATGTTTGTGAGTGCTCAATCCTCACCAACCTGGGACTGGTGTAACAACACAACAAAAGAACAGTCTAAAAATCGGAAAGGGCTCAACTCATTCTTTAACTTAGGAATAACTTTAACCTAACAGAGTTATTATATTGATGTAGGTAGTAACTAAATGGTGGCATAAATACTTATGACAGACATAATACAATATAGCTGTCACACAAAATATCAAGTTAAGGATAGATATATACACAGATTTATGATACTTATATATCCATTCAAAACTGAATACACCGACTACAAAGAGAAGCTTAAACAAGTGAAATCTAATTTCTAATCATTCACTATCACACTGAACTCCAACAAAAATACATAAATAAAAGTATATAAATCAAGCAAAATACAGAAACCCTTGATAATATAATAATTATGTGTTTATCCTTCTGTGACAACCAGTTGTGTATCACCATAAAGACCAAAGTCATGTCATATTTGTGTAGTTATTGATACTGTTTTTTAGGTATGTCCAGCTGGATTTAAAATGGTTTGATGAGATTGTCCTGTACAATCCAAAATCAAACATCACAACTCTGCTGCTGTTGAAATCATCTTGTCCAACAAGTTTAGTTATTTGTTAAGCCTTTTATATTTCAGTATCATACTGATAGAAAGTTTTGGGCAGAACAGTTTGTTTATAATATATAATTCTTACCACATCGACTGGTGATATCAGGGTGTGTTCATAGACTACATAAGTAAGTTGTGTTACAAGGTTAGAACAGATATATAGAGTATGCATATTATTTGTCAACATGCAAACAATGTACATGGTTTGTCTCTGTAGTCACTGCATCTTTATGATTGATGTATCTGCACCTGTCCTATTTTTTTGGCTTAAGAGTTTGTTTCTTGAGATGATTGCTGTATCATTGACTTATACCCACATCTCTTTTATTCATTTACATACGTACAGCATGTGTCTCTAATGCTATTTATATCTCTTTGCTTGAGGGGTTTTTCCATTTGTTTTGCAGTTAAGGGACTTAAAAATAGAGTACTGTGGAATCTGATGTAAAACATTTGGTATCCAAATGATACTTTTAGCCAACCTATACCAAGCTTTTTTAAAAATTCTACTTTGATATAGCAAGACCAGTTTGATTTCAATTTTTAGATCGTCAAGGTCAAAGTGCCAATAGATAGACTTTAATATTGTGAAGTTTCAATTCCAGAAAGTATTTTTGAACCAAAACTCAGATCTTTTTTATGCTTGGTTTCATTATGCCTTATAGGGTGATGGAGAACCCTTATGATCTTTAAGTCAAAGGGGTCAAAGGAAGTATAAAGTTATAAACTGAAGATTGGGGAAATTTCGTTTTTTAATATTTGTTTTGAAATCATAAACATCTCATCTCGGCTTTTGCACTCATGGTGATTATATATAATTTTTTTCCATTTAAAGGTGCGAACAATCAAGGACACCCGTCGAAGGAGTCATTAGAAAGATGTGGTATTTATGTGGCCTTCTGGGATTGTGTCCACAAAAATACAAAATATGTACTTTTAATTGTACGTAAAATATAATAAATACCTACTTATCATGCTTATGGGATTAAGTTTCCAAAGGTATAGATTTGGTTAAAAATATCAAATATACCAGTTCAAACAATATACATACACAATATAACAATGTTTTTGGTGAAACTATCAGTATTTACAGGACAGGTAGCTTGTGGAAGAAAGCTGTAATAGTCCGGATACAATAACTGGCATTTTCCTGTCTGGACCAACAATACAATACACAACAGCATTCTGTATAACTTCAGTCTGACAGATAGAAGAAAAAACAAGTATTAAAACCATAAATATAATGTTTATAAACTTGACAGATGTTTGAATCAGAAATATTTGTATGTTTGTTTCTTTCTCGTGGTAATGAGCTGGTGTAGCAGTTCCTCCGCTGCATAGGCCACGTGGGACACATGAAGACAAAACTATCTTCCTACTTATTTCTTCAAAATAGTATATAAATACATGAACAGCACATCCTTATATCATCAGAATTCTTCACTCGTTCTTGTATCTTCAGCATCTATCAATACTCAATAATAAAACCCCGCATCGTCAAAATACACTTTATTGTTTCCCTGTTCTTTCAACTACAAGCTCATGATATAAACATAAGAGTATATATCTTATGGTTGCTAAATGAGAAAACTATCCACCACTGACGACGAGGATGGAAACAATTACAGGTCACCGTACGGCCTTCGACAATGCGCATAACCTATACCGTATAGTTAGCTGTTAAAAATGTGAAATAACTCAAAAAGAAAAACCAACGGCCTGATGAATGCCAAAAACAACAAGCGATAACAAAAATAACCACGAGTTACAGGCCCACTGACTTGGGACAGGCACAAAAAGAATGTGGCAAAACATGTTTGTGAGCGCTCCATCGATTCATCCCATAACCTTGAACAGTGGTGTAACAATACAAACTAAGAATATGTTGTAAAATTCAGTTGGAAAACCCTTAAGGTCTTTGACTCGTCCGATCGGTACGAAGCGCACACAAAAAAAGCAATATACCAGTGTATCGATCAGGACTTAAAAATACGAACCAGAGGAGATGAGGTCATTAAGACAGCAACCACATAACGGATGCTTTCAAACCAACAAAATTGCTAGAGGTCAGCATATTTGTAGTAACAATACGTAACTCTATTTTAGAATTAGTATACATCTCTCGTAAAAGTCAGCACGGTATAGTTGTAGTAACAATACGTAACTCTATTGTAGAATTAGTATACATCTCTCGTGAAAGTCAGCACGGTATAGTTGTAGTAACAATACGTAACTCTATTTTAGAATTAGTATACATCTCTCGTAAAAGTCAGCACGGTATAGTTGTAGTAACAATACGTAGCTCTATTTTAGAATTAGTATACATCTCTCGTAAAAGTCAGCACGGTATAGTTGTAGTAACAATACGTAACTCTATTTTAGAATTAGTATACATCTCTCGTGAAAGTCAGCATGGTATAGTTGTAGTAACAATACGTAGCTCTATTTTAGAATTAGCATACATCTCTCGTAAAAGTCAGCATGGTATAGTTGTAGTAACAATACGTAGCTCTATTTTAGAATTAGCATACATCTCTCGTAAAAGACAGCACAGCATAGTTGTAGAAACAATACGTAGCTCTATTTTAGAATACGTATATATCTCTCGCAAAAGACAGCACTTCCGTAGCCTCGTGAACTATAATGAAATAATGTCTAATTTCAGCAACTTTAATGAAATAGTCTTTGTTGAAATTCCTTATATATTTAAAATAACAAAAAACATATTAATTACCTGATGCTTGAATTTTCTTTCATTTTTCAGACTTCTACTACACGATGTATATGTATATAGTAATCATTTCGACACATGATACATGTATAGATTACCGGACAATTTGATGTGTTCCGACAAATAGCCGAAAGTCAGGATAACGTAAGGTTAAATGTAATATTACACCTCTATTTTTCAGGAGTGGAATTAAGTGTTTATACAGGGGCGGATCCAGGATTTTGGAAAGGGGTGCGGAGTATGTAAATTTTTTTGGACCTATTTTTGGCTAAAAACATAAGTGTAAAATGCACTTTTTTAGCGGTTCCTGACGTGGGACATGTATATTTCATAGTTAAAGTGTAAGGGTTGGACATTTTTGATGCCGTATTCTCCCCATTAATTGTCTATCATAAAATGATTAGATGGATCCAAAGCTATGTACTAATATATCTAATGTGGGATTTGTCAGTAAAAAATAGACATGGAAAATTCTCGTTTGTTGTAAGGTTAGTTAGCATAACCTCATAGATTTCTTGTTAAAAACAAGATATACGTACGGCCATTCAATGAAATTTACAATACGACAGACACGAACAAAGACAAACTAGCAATTTTTATCCAAATGTTTGGTTGAAATGTTTCACCCAACAAGGGAAGTGAGGGGTTCCAAATCAACCAAAGGCTACGAATGAGGCTGAAATGACAACGAAGTTGTGAATGACGGTCGACAAATTGAGACATAAAGGCCACACCGAACAGGCAGGTTGAAGTCGGGCCTTGAAAAAGTATTCAGCATATCAGTTCGGCGAAACAGACATTCCGGTCAGATATGGGATTTACAACATGCAAACCCCCGGCCCCAAAAAAATTACGCCCGTTTTTCATTCATCATGTTCATTTAATGCTCAATAATTCTGCTGAAATCTTTGTTTATAATAGCAAAAAAGTGGACAAGATTACCAGTATTGTTTTCAATCCAGATACGGCCAGAATTTTTGTTTAAGGCAAAAATCAGGGTCAGAATTTTTTCTCTAAAATATCTCAGACTGCCCCCTCAAATCAAATGGTCCGTACCTTAGATTTTAAATCTATCTAGAGCTTACTGACTGGGGATTATTATTCAGCAATGTTATTAATGGGCTGGGGCGTGTGGGGTTAGACATGTTTTCGTAGGTAAATAATATTGCTGTGGAACTTTTTTTTCATGAGAGTGTAATAGAGTATTAATTACTTTCTGTTTGGTGGAATTGTGAAATAGAAGTCAATACGTTCTTGCTCGATCCTTACTTGCTTTGAAGGTTACTGTAATTTGAATTTCAAAATGACTGAGCTAGTGACGTTTTTTCGACGCACTGGTCAATTCCACCGTAGCGTATCAAATTACTTTGACATAATCAATAATATATTACAGTAAATACGAGAGAAAAATATCTTTATAAGTAAAGAATTGTCGCATAAAAATTAAATACACGGGAAATGGCAAAGTTCACGAAGTAAAGTCTGATTAATCATTTTACCCCCCCCCCCAAAAAAAAAGTGCAAGCAAAGGAGGGGTTGGGGGGGGGGGGGCGTACGCCCTCTACGCCCACCTCTGGATCCGCCACTGTTATATCTAAGGCCTCGTGAAACATGTTTTTTCTTGGAAATAAAAACTTATCAATTGTTATACATGCATTCAGTTCTATATTCAGATGTCAATAAACAGCCTCAAGCAGCAAATAATGTAGTGGTGGTGTGACGCATATACTACACGGAAGTTCTCCAAAACGAAATTACAAATTCATCTACATTCAGGTCCGTACGTTCCACAGAGAGTCAAATTAATCCTTTGACTCCATCATACGGTGTTTATATATCCCAACTCGTTCGTTATGCCCGTGTGTGTAGTGATGTCATAGATTTTAACGAACGTAAGCAATGCATCACTGGTAAATTATTAAGTCAGGGATTTCGTTACCATAAATTACGTAAAACTTTTGCTAAGTTCTTTCATAGATACAAAGATTTGATTAGTAAATTTAATTTGGCTGTACCTGTAGAAAACCGATTAAAAACGGTATTTCACATCCTAAATTTTACGGTAATATTGTACTTAAAGCGCGGAAATCACTATGTGGTCCATGTTAACTCATCGAACCTTTTAAATAAACTTATTAGTAAAGGTTATCTTACCAATGTTGTAATTAGATCTTTGAATATAGTTTACATTGGCACTAATATCAATTTTGTCATCAGCAAATTAAAACATAACTAAATTTGTATTCTTTTCAAACTGGATGTATAGAGACACACCCACGTTCATTTTGATCTATAAAGAGGTTAAACTCCTAACTATCCTACTGTCTGTCGATACATTTATTTTTGGCATTGCACAAGCCATGTCTTCTTTGACTGTCCATGACGTTAAAATACTAAATCCCTGGGGTGTGTTTTAGTTGATTTTAGTCTCTGATGCATGTTTTTTATTATTAATTGTTTTGGCTTTTAACGAGCTGTCAGTAACTGCGAGTACTCTCAAATCGTACTTTCTTGTTTATTTGACCTGTTGATACTAATTGTAATGCTTTTTTGTTATTTAATGTTATTCAGGGTTATATCTGGTATATATACCAGCTTTGGTAAGTGTTTGGTACTACTATAAATTTTCACTTCGTACTATGAACATCAAAATTATTTATTTTGTAAAAATATTTCCTTTCTCTATTGGAACTGTACACGTATACCTAACAACAAAATTGTTTTCATTTACCTGTGTTTAAAGTTATTGCAAATGGCTGATATTTTTGTTCGAACATATTGTTTTTCTTAAATTGTTTTACATTTCATACCGATATAACATGTTACTTTTATTATTCTTCCCTTAGTTTATTTATTTTGTATTTACATTGTATTATAGGTCAAATTTATTTGTTCAGTGTATGTTCATTGGTGTTAATATGTCCTTTGATTGAGTTCAGCTAGTTGATATTTTATAGTGTGTCTTTCTATGTTGTGATGTTACACTATTGTTTCAGAAAAAGGGTGAAGGTTTGGTACCATTAAAACGTTTAAACCCGCTGCATTTGTTTGCACCTGTCCTAAGTCAGGAATCTGATGTTCAGTAGTTGCCGTTTGTTGATGTGGTTCATAAGTGTTTCTTGTTTCTCGTTTTTATATAGATTAGACCGTTGGTTTTCATGTTTGAATGGTTTTGCACTAGTAGTTTTTGGGGCCATTTATAGCTTACTGTTCGGTGTGAGCCAAGGCTCCGTTGAAGAACGTACTTTGACCTATAATGGTTTACTTTTATAAATTTTGACTTGGATGGAGAGTTGTCTCATTGGCACTCATACCACATCTTCTTATATCTATCAAGTTTTTGCAAATTAATTAACACATTGAAACTTTTTAATCAATGTTCAAAAACTCATTTAAAGTGTAGACCGCAGTGTGAAAACAATCTGGGAAGGTATGGTGCGACGTAGGTACACTCAATGTGTTGTTTCACATATATTAAATTTAATCATTCTGCCATCGTTAACTCCAAAGTTTGATCATAGTGTATTAAAATACTGTAATTTATCAAGTAACGAAAGTCGTCATTTTAGAATGTTTTACTGACGCCATCACGAATTGACCGTTATGGAATATCTGTGTCTCAGATGACCACGGATAAGATAAGCGTTCCAATTGTGAAATGTCGTAACCATAATCCAACCTCTTTTCCTTGATTTTGGCATTAACGAATGAGAATTATCATCGAATTTTGACTAACTAGTGGTGCAGGATCTGCTTACCCTTACGGAGCACCTGATAAGTTTGTTTCAGTCTTGTGTAGTGTTTTTACCTGATAAGTTTGTTTCAGTCTTGTGTAGTGTTTTTTGGACCTGTTTGTCGTTTCGTCTATTTTAATATAGCGTTATCGGTTTTACTTCGACTTATGAGTTTTGAATGTGCTCTTGGGATATCTTCTTCCTCTTTTTTTATTATGTCAACAGAAAAGTTGTCTGATCTGTAAATGTATTAATTGAGTTCTATTCTTTAAGTACATTTTTAATGAGTCTGGATGCTCAGAACTGATAATGCATTCATAGCAGGAGCTCTTTTCCTGTCGCCGAGTTCGATAAACAACTCTAGCCTCAGCAAAAAGATTTCACATAGTACTGGCGACTTTGCAAAGCACATCTAATAACAAGACCAGGACTTTAATATGGACTATTTTACATCTGCACAACACTATATCGAAGACACAAGAAAATGTTTATGATGGTATACTGACAGATAATTTTAATATATAATATGTATGTTCCCCTGTTATATATTACCAATGCTCATCATTGCTTCAAATTGTCTATTTCCAAATTCTTAACTTCAACTTTTCCTTTTTTTAAAATCTATATCAATATTATAAAAAAAATAAGATGATGTGGTATGATTGCCAATGAGACAACTCTCCACTAGAGACCATATTACATAAAGTTAACAACGATAGGTCACCGCCGTGCGGCCATCAAAAAGGAGCAAAACCAATACCGCATAGTCAGCTATAAACGGCCCCGAAATAACAAATGTGAAACAAAACAAACGAGGAAATTAACGGCCTGATTAACAATCAAAACAATGAACGAAAAACAAATATGATATAAAGCAACAAACGACAACCGCTGAATTACAGGCTCCTGACTTGGGACAGACACATACAGAATGTGGCGGGGTTATACAATTATTCAAATAAGAATCAAGAGATTTTTTATCAGATTTTTCCCGTTTACACCAATTTTTGCAATACTATGACCCGAAAATTGTTCGTTCAAAGTTCACTTTTAGGATTTTGTATATTGTTATAATTCATGCTTTTTATTATCATTACGAGTCGTCATTGGTTTTTAATAATTCAATAGTTCATTGTATAGTACATTATTCAAAAGTTACTTGTATTTTACACTTAACTATAATCCTTTCATTTAAATTAATTATCAAAGATACACTTAACTATAATCCTTTCATTTAAATTAATTATCAAAGATTTCGATATCCGTCTTTATGATAAAAGATTGTGTAACAAAGAATATAGATATATTGATACTAAGTGATAACTGCCGAAAGCCATTCTTCACAAACTTATACGAAACATGTTTTAATCCGTAATCCCCGCTTTCGGCAAAACGCGATTTATAATATTTGATAACAAGATATTTTGATTGGTTCCTTTTCCGCATGTCAATCAGTCTTTTGAAATTGTATTTAATATATGTTTTTATGTTGTTATTCAGTTATGTTTTAATGTTTGAAAAAGATGGATGCAAAATAAATATGAAAACTTTCCAGCGACTTGGACTTTATCTAAGATACCGATAGTTTCCCCCCGAAACTAAATGATATGACAGAGGTGACCAATAACCTGGTCATAATACGATCAAAGAGCGTCTTTTATGACCTGGCGACACTGTTTCCAATCTAATTTAGATGGAAGACGATATTTTGGTCCTTTTCGGGTATAATGTTTTGACCCGTCCGTCCGTCCGTCAGTCCGTCCATCCGTCCTGTTCTTGTCATAGCAACTCCTCTGAAACCACACAACAGAATTTCATGAAACTTTGTAGATAATAAGGACATACTATGAAGATGTGCATATTGACAGGAAATTATGATTATTTTTTTTAGGAGTTATGCCCTTTGAACTTAGAACTTTTGCCTTAATATACCACTGTAATAGTTTGTCATCGCAACTCCTCTGAATCCACACAACAAAATTTCATGAAACTTTGTGCATATCGACAGTAAATTATTATTCAGTTTTTTCTAGGAGTTATGCCCCTTTGAACTTAATTTTAGCCTAAATATACCACTGCAACAGTTTTGTCATCGCAACTCCTCTTAGACTACATGACAGAATTTCACGAAACTTTAAAAATAATAAGGACATACATAAATGTAGATGTGCATATCCACAAGAATTTTTTATCAGTTGACTTTTGTAGGAGTTATGAGTCCTTGAACTTAGGAATCTGTTGAAATTTTGTTTGCCAACTGACAATGTGGGGCCCAATAGTTTTAAATATAGCATAACTGATATGAGGCAGGTGTTACCTGTGAAAAAGGACAAATCCGAAAAATAACTATTTAAATGCCGATTTTTGCAAAAATTAAAGCTGCAGTAAAGTAATTTTGAATCTTAAATTAAATTAACGGTTAAAATTAAAAATATATCGACACAAATGTCAGAAATGTACGTGATATATTCATTTAAAAGGTGTAATGAAATATATTTATACTTTGTAAACTCTTATAACAGATAAATAGTAAAATCATTTTGGTTACAGTGATTCAGATAACCCACGGAAAACACTCAACATTTTGTCATAGGTAGATTTTTTGTTTTGTTTTATTTTAGATAACATCTCATTATGAATCACAGGGCTTTTCTCCCCATTTCCCCCATGACAATTTTTCCGGGGCTAGATTGATCCCGGAAATATTGGCATGATCCAAGTTTCCCCTCTCAGCGTGATTGGGGGGAACAAGGACCAGGCCTTGTTTCCCCCTCTTATAGCACGAGAAGCTCATTTCCCCTCTGGTAGTTACGTCGGCGACGTCAGTGTGAAATTGATTATCCATTATATAAATAACACAAAGCTGAGAAGTGTGAAATTGATTATCCATTATATAAATAACACATAGCTGAGAAGCCAAGGTTGACAATGTCTTTTCGAGGGGTAACAATCTGCCCTATCACCCTCTCAGTTATGTGTTATTTAATTTATTATACTGAATGTTCTGTTATTACTGTCTATTAAATTTTCAAATTCAAAGTAATAAACTATGACGTCTTGTACATAACAACCAGCGCACACTTGATCAAGCGTCTCCGTGAAAGGTAATAGAGTAAATTGTCTCCCTCGTATTAACCAACCAAAATCTGACATTTTGACATGAGGTATAATAAAAAAGGATAGTAACCTTCTTTTAATTATTTTAGCGGTACCGCACCATCATCGTATCATTATACATTTGTACATTAAAAATCATGAAGCAGTCTGATGTGGTGATCCCATCCATTCTTCTCTGTGGACCCTGTGTATGTCTTACGTGACTTTCTGTAGTAGGTCGTAAGTCCCAATGGTCAAACCCATGTTCAAGTTGAAGCCCACACGAAGAAAGAATTTGGTCGGATGATAAAAGTTGTAGGAATGTTTGAAACATATGATGTGCCCTTGGATATGATTTCTTTATATATTTTGCGGGACCGCCCTGAGATGACTGCGTATTGTAATGGGTCCCATCTCATTGGATATAATAGAATCCATTGAGGTCTAGTTTGCGTGTTGCATTTGGTAACTTTGTGCTGTCTTCGCATCATGGCCCGATACCCGTTCCAATTCATATTTGACCCGCAATAAAATGAATATTGCAAATCAGTGTAACATGACTGACAGTCTAATTAAAATATAGAACTCTGATTTCTTTATACTCCATATGAGCATAACGAATCAGAGTTCTATATTTTAATTAGACTGCATGACTGAATGACTCTATGAAATAGACTATTTACGAAATTACCTTTAAGTTGAGAAAAATAAAATTAGAATTTTATCACATCAATGAGGATTTTTATTGGCATGCTTATATAAACGCGTAGCTAAATATTCAGCAACTACAATATGTACCCCGTGTGATGAGTGTTGTTGCAACCACAGGGGTCACTTCCTATATGAATGAATGAATGAATGAATAAATAAGTTATATATCGCTGTCCATTTTTCAGGATGTTGAACATGTTGAATATATAAATGGATGCAATTTTCAGCCTATCTTACACGATGTCAATGGCTGGCAATTTTATCAAACAAAATATCAATGACTTAAAATATCTTTATGAATACAATGTTTCTTCATAACATCATTATGCTTTAAGGGCATACGATAGGTCAAGGAAATCCTGGCGGGCTTTGTAATTGCTTTATCTGGGGAACCCATTTTCGTATCCATAACTCCTCCTTGACCGTTTATCACAAACTTGAAATAGTTTTTCCCAGAATCCTAACTTTGCCGCTATTTCGCATTTCCTATTTTTTATTTTTTAATATTTCGTTCATCAAATGCCTGGATTATTTCTTTATCTGGCAGAGTTTTAACCCCATCGTGTATCCGCAACTTCAAAGCGCAACTAGCGGTAATTTATGAAACTTTGGCAGAATCTAAACTATGAAACCTTGTATACTTTCCATTTTTTTTTTATCCAGATTATTTTTGGGTCCACTCTAGAAAATTATAGACTTTGCAAGCAGGGTGGTGGTCTTTGGTCGCATGGTCTTTTCTTTTTATATTTATTGCAATCACTTTAGAGTATAAGGAATCCACTGAGCTTCTTGTACTAGATTGTACATTTCTTGATCAAACGTCCCCAATATACCCATTTCAGATCTAGATATAACATCAGAGAAATAGATAAAAATAATTTGAATGAACATTTTCTCCAGGGGCGAAGCTAGTTATCCAAAAAACTGTAGGCACAAATTGCGGCAGGGGTCTAGGGGCCGCTGAAGGCCCCCAGCAGGTCCAGGGCAGAGCCATGTTAGGGAGTTCAGGGGGCGCAGCCCCCCCCCGACGAAAAACGGTTTTCAGCATTTTAGTTGCAAAATTTTGTGTACAAAAAAAATGAAAACTGGTCATTTTATCATGATGATATACAAGAAAAAAAATTTCGAAGAAACTATAATATATACAATTTAACAGTTACATCTGACTGATGAATTAACCGGCAGTACAATCGGAAATATATAAAAAAAAAATATTTACAATATGCATTGCCCAGCGTGGATCAGCATAGCCCTTTATTAAGCAGCACAACCTCTTTAGTATTTTCATATATATTCCTTTTTTGATTGAGGATAATTGATATATACGTCAATTGATAGTACATATTGACGATCCTACATTTAAAAGAAACCTTCACCGTCCCCTGGCTACACAAACTCATACACACAGTCGATGCCTCATGCAGAAGTTCTATTTTGTTCATACTATCGAACAAAATTAAAGAAATTCATATTTCCTTATATCCTGTATTGTAAAATCCCTACCTGCTTAGGAATTTGAATAATTATGGTCATTACACGTAGATCTGAGAGTACTCGAAGTTGATTGATTGATTGATTGCTAATCGTCCAGTGGCAAATAGTTCATGCATGTTCAGGACAAAAACAAATTTACAATAAATACAACAGGTAGCTAGGTCCTGCATGTAATAGGGGTCGTCCAGGACGAAGGTTTAGAAATTTGGAAACGCCATGCATTGAAAAATGAGGGTTTATTGGATAGGAACAGAAATTTTGCCTTTCAGTAGACCACCCACGAACCCCTCAAAGAGTTGTTGCAAGTTTCTTACACTAGGCATCGCCATCGGATTTAACGTCCCCATTCTGACCAGACGTGACTGCGTATTTATACATCCTGCACAGCCAAACGGACGCCCAACTTTGGCAAGGGTTTTTTTTGTAGGTCGGATGAAGACCAAGTGGAAAGCTAGTTGAAAGCCAACAACAACTAATTAAAAAAAAAATCATGTGTCTTAGTTGAGGTTCATTCAAGTATTTGTTGATAGAAGTGAAATGATCTGAACCAAAGTTCTAGTTTATAGTTTCTATATAAGAGGGTTTGGATGGGGTTAAATGATTAAAGAATAATGCCCTTAAAAAATGAAGATTAGAGAATAACGGGCAAAAAAAAATGAAGATTAGAGAAAAAAGGGGTTAATTTTTTGAAGATTAGAGAAAAAAGGGATTAATTTTTTGAAGATTAGAGAAAAAGGGGTGAAAATTAAATGTTTACAGAATAACAGACCCCCAAATCCAGACCCTCATATAAGGGGATGACATACGACAATTAAAGAGTTTTGACGACTTCACTGGCGTGCATCTACAGATAACGTTGTTTATTATTTTTTTCAATAAAAAAAATAGTTGTGAAAAAATTATGTGTAGGCACGTGGCTAAAGTGCCTAACGGCAGCTACGCCCCTGTTCTCAAAATCTTCTGTTGAACTAAATTTGTGATTGCATCTGTTCTGTTCTGTTCTGTTCTGGTATATTCCTCCGTTTTATCGGAGCACTCCACTTATCGAATGAGTATTAAAATTTTAAATACTTAACCGAAAAAGCGGATATTTTTATATTTACGATATGAAAAATTTTATTTAAAAATAAAATTAGTTAGTTAAAGTGAATAAAATAAAAGTTTAAAATGTCTTTGATGATATTTTAAAAGATATTAATAAAAAAATATTATGCACACATCACAAATTACGGCACTTTGATTCACCAATATGATTAAATAAAAAAAAAAATACAACCTAATGATTTCTAGTCGATAGGTGCCCTGCCAAGGCAAATGTTAAAATTATATACCATTATCTTGTATGCTGATATTTATAGACTGAACCAGTTAGCTTGGCATCCCATGCAGACTGTTCAGACTATATTTAATATTACTGTTATATTTTCATGTCACTTGATATCTCATAAAAGTTGTGTACGCT
Organism: Mytilus coruscus; assembly: GCA_017311375.1. Taxonomy (NCBI): domain Eukaryota; kingdom Metazoa; phylum Mollusca; class Bivalvia; order Mytilida; family Mytilidae; genus Mytilus; species Mytilus coruscus. Next base: position 110,566,016 of record CM029599.1, read on the forward strand.
TCATGTGTAAATGGTAGCATAGATCTTGTGTCTTCCTTTCTATATCTAGCAACTTGTCTATTGGCTGATTACTCATTATGTCTAGTGCTGAGCAGTCTAATATAATTTTGAGTAATAGTTCATTATTGATAACATTTGTTGTACCACCCCTTTCTATTTCTCGTAGCATTTCGAATAATTCATCCAGATATCGCTGCCTAACATCAGTTAGACTAAAGCAATGTAGTAGGAAATGTTCCAAGGTTTCTTCAGATTCATTGCAAAGCTTGCAGTTTGGATGAATAGTATTTTTACTAAATTTTGCCCTAGTACTTTGGAGCATGTAGGTACCAGTTACTAGCTCACATTTGAATTCTGCCTTTAATTTGTGTCATATTGGTTATTTCTAACACATTTCCAAATGTTATGTGGATTATTGACCGGATCTTTTTGAAGAGATAAATGTTTAAGCGTTGATTTTGTGTTACATTCTATTGTCCAAATCGAAGACCAGTATTCATTTATTGATGTTTTCAATTATTTTTTTCCACATATATTTTGATGGAGGATGTTCCATAATTTCTTCTGCTTTTGGCAATTGATATTTTTGCAAAATTTTATTTATACGACAAATAAAAGAGTTGTCAAAACTTGAACTAATTTCCAATTCCCATTCTAGTATTTTACGTTCCATCGAGCCATCCAGGCGAGAGATTGAGAGAAATAGTGCTAGCATGTTTTTGTCTAAAATCGACTCAATGGGCTCAGCTCCTATTAGTATATATACTGCTGCGGATGCTGTTCTTTCTGGTAGACATTGGAATTGTTTTAATATCTTCCTTTGTAATTTTTCCAGTTCAGATATATCCCTTTTTGTGCATATTTGAACCTTGAGCCCATAAAGATAACGTGGGACAGCGTAGGTTTTCCATACTTTTTTAAGCACTATGGGTGACATTCCTGTTCTTGCATGTAGACCAGAACCTAGCAAGGCATATATAGTTTGTCGGCCTGTTTTAAGTCTTTCATCCAAGTTGACTTTGCCATTTGTAGCTCTAGTGATACCTAGATGTTTCAATTTTTCTACTCTTTTATTTCTTTTCCGTTGAAGTTGTATGATTGGGATTGTTGTTTTGATCCTTTAGAGACACACATAATTTCGGATTTATCAGGGTTAATTTTAACCATGTCCCTTTTTTTGTGAAATTCTATAATGCCTAGCATTGCTTGTATATCGGATTGTTCTCCCAGTAAAGCGATATCGTCCGCGCATGTTGGTGAGCCTACATGTATATTGCCTAGCTTTGCGCCTAAATTGCTGGTGGATATTGCATTGAGAATGGTGTTATTATACCGTTTGTACAATAGAGATGATAATTTTGCACCTTGACGTACCTCTTGCAAAATATTAATGCTTTCTGATGTTTCATTGTTCCACTTTACTTTTAGAGACAAATCTTGATAAATGTTACGAAGTAAAATCCACATGTCTCCTTCAATTTCATCATGAAAAAGTTTATTTAACATGATCTCATGGCTAAGAGGGTCAAAGGCCTTTTCTACATCGAGAGCGACGAGTTCTAATAATATTTGTAATAAACGATATAAAAGAATTGTTTCTGTTGTAATAAAGGCTGCAAAAAGACTTGATGCCCCTTCCGTAAAACCTCGTTGTAATGGATTCTGTGATGGTAGTAGTTCATATTCTAGTCTTCCTTTAACAATGGATTCAAAGATTTTAGAAAAGATACTTGTAACGACAATTCCCCTGTACTTTCCAGGTATGGTTTTATTTTTCTTCTTTTTAAGGACAGGTTTTAATATACCATTTTTAAAACTTTTTGGTACATCCAGATTTGTGAAAATATTATTAATTATACTTGCAGTTTCCACAGATACTTCATCTACTGCTTCTTTATAATGTTCAGAACATATATACCATTTCCATCTGATGTTTTGCCAGTGTTCAGGTTTTTAATAGCAGTTTTGACTTCCTTAGGAGTCGTTTGTTTAATTTCTTTTTTGGAGTATTGATTTTTAAGGATGATGTCATTTTGCAATTTTGCTAGGCGAAAGCGTTCTAGATCAAAAATATTTTCGTCATAATTTGGTGTTCCAAGCTTTTCGAAATGTATAGACCAGGCTTCAAGTATATTTTCTCATCATATTTTGTATTTCCAATGTAAAGTATATCAGTATTCAATGGATGGTTCGATCTTTGTTTTTTTTATTAATTTATGGAATGTTTTACTGTCTTTTTCCGAAGCTTGCATAATTTCGGTTATGAATTTTTCCTTTTTAGATGCATGTGCCTGTCTCTGTAGTTGTCGCAGACGGCGTTTTTTGTTTTTGAGATTTTGCTTTTCTAAAACTGCATCCTGATTTTTGATGGTTTTATCTTTCCAGATTTTATGTGCAGATTTTGTTTCAGTAGATACTTGACTAATTTTGCTGTTGATTGTATACCTTTGCCAACAGATTTTAGTGTTTTTAGTTTTCTATAGTTTGGGATAGATTTCTTTCCCGTCATATGAAGTGCAGATTCTAATTTCTGTATACGTGATTCTACATTGTTTGGTTTGTTATTTTGTCCAGATGTTTTGCCTAGACTGTTTTCTATAGTTGACTTGTATACACTTTTGTCACATTTTTTCCAGTTTGGTCTTGTATATATTTTAGTTGGGAGGAGAGTACATCTTTTTACATTCATTTGCTGTGACAAGCGTATGCTCTGATGTATTTGTAGGGTGTCTTGAAGCTATCTTCACCGCTGGTTTTATCTGCTGTATACATTTTTCATTCAACAAAAAATAATCAATATGCGAGGTAGATTTACCGTTGTGATGGAAAAAGGTTGGCTTTATTGGATAGCTATCTGGTATATGAAGATTGTTTTTATTTTTGAACTCTTCAAATATTTTGTCCCGTTTTCTATTATCACGATGTAAGGACGCATTCATATCGCCACATAGGATGATCTGGTAAAGTTCTTTGTACTTATCCATGATTTCTTAAATTTGATCTAGTGTATCTTTGTATTCATTATCCCCACTACTCTGAGAATTTTTATTTATTTCCTTTGCTATATTTTTTTCCAAAGATAGTAGCCAATGTTCTTGAATGCATAAAATTTGTACCGTATCCAGGATTGAATTAAGATATAGGGTGTTGCCTTTTATATTTTGAATATTGATGGTTCCTATTGTAAAATCAAGTGATCTGTTGTCCAAATTACGGTTGAGGCTCTGCCTGCTCCTAAAAAAGGCTTGGTCGAATTCATTTGTTCATTGTTTAAGACTGGTTCTGAAGACTCCTATGATGTAACATATTTCCATGTGATTGAGTATCATGATTTATACTATAATCCATGTTTAAAACATCTTTTGTATACATATCCTTCATTTCGATGTTCTTTTGATTGTTTTGATGTGCATGGATTGATACCTCAATTTGTTGCAATGTTGGTTCTGATATTTATATTCATGTCCTTTCTTTTGAGTTTGTTGTTTATGAACTTGTTCACTGTTAGTTTTAGTGTTGTTTGTCAGTTTTTGATTTGCCCTTTGCGTTCTTCTCGATTTTGCCCATGATTTTCGGCATTTATTATTTGGCGGGTTGGTTGGTTGTTTTTTGGTCTTGTATCATGTCTTTAATGAGTCATTTGTTGTTGCACCTGATGAGCATTAGGGGTAAATACCCGTCCTGTATGCGATTGATATGTTTGTTGGTTGTTTTTTGGTCTTATATCATGTCTATAATGAGTTGTTTGTTGTTGCATGTGATGAACATTTGGGGTAAATACCCGTCCTGTAGGCGCTTGATATGTTGGTTGATTGTTATTTGGTCTTGTATTATGCCTATAATTGGTCGTTTGTTGTTGCACATGATGAGCATTTGGGGTAAATACCCGTCCTGTAGGCGCTTGATATGGAGGTGGTCTAGTCCATATTGGGGGTCTTGTCCATTGCGCACCAGGTATTTGTGGAAGGTTTAGTGATTGTTGATTTAAGTTCAGTGGCGGATCCAGAACTTTTTATAAGTGGGGCCCACTGACTGACTTAAGGGGGGCCCGCTCCAGTCATGCTTCAGTGATTCCCTATATAATCAACCAAATTTTCCCACAAAAGGGGGCCCGGGCCCCTCAGGCCCCCACTGGATCGCCTATGAAGTTCCCATACTGAGATCCCGAAAATGGAACAAATTGTGTATTCATCTGATAGTGTTCACTAGGCGATTGTTGATTACCACTTGCAGAAGTTTTATATTTATTGCATTCATTTTCCATATGATACAGTTTATATTTGAGTTCATTGACTTCTGTATTATGTTTTATTTGCAGGGACATAATATTAAGCTGATGTTCAAAATTCATTTTTAAATTATTAATTTGTCCCTCAAATTTCATCTCTAGTTGCCGAATTTGAAGATTAGAAGAATCTTGGTGGTGCATCGCAAAAAGTATAATAAACATTTTAACCTGCCTGTAGTATAACTCAAGGAAACGGATGTATATATGTTGTACCTGCTTTGCACGATAGTATTGTATATATATTATTGGATGGCACTTTTATCTTGTACATGGGGGTTGGAGTGTTCAACATTTTTTACATTTTAAAACTATCCGATGTATATAGTACTGTAAAAATCTATTAAATACAAGTGAAAACAATTCTGTTTCTACTTGGTGTTCCTAATTGGAAGGATATACGAAGAAAAGAAGAAGAAAAAACATAAACTTTGACCTTTTTTAGTGGAGGATTGGAGAAAAGATTTGTTGTTTAATACTAGATGTAAAAATTAAACTGATTATAGGTGGAAGATTAGAAATTCCATTACTCCCAACTAGTGGAGGTGTGCCTTTATTGGCAGAAGTAAGACAGATACAGATACAGGTGCTCGCCCTTGTTTCAAAATGTTTAACTTCCGCTTCAAGGAAAACGCATGAAAATAGACATTTATCGTACTTAAAAGCTTCTTGTTTTGTCCTAACATTCTTAACACATGGATGTGGAAACTTCCCCAAGTAAGATATCTATACAATTTTCTATCTTTATTCCAAGTAAGTAAAAACAACTTTATTTTGATTCAGGACAAACATTTGACCAAACATAATGTATGGTGTTGTAGACCTGGAGATATAAAGGGAGCCTAACTAGTTGAGTTAGGGAAGATCTTCTTTGGCTCAATTGGTTAGAGCGCTGCCTTTAGATCCCGAGATTGAGGGTTCGAATCCCGCTGGTACCATCCATGGATTTTCACATCATTGGCGCTGCGAGCAATAACTACTTGTACAAACAAGTGTATATAGGTGCCTGGCAGTTTGATATGGTCATGTGTGGATGACCGTGACATATCTAGGTGGAACTGGCCAGATGATTTCCAGTAGATGTCTCGGGTTGTACAGTAGTGGACCTGCGAGTTGCTCGGATGGATGGTACGCAGCCGAAAAAAGAAAAGGGGAAGAGTGTTGTAGACCTGGAGATATAAAGGAGCCTAACTAGTTGAGTTAGGGAAGATCTTCTTTGGCTCAATTGGTTAGAGCGCTGCCTTTAGATCCCGAGATTGAGGTTGAATCCCGCTGGTACCATCCATGGATTTTCACATCAATGGTTTAAAATTTTTGTCAATATGCTGATACAATGTAAGCTCTGATAAGGTTTCACCGAATACACAAACAAATACATCAATGATCTTTACATTTTCCTGCGCCTGTTTCACCTACGTTACGTTATAGTGTATTTGATAACTCCGATATAAACCCGTCTTTGAAACTTTAAATGTTTGTGTCTTTTATGTCAGGTAAAAAACAGTCGGAAACGGGTCTCACTAATTAGTGACTAGAAGCGACAAGAAGAATAATTTAGCCACAAGAAGTATAATTTAGTGACAAGAAAACAAATTTAGCGTAATAAATATAAATAGATATTGAAACATTTTTTTTTGTTTGATATTGGGTGGCGTCACTTTTACTGTTCTTGAGTTATGCACCTTTATAAGCATAAAAATTGCAGAATTTTTTTGTTTCTGTTCTCTAACTTTAGTTAGCCTCAACCAAATGTTATGAAACTTACAGACAATGCTTATTACCACAGAATACAGATCAAGTTTGAAATTGGGTGGTGTCACTTTTACTTTTCTTGAGTTACAATGTATGCCCCTTTATAAGCATAAAAATCAGAGTTCGCGAAAATGGTCGGTCCTGTCGGTCCTGTCGGTCAAAATGAGGCTCGGACCAGTATTTTGAAAGTTAGTGCCGGTCCTGATGACCGATGTAAAAACGACCGTTGCAGTGCCTTTTTTGTCGGTAATTAGTTGTACCGCAACTAATTCCAATACGCGTTTACATCGGTCATCAGATGTACCTGCTGCTAATTTCCGGTACTGGTTTCCCATTATAAACAAACGGAAACCTACGGAAACCAAAGCGCATCTACACGTGGCCTGCTAAATTTGTTCATGTAGCCATCCCAAGCAAACAATCGGCGATTGAACCCTTCGATGGAGATAACTAATACTGAGAAAGTGATTTACATGTAGATGATGAAATGGATAGTGAAGATTACTTTAAATAAGAACAATCAGAAGAAAAGAACTGGTCATTCATTTTTTATTTGTCCGTGGCTGTGAAAAATAAAACTTATAATAATAAAGTTATTTTCGATAAAATATGTTATTATTTTTATTTCAGAATAAAATTGACAGATTTTTTAGGACTGGCTAAAATTTTGTAGGACTGACAAATAATCTTGCTTTGTCGGTCCCATGACCGACGGGTCAAAACAAGTTTTCGCGAACTCTGAAAAATTGCTGAATTTTTCGTTTCCATTCTCTAACTTTATTTAAAATTTTTAATTGCCATTTTTTGGTGGAAGAAGACTTTCAAGTCTTCTGAAAGCCTTTACTGCCGGCAGTAAAATCATTGAACCGTCACCAGGAGTGTTGCCGTATCCCTTTCTGTGTTTTACAATTTCATATCAACTTCCGTGCCATATCTTGACACCGATGTTTACACATCATCTAAGCATATGCATCGTTTAATTTATTAGTTAGGCTTGAAAAACAATCACTATCGTTAGTGTTATAATTTCTCATGTTTTAATGTATTAATATCTACCTTTTTATTTATGTAAGGTATGAGATTTCATCTTAATCTTACATGAAGGTTATTTGTTAACTTGTAACCGGATGTTTTCAAAGTAGATTTGGTAGTACGCATGCGTGAATTTGGTATAGGGTCGGTTTGCCCTGAGTACGTTCGTTCACAGAATCTGTTTGCCCTGGGTTCCTTCTGCTTACTTTTATCAAGAACGTATTATACGTCCTTGCTTTTATTAAAAATATATTAATGTAATGGGTATTAAAGTTTAATACAACTTATTCAGATATTTATATGGTATACATTCTCGAAATTCATGAAAACACAATAATCATGGAAATATTAAAAGTTGATTGCTTGTTTTGAAGCATTAATAGGTCATGATCTAAACCACGTTGGTTACGTATCTGCGCATGTGCACAAATGGGAAATTTAATGTGCACCGGAAGTTTCAAAATAATGATAAACAAAAAAAAAATTGTCATATATTCATACAATCCATCTTGTGTTAGAGTCAAGTATGTACGTGAAGAGTACGACTACAAATCAAGGATGCTTGAAAAAATACACGAATTTAGTTGTTACGTCTGTGTTCATATATTAATGCAATCAAGTCATATTCCGGTTTTAAACAACATGTGTTTTTTTAAAACGAAAGTTAGAATATTTTAGTATGTTATATGCCATAATAAAGGGTCAAGGGCACACGTGAATCTGCTGGTGTTTTACACATCAAACGATGCTCCGTCAGTTGACAGAAATATCAATGAACAAACTAATGTCAGTTGACGGATTCCATTTCGAAAGTATGTAGTTTTCATGTCGGTCATTGTCGGAATGTCCCCAATGATTGCCTTTATTGTCTTACGTTTCAAAGTTTTATAAGTGATCAAAAACAGGATTTAACAACTAAATAGTCTAGCTCTTTACCGTTATTCATAATTAAGGTACACCCATTATCGAGGCCCGAGTACGGAACCAGTAATCAGTTGCTGTCAATAGCTTTATTTTCATGAAAAATTTCAGAAAAGGGCTGTGTGACTCCTGACCAAAAAAGGTATTCCTACCCTCATACTTTTGTGTAAAAATATTAGATGAAAAACAAATATGAAATGGGTCGAGCACAGAAAATGAACGAGTTTTAAATGCTAACAAGTGCCCTAAACCCAATCCTTGGCCTGACACATATCTGCATTGGTTATTTGATTTAATTTAATTTGAATCAACAGTATTTGCAGAGTTTTATGTTGAGTATAGTGAGTTTTGGTTGAGTTATGAGTATTATTATTTTTGGAAGAAAAAATATGTCGAAAGCAATAATGGGACAGAGCAGACTGGGTTGATGGGGGCTGCTTTTATGGTTATTAAAGTTACCTTTTATGCATCTTCTTCCACCTCAGAGCAATCAGCTCTTTGATTAAATTTTTTTATGAATCCTAGTATAGTCAGATGATTTATTTTCTATAAATTTATTGTTTTAATAGTAAATAAACTTACTTGTCGCTAATTTTTTCTTCATTTTGCTAATGTTTTTCTTCTTTTGCTAATTAGTGAGACCGGTCAGGAACTTCCACATTTTCTGGTCAAAATAAACAATAATATGAGGTCCTCATTACCAGTAGAAAATTCAATGAAAAACCCAAAATCAATATGAAAATTAATATACTAAAATCCAAAATCGATAGCTTTTTTCAGTTTCCCTTATTTGTGCAGAAAGCTTTTCAAGTAAGCACTGGCTATGATTACCCGCAAAAAGTATCAATAAGAAGTAATTATTGTTACTTTCTAGACTAATCGCCAAATTGAATTTCTGGACAGGGATCTGATTTCATATGGAATAAATATATTTAGGCGATCACTGATCAGAGGTGTTGAGAAATTTCCTACGAATTGCTTGACGAGAACATAATTCTCAGTCAGATCAAAAAATTTTTTTCCAATGAGTTTTGGAAAATGCCTAAAAACAAGTTATCACTGAAGTAGGACATAGCAGAATGGAACTACTTAGTGTCATGATAGACATGCATATACATACAAAATGTATATGGATCTATAGTTTGTGATGGATGTCTGGATTGGTACCACCTGAAATGTGTTGGCTTGGCCTTAAAATGCTATATAAGGCCTAGGCTACATACTGGATGTGAAGGAAGTTCCACCAAATTAAAGCCAAAAGAATTCTAAATATGTATAAATGTGCATTGAATTTATTATTGCTATGTTCAATAAATAAGTTTCTATTTTATGTAATGCAACATATACAGGACAATGACAGGAAGACAGTACAAAGTATCCTGATGCTTCACACACAAAAGACATAATTTGCAAATGTAACAATAAAAAATTATAATATTGTTACCTGCCATTTCCATATGAAATTGGGTCCCTGTCTGGAAATACATTTGGGGAATTAGTCTTGGAAGTAAAAATAATTATTGTTACTTTATGCGATTAATCATAGCCGGTGCCTTTGAAGTATATATTGTTGCTCTCTTCTGGTATGATATCTTTTGTCTTGAGACTTTGCATAAATTATCAGGAATGGGCATCATATGATTTCCCAGAAAATTTGTTGTATCTGATTACTTGCAGAATATTGGCAGTTAAACAATGAAAATAAAGTCAGAATTATTAGTCCCCTACCGACGAAGTCGAAGGGGACTTTAGGTTTGCACTCCGTCTGTCTGTCCGTCCGTCTGTCCATCTGTCAGTCCAGCAAATCAGCTTTCCACACTTTTTTTCTTCGTTCTTGAAGATATTGATTTGATATTTGGTTTATAGTTTTATCATGACAAGTTATAGATCAAGTTCAAATTTTGTTCCGGTCTGATGATTTAGTACAGAGTTATCATGGTCCATATCTAATGTTAGAGTACTACATTTTGTATGTTTCTGTACAAAGAGAGATAACTCATTTTTTTAAAGACATTCTTTGGTTAATTGTTTGAAGTGTTTTTTATTTTGTATAAACTAATTTTCTGAATGCTATATACATAAAAAAAAAAATTATGAAGTGAAATCTTTTAATTAGATAATAATCTATTTTTATTAAGGTATATATTTCATTACATTACATTGTGTATAGATAAAAGTTGTTGACATTTTATAGATAAGTTACAAATCTATATTAGTTTGTGACAAATGAAAAAAAATATTTGGAACTTTTAATTATATTTGATTATAACTTGAAAATAAATATACATTGTATTACATCATATCTAATTTTAGAGAACTATTAATCACATCTAATGTTAAAGTGTTTCCACACTTTTTTTCATCATGCTTGAAGATATTGATTGATAATTGGTATATAGTTTTATCATGACAAGTTACAGATCAAGTTCATATTTTTGTTTCGGTCTGATGTGCAGAGTTATGGTCCTTGGACTTGAAAAATTCACTCATATAATCAGTTTTCCACACTGTTTTTACTTGCTTGAAGATATTGACTTGATATTTTTTTTTTTTACACCTTGACAAGTTATAGAACAAGTTAGCATTTTGTTCCAGTATAATGAATTTTTATCCGGTAGGGGACTATGTATTGCCATGCAATACTCTCAGAATGCTTGTTTTAAAAATGAGTCTAGTGCTTATTCAACATCCAAACAAAATGTGTTCTCTGGGGGAGAATCAGCCGATCAATCAGGCGATTATCGTTTCTGATAAGGAATCTGTTACACGAAGATCAATTTATAACACACCAACATTGTATCTTCGTCTTTTAAAGGTACAAATTATAACATTTTTGATGATTCTTTAAATGAATATGATAAAACATTACCTGAAGATAGCGTTTCTTTGTTTACATTAAAAATGACATCATAACTAAAATCTCTAACAACAGGACCAACATCTAAATTGTTTCATATTTCCATTATTATTAACAAGAATTTAGAAAATGCTGGAAATTCAAATAAGACGACAAATAACGGTAGGAAAATCAGTAAAACGAAAAAATCAATATACATTTTTATAATTGTGACTTAAAGGTCGTCAAGTTGCACTTGTGTATTACCCTGTTCCTGTTCTGTTTACAGGCACTGTCATTTTGTAAATCATAGGATGTCGTGTAAATTTTTATAACTGATAACTAAAAAGAATAATCATGATGAACATTTTGAATTTATTCTGTTTATTATAGTGTAAGTAATTAAAACTAGTCTAGTGCTTATTCCACATTATAGCAAACAAAACAGGTTTTCTGGGAAAACAAACCTCAGATCAATCAGGCAGATTTTTGTATCTGAACAAAGATCAGTAATAAGCTGACTTAGTGTATTCATTGTTTGTAGGTATAAATTTTTATTAATTAAACTACACTGTTAAAGTAAGAGATAAAGACGCTACCTGACGATAGCTACACCATAAATGAAATTTATATCTATACCAAAATCAGATATGGTTCTATATTTCAATTTCTTTTTCACTAGAAAATGGAAATTTTTTTTACAAAATCAATACTTAAATAGTTATTTATATATATGGACTTCATCCTCTTTCACAGGTAACACCTGCCTCATATAAACTTAATGGTAGACTGAATATTGAATGTCAACAATAAAGAAATCAAATATTACCGTGACAAGTGTATATACATTATGTACAGTGCATTGTGTACACCCAATATACCTATATTTTGTATGCATTGCAGTAAGGATTAATTTCTCAATCATATTCATTAAATAGAATTTTCAACACTGTAAACTAATAGTGTGCACAGGTTAGAACATATAAGTTTTTATATATGTTTAGTAATAATTTGAATCTTCTTTTTGAATATTTCAACATGTTGCGACAACTTTCTACTAAATATCTGTTGTTAGTCATCATACAAGACGGACTTGTTTCAGGTCATAAATAATAACAAGAAAAGAACTGTTATAAGAAAAATGGCATAGTTATGTTAACAATAGTTTAACTAAAAGACAATGAATAAGTGTTGGTTCATAAAAAAATTACATCTACCATGACTCCATGAGCCTGTACATAGGCTAAACGGAAAATGAATGGACATTATAATTTCTTTGTACATTACAGGAAGTGGTGGAAGTACACCAGTACAAGATGAAGATGGTAGAGCTACTCCTGTGATGGATGAGATGGAAGGTGGGGGTACACCATTACAGGATGAGGGAGGGTGTACCCCAGTACAGGATGAAGGGAGATTAACTCCAGTACTTGATGAACCTACCTATGATATGAGGGCTTCCCCACAAGTAATTACATAAAGACTAATCAGGCCAAAAAAAATATAGTACATTTCTCTCAAAAAAGTTTAACACAAGTTTGATGTATTACATGTACATGTGTATTAACTACACACCTTTAATATTATACATATCTTGTATTATATGAGACTAAAAGTTAAAACAAAATTATTCATCTTTATCTGATTGAAAAGCCTTTATTAATATTTTTTTAGGAATAGAAGGACATTTGGGACTATACAGTGAGATAACAACTGGGCAACTCAAAAGTCAAATAGACATATCATTGTTTTTTTATCAATATTTATTATTTTATTAATGAGTAATTCCTTGTGTATATATTTATTTGCCTTTGGATAATTGATCCCTTTAACATAATAAAGTACCATGATGATAATGTTAACACATTAGTTTTTTTTATGGTTTCAATATACAATTATCTCAAAACTATTAATTGAAATAGGTCTGATTAATTGGTTTTGGTATTCGATATTCAGTCCTTCTGAAAGGTTAACCGATTAACTGTTGATAACACTACTTCAAAACCATAACAGGATTACATCAAGAACTTTCAATTATTAGTGATACATGCATTAAATAAAAAAGCATGAAGGAAAGAAGAGAATGGAAATTTTCAGACAATTTGATGGTCTATTATTTTTTAAAGATGTTATTAAAAATATTCATTTGTTTCCATTATAGTAGATGGCAGATCAAAGAATCAAGTTTCTTATCAGTAAAGATGTATTCAGCATGTTCATTGTATTTTATATAGGAAAGATATTAGAATTGTATTTGGTGACTGTCAATTCATTATTATTCGTGGGATACAAATTTTTGTGGTACAGGTGAACCACAAATTTAAATGTTAAAGGAAGTACAAATTTTCTAATGGCTTGTATGCAGACTTTGACAAAACCACGAAATCAAATATTCAGGAAAATATAATTTTATGTCAATCCACGAAAATTGGTATCCATGAAAATAAAGGAATCCATGGTATATTTATTTCAGGATGCAGAAATGGAAAGTGATAATGAAACAGACAGAGGTGGAGGAGGAATTCTGGGTAATAATGATGATGACTATGTTAGTGATGGAGGAGAAGTTGAACGTGAAGAAGTAGAACCCCAGTCACCAAATAGTGGTCCAGCATCACCTGACCAGAGTCCACCCAGATCACCTGATGTCAGTATGTCTCCAGTGGGTAGTCCAAGATCTGTCCACAGTAGAAGTCCACCACAGTCTCCTGGTGGTAGTCCTGTCATTGGTGAAAGTGGACCCCAGTCCCCTGTTGGCAGTCCAGTAGGTTCTCTGACAGGTAGTGGTAGCCCACGCTCTATCAGAAGTGGAAGTGCACCTGCTTCACCAGTAGGAAGCCCAAGATCTGTTCATAGTGAAAGTCAAAAGTCACGTTCAAGAAGTCATAGTAGGTCAGCTTCTCCAGCAAGGAGTAGGTCAGGTTCTCCAGTAAGAAGCAGATCTGGGTCTCCAGTGAGAAGCAGGTCAGGTTCCCCTGTCAGAAGTAGATCTGGGTCACCTAGAAGTAGGTCAAGATCACCAGCAAGAAGTAGGTCAGCATCACCTGTAAGAAGTAGGTCAGGATCTCCTAGAAGTAGATCAGGATCACCAGCAAGAAGTAGGTCAGGATCTCCCAGAAGTAGATCAGGATCCCCGATAAGAAGCAGATCAGGATCTCCTAGAAGTAGGTCAGCCTCACCAGCAAGAAGTAGATCAGGGTCTCCAAGAAGTAGGTCAAGATCGCCAGCAAGAAGCAGATCAGGGTCACCAGTCAGAAGTAGGTCAGGTTCACCAGCCAGAAATAGATCAGTATCAAGGAGCAGGAGTAGATCTAGGTCACCAGCAAGAAGCAGATCAGCATCCCCAGCAGGAAGTGGACGTGGATCAGACAGTGAAGATGAGGTTAAAGCAAAGAAAAAGAAAGGTATTTAAATGTTATTTCTTATAGAATTACAAAGTCAGAATTGCAAAAGAAATTACAGTATTCAAAATTAGTTTGAATTAAGGTTTTGGTAAAAATTCCCTTTTTTGATCCAGTCAAGCTGAGTCTGTGTTATCACTCAAAATTTTAAGATGGATCAGGTTTCTGAATTTAAGGCATATTTTGGAACCAATGCTGTGTTTTATGACATGTATAATGGTTAGCAAAAAGTATATCATCTGTTATCATCTACTACCAACTTTTGATATGTAATTTGCCATTAAATTGAAAACAGAGAGTTCACATGTAGCTACTTAATTTTAGATATACATTTGCATATAGTTTCTTTGTAAATCTAAATTTATTAAGTATTACCATTTATGAATTAATGTGAAAAGGTAAGATGTCAACTTTAAGAATTTGTTATATTATATTATTAAAGTATTTTAATAGTATCGTATGCTTTTCTAAGTAATTCAGTAAGATTTGGTGCAAGCTGCACGTTGATATCAACAGGGATTTCTCACACTTATTTCAAATACTATTTTGGACAATGATTTCATTGACAACTGCCATGATTAACAAGACAATTACATTCAGTGTTTGAGTTTTAATAGGAATATAGGACACGTATTAATTTCAATGAAGTATGAACATGATTTGATAAAAGTATAAATGTTTACGTTTATTTTTGTTACGATAAAAAGTTTTGATATTAATACCGGTAGTTATTTTTCAATGAAAACTGGTTAAAATGTTTAAACTCAGCATGCTTTGCATGGGCAGCAACCAATTTTGTCTGAATCAAATCAGTAATTGCCAAATTAGACTACTATATCTGCAAAAAAATGTTTCAGGTAAGAGTTTTTCCAGAAAAAAAAGTTTGCTATTTTATTTGCAATAAGAAGAAAAATTGATTGGGACCTGGAGTTTCAAGTGAATTTTTACAGGGAAATTTTTTGTCTTCTTTCAAACAAAATTTGCATTGTTTGGTGTGTAAAAAGGTCCCTTATATTTCTGTATATTTTTTTTCTAGAATAACTCTTTCATTGTTAATCATGTTATTCCAATAAAAGAAGATAAGAAATATTTAAAGATTATTTTGTTTAACAGGTAGTGATGATGAAGATGAAAGTGATAAAGAGTGAGTATAAAGCAGTCAACACTCTCCTTCTATACACAAATATAACTTAAGTCAATTTTTCATATCAATTACTAGCTTTCACCATAAAAAAAATCTTTAATATCATATGGATGCTTACAATTGTTTATACACATATACAAAATCTTTAATATCATATGGATGCTTACAATTGTTTATACACATATACACATGTATATACAAGTTTCCCCTATCGTATCAGAATGTATATGAGGCTGCAATTAAAAAAGATATAGCTTTGAAGAGTTCAATTTCAGTGGAACTCATCTGATAGGTAGCATACTAGTATGTTGACCCTAGATGTCTTTGCGTCGTTTATGTTGATAGGTTACTGTATCATTGAAATCTTTTATCCATGCTTTGACTGTTTATAAAAGATGGAGCATGAGTACTATCATATACTTACATTTGCTGAATAACATGGCTACATTGTATCATTTTTCTTCAACTTCAAAATATTTATCTTCAGAAATGCATACTCACTGCATGTCCTTCATAAATTGATTAATAAAAACATGATTTCAACTGTTTCTTGAGTGACCATTAGCATTTGAGACAATAAAAGTGTTGTAAATTTTGGTGTACTTTCTGTTAAATCTATCAACATGCTAAACATTCAATTACGTCTTTAAAACACTAACTTGGCATTTGGCGGAGTTTGACGTCACAGATTTGACCAATATCTGTGATGTAGTAATTAAATATAGACAAAGCTCCGCCTCTGTCCAGACAGTCTAAGATAAGAGAATAACAGGATTGACCAGCTGCATATAATCAATATTTAACATCATTATTCTCACTATAAAGAATAATTTTCATTTGTATTTTAAAAAGAAATATACTATTACTGAAATTAGCTAGAACATTAAAATTGTGAATCAAAAGACATGTTCATAAAGATCCAAGACCATCCACTTTTTAAAAAAGACACTCCATTATGATTTTTGAGTTTTATGGAATTGAAAATTTCACATAAACTTAAAATTGGTTAAAATGCCTAAAACTGTATTTAAATGTAGAAGACCAAAATAGAAGAAATTTATACAGGCAGTCAGAGGCTTTCAAAGACACTTTCACACTCTTTTCCATATTTTTTTCATTTTTGTAGATTTCTTCCCTTTAGATTTTTTCCTTAATCTGACTCTCTTTGCAAGGGAAATTTAGTTCAATATAAACAAGATTTTATGTACAATTTCATAATAGAATTTTATAAATATTTTACAGATCAGAAGTTGGTGAATTGATAGCGAACATTTTTGGTTCTAGTGATGAAGAAGAAGAATTTGAAGTAAGTTTATAGTTATATATATATATCAGCAGGGTTTAAGAACATTTGTTGTTCAACCTGCTAGTCAAATGCGTTTTGTTAAAATCTACTTTTTCACTTTTTTGGTCTATTGGAAAGTGTTGTTTGTGCTGTATTTAGACCCTCTAACAAGAAATTTGTTTTGCATGCACACGTATAAAATTATGGTTTTATCAGGTTTAATCATAGGTTTGAACGTTGTTTTCAATTTAGACTTGTCTATATTTTTTCGCTTGGCTTGTATTATATTTGCCTCTCGGGTTTATATGATCCGCTCATCCTATTTTTGACTCCTCAAAATTCAAGAGTCTATCCTAAATTGAGGTAAATTGTATGGCTTTCCAAATACTGTTTCGAATCCTAACATCACTGAAGAGACATTAATTGTCTAAATGCGGATATGGTGTACAAAACCTTTGCACCTTTTGTTTGCGGTATATCATCTTTCCGCAAGTTTATTGTTTTCTGTTTAGTATAAAATTTAAAATTAAGATCCATTTATTACATGGGTGATCTGTTTATTTGGCAATCCGCCAATGGCAGTCAGGAGGGTTTAAGAACATTTGTTGTTCGACCTGTTAATCAAATGCGCTTTGTTAAAATCTACTTTTTCACTTTTTGGTCTATTGGAAAGTGTTGTTTTGCTGTATTTAGACCCTCTAACAAGAAATTTGTTTTGTGCGTATAAAATTGCGGTTTTATCAGACGTAATCATAGGTTTGAACGTTGTTTTCAATTTAGACTTGTCTATATTTTTTCGTTTGGGCTTGTATTATATTTTTCGGGTTTATATGATCCGTTCATCCTATGACTCCTCAAAATTCAAGAGTCTATCCTAAATTGAGGTAAATTGTATGGCTTTCCAAATACTGTTTCGAATCCTAACATCACTGAAGAGACATTAATTGTCTAAATGCGGATATACAAAAACCTTTGCACCTTTTGTTTGCGGTATATCATCTTTCCGCAAGTTTATTGTTTTCTGTTTAGTATAAAATTTAAAATTAAGATCCATTTATTACATGGGTGATCTGTTTATATATGGCAGTAGGGTTTAAGAACATTTGTTGTTCGACCTGTTAATCAAATGCGCTTTGACTTTTTGGTCTTTTGGAAAATGTTGTTTGTGCTGTATTTAGACCCTCTAACAAGAAATTTGTTTTGCATGCGCATGTATAAAAATTATGGTTTTTATCCAATGCAATCATAGGTTTGAACGTTGTTTTCAATTTAGACTTGTTTATATATATATATAAACTTGAGGACTGCATGAACTTGAAATTACCTCAAGCAGACAAGTTTTTTTTTCAAATGTAATTTTGTTATACATTGCGACTCTGTATGGTCCCTAAATAATTGTTTTGAGAATATTTCAGTGCACAGTGACATTCACCTTTTCTGAGAGATCAACTGACAATACATAAGATATTTGCACTTTCAGACATGTGATTCTTCCGGCGGAGTCTAACTCTCCTGATTTTTAAGCCCTCTTCCGTCCCTCCCGTTACTAATTTATACCTAGTGACTCTGTATGGTCCCTAAATCATTGTTTTGAGAATATTCAGTGCACAGTGACATTCACCTTTCTGAGAGATCAACTGACAATACATTAGATATTTGCACTTTCAGACATGTGATTCTTCCAGTGGGAGTCTAAATCTCCCGATTTTTAAGCCCTCTTCCGTCCCACCTGTTAATAATTCAAATCTTCCGTTTTTTTTTCAAAATTTCAACCCCAAAATATTTGTCAGTCTCTATTTTTATTACCTTCGATGTCAACATTAATTATTTTTTTGTGTCACAGTGAAGGTAATTTTTACCTGTGATTCAAAAAATTTGTATAATTGAGAGATCTATACTTCTTTTCAATGCTTATATTGAAATTTATAAGATATGTATTGATCTTACATAAGACTGTGCGAGGACTGTATAGCCAGTCAAGGTTGTTAAAAACTCCCATCATCATTATGATTTGGTTACCGACTGTGCGAGGGCTTTATAGCCAGTCATTGTCATTAAAAACCCCCATAAGTATTATGACTTGGTGAGTGATTATGCTAAATCTGGCTAAATCAAAATTAGCTAGAAAAAGGAATCACACTTTGAAACACATAAGCAATTATTGGATTATAGAACTGAGAAACACACAAATGATGACAAAGATGAGGAAAGGAAACATATCATATACACATATTATAGCTTAGTGTTGTCATATACTTCACATGGTAACAATACAGAGAGAATACAGTAATACTGTTATCTTAAAAAAAGGGGGGAAATATGTAGCTTTCTCATCAAAATGAACATTGAAAATGGCAATAAATATGTCGATAAAAAATCTCCAGTTATGAGGCTCAAACTCCAGCTGAAAATTTTCAAATCTCCAGTTGTGACTTGACAACTCTATCACATGTATGCACTTTCATGATGGAGGTTAGAATATATAGCATCAATTGATTATTTTACATGGAATATTTCATTTAAGTAAAATTATCACCTAGAGAAATAGGTTCAAAAACTTCTTCTAATCAATGAATTTAATTGTAAAATGGTAAGAAAACAAGAGTATTTTTAGCAGTTTTAGCATTTCAGAAAAATTGTTACAAAAATCATTTGAATTTGACTAAAGTATGTTTCTGATCAAACTCTTTAATCAGATGTGATAAATGTCTAAGAACAGTTCAAATAATAATATTTATTTTCAGTATTCTTTGAATTTCAGGGTTTTGATGAAGATGACATCGAAGCTGCAAATAAAAAGAAAGAGAAGAAAAAATCAACAGGTTTGTCTTGTCTGTTTCTTACTTATCTTAAAATGTAGTGTCAGCTGATCACAGTAAATCTTATTACTACAGTAGATTATACTTAAATTCTTTTTATAATTTTACAAAATTTATTGTGTTGTCAATGTTATGCCATAATATTAGTTTATGGAAGATTTGGATTGTGGGTGCTCAGGTTCTAATCAATCATTGTTTCAGCTATTGTATCAGATGATGAAAATGATGAAGGAATGGCCACAGGAAAAGATGATGGTCAGGTTCTACCAGAATTATCCGATGATGAAAATGAAGAAGCACTTAGGAGGGCAGCTAGGGATCAAGAGTAAGATTTAAATCAGTCGTTTGTTATTTCTGATTAATAAGAAAACCAATAGGATTATGGATGTCATTTCCTGTGGTTTCTGAAGAAAATGAAAGACAAAAATATATATATATATGAACATTTAAAAACTTTACCTTTGTGTACAGTGTTTCCTTTTAAAAAACCTGTGTATAGTTAAATTGTTAAACTTGGACATAAAAGATATGAACCAGTGTGTCTGTCTTGTATAATTCTAGTTATATAAATATTGTATTACCATGGTCCTGAATATGCAGGTAAAATTTGCATAGCTGGATGTTAAGGAGTGTCATATGTGGGAAAATGTGCACTGGGATGAGCAATTTTGCATATCGTAATTCGTTTCTTTGATAGAAAAACAAATCAAATTAGGAAACTCCTTAATTAAAAAAAAACACGAAAAAATCAACAAGGACGACCAGGGAGGGCTTACCCTGTTTTGTGATTACTAAACTCTACAGCTTTTTTGTTTATCTCAATCAAGAGAATAACAAGAAGTAAAGTGAAAAGTGCACGACAAAATTAATTTGGAAAAAATTCTGAACTCCAAGATACTTGTATCACAGATGACAAAACACAGGTATATATAGAGCAATACTAAAAATTGCTATATCATAGAATGCCCACAGGAACTTAAAGCATGCTCAGAGTACTTGAGCTGCTGATTTAAAAGTCATGTCTTACACTTTAAAAATTGCAACTTCATTTAAAGTCAATTTCATACTTGTATCAAGGTCATCCAAAAATTTGGTCTTATGCAATGTCTAATTCAAATTAAAATTTGCTGCTTATTTGCATTGATATTTAACTTACATTTCAGAGATTTTGTCTCAGACTTTGATTTGATGATGGAAAGAAAGAAAGCAGAACAAAGAAAGCAAAGAAGGAAAAAAAATGAGGGAGATCTTATAAATGATAATGATGATTTAATTGCTGACATGATTTGTAAAATGAAGGAAGCTGCTGAGGTAAAATGTCATGGTATTTTATTGCTAGACATAGTGTCCATTTTAAGTTATGTCGATAATAAACTGACACATCTCTTGATCTGCCTAATATATTGCAATATTATACATTTTGGTAATTTTCATTGAAATAAAAGATAGGTTAAATTCTTCAGGTTTTTTCTATGCCCCTGCCGTAGCAGGGGGGGCATTAAGTTTACCCTTGTCCGTCTGTAAGTCCGTCTGTACATCTGTACGTCCCGAATTTGGTTTCTGTTCTCTAACTTTAGTTTGCTTCAACCAAATGTTATAAAACTTATACACAATGCTTATTGCCACAAAACACAGATCAAGTTTTGAATTTTGATGGCGTCACTTTTACCCTTCGAGAGTTATGTCCCTTTACAAATGGAAAAATTACCGAATTTTTTGTTTCCGTTCTCTAACTTTAGTTTGCCTTATCCAAATGTTATGAATCTTATACACAATGCTTATTACCACAAAACTCAAATTAAGTATGAATTGGGGTAGCATCACTTTACCATTCTTGAATTATGTCCTTTATAACGTTGTATGCAAACAGGGGCATCATCTGTGTGTCCCATGGACGATTCCTCATTTATTTTATTTTTCCCTGATATGCTTAATTTTTGAACAAGAAGTTTCAAAACCAAATAGATAAAATTTTCTGTTGTTAAATTTATATTTTTTTTTTACCTGAAAGCTTTAAAATGAAATATTTAACAAAAACTGACAAAGGATATCTGAATACACAAGAAATATTTTGATGTCACCCTATATTATTGTGGTTTTAGTGTCTGCAGATGATATAACAGAATCTTGGCACAGAATCCCCAAGTTTTTTTATATTTAAAAGTTGACTAGATAAATTTTAAAAGGACTGATGAAATATTTAAACCTTTTAATTAGGGCCCCGCCGAATGGTGTACGCCCTATAGTGATCGGTCTGTCCGTCCGTCCATAACAAATTGTGTCCACTCTATATCTAGAGACCCATTATGATTTCAAAGTTTATACTTGACATGTATATTAACCAACACCAGAGGTTGTGTCATAATGTATGTACAACTTCCTAGGTCAAAGGTCAAGGTCAAAAACTTTGGTTTTAGTTGACAACCCCATGTCCTATGGTAAAGATTGTGTCTGCTCTATATCTTAAGAACCGTTATGATTTCAAAGTTTATACTTGACATGTATATAAACCAACACCATAGGGTGTGTCATAATTTATGTACAACTTTCTAGGTCAAAGGTCAAGGTCCAAACTTTGGTTTCAGTTGACAACCCTATGTCCAATGATGAGATACAAATTTTTACCACACATTATTCACCATGAAGCCCACAGAGATGGCTCCCATCTCAATGATATCTAGTTACGGGATAAGAAAATATTATATCAGTAATTGTCAATTTAGAAATAATGCTAGCAGCCTAAAATCTCATTTGTTTAATCAATTTTTATCAGAGAACACTTTTTGTTCAAACTGCAATCACCTTGTTGAGGATAAACAGCATTTCTACTTTACTTGCCATGAGTACAATGATGTAAGACAGATCTTAATTAATTTGTTTGAAAAAACATCTTTTTACATTGTCTTTTCTTTCTTTTTTTCAAACATTTCTTTCATTTATTCCACTTAGTATGCTTAGTGACTCTTCCAAACCTTATTCTTTATATATATTTCTAATGACTTATAAATAGGGTTGATATAAAGAAGTCTCAAGGTACTTGAATAACTGATGATTAATTGTTTACTCACTCAGTTATAATATACATTTGAAATTAACACTTTAAATATCTATATGTTTGTGTGTGCTCATAAGTAGCACTGTAATTCTACTTTTTATGCCCCCGCAACTGAAAGTTTGGGGCATATTGTTTTACCATTGTCCGTCTGTCCATCCTTCCGTCCGTCCATCCCATTATAGGTATATAGCTATTCCAGATAACTCCTACAGTTTGAATGATAGGAAGTGTTCACTGTGCTGGCTGTTTGTACATATATTGAAAGTGTGCATGTGGTCAAGGTGTTGATTTTTATTGTTATTTGCTCTTTTGGGAGATAGTTGAACTTTGTCATTTTTGGAGTATATAATTGCATAAGAGCTATTCCATATAACTCCTCCTACAGTTGGAATGCTAGGAAGTTTTTACTTTGCTGGCTGTTTGTACATATGTAGGACTCTAAAGTGCGATGGGGACGCTAAGTGCGATGGTCACGCTAAAGTGCGATGGTCTGCACTAAAGTGCGATGCCTCCATACGCTAAAGTCTGATGGTCCGCGAAAGTATAGACGTAAGAAACGTAGTTGGATTATGACGTTAACAGTCGTTTATACAAACCAAAAATGAATATGGCAGAAGATAAATTAAGAATATTTGATAAACAACTTTTAAATCAAATGTCCATGACTTAATTTCAGACCTAACCGTGCTTTGTCGGCTGAAGCAAATGTGTTTTGGGTTGCTGGAAGAAGGACTTGTGTCCTGCAGTCGACCATTTTATTATATAGATACAAAATAGTATACGCATAGGTATCCTGTATCCTGCTTCTATTGGAAGCGAACGGATACATTTAAATCATATGATTTGTTTACGTTGCAGTTTACTTTGCTGTCCCCATTAAAACTTTGTCAGTCGATTTTATTGAAAAGTAATGTCGGTAAATAAAGGTACATGTTTTTAAGCGTAAATTATAAATTGTCGGCTAAAACATAGCTTGTTCAGTGTAGGAAAATATGACATAAATTTGTGAAAAGGAGAAAGCTGCGAATATTGCATTTTTCTCGCATGTAAGCTTGAAGCCTTGTATCGATAAATGCTAACTTACTTATTCCGACAGTGAACGCATTTTGTATTTGTAATTTACAATGACGACTGCTACACCAGTTATCCAAATATTTAATACGAAAGAAATTGTTCAAAAATCATTTAACATCAAATACAGTATTTTGTGACACATAGATTACCTTTTTAGCAATGATTAATTGGTCGGTCTTCTAAATTTAGAAACAATCACTTTAGCCTACTGGTCAATCATAAAGCCTATTACATATGTTATACCTTAGCATACTAGCTTTTGCAAAAAGACTTGTTTTTAACATCCATGCATTTTACTGAATGTTTTAAGCCCTCGAACCTTACCCTATTGTTCCATCGCACTTTAGCGTGCTATACCATCGTACTTTAGCAAACTAGCAATCATCGCACTTTAGCGTGAGACACCATCATACTTTAGTGTAGACCATCGCACTTTAGCGTGACCATCACACTTTAGAGTCCTACACATATATTGAAGGTGTGCATGTGGGTGGAGTTTTGATTTTTATTAAAATCTCTCTTTTTGGAGATAGTTGAACTTTGTCATTTTTGGAGTATATACTTGCATAAGAGGTGCATAGTATTTCTGGATAACTCCTCCTACAGTGAACCATAGACTTATGTGCTTCCATGCTCATTTCGTGTATTTTAAAATAATGCATCTGAGGGGGCATCATTTGTGTCTCCAAGACACAATAATATCTCAAAGAAAGTCCTACATTGACTTTGTTATAAAACAGTTACTTCAGAGTGGAGTGCGGGGGCATAACTTTGTCTAGTTTAAATATAGTTGTTGATATACCTTGTACATGTAACGTGGAAAAAGCTTTTATAGGCTGTGCTATTGCTCAGTCCTTTTCATATCTAAATGATTTAAATATGTTTACAATAAAATAAAAAAAATCTTGGCACATGTTGGAAAGGTCTCAGATATTATGTTGAAATCAATGATTATTTTATGGTGAAATGCTAAACTAATTGAATTTTAAAAGGTAAATTGAATTGAATTAAAAGTTAAAGACTTAAGTTGCTTTTGAATGATGCAGAGGTTTTATCTATTGAAAGTGATTACTTAGTAAAATTTCAGTATAAACTAAAAATACTAAAATGATCATTTGATTATAAACTAAAAATTCAAAGCTGAAACGCAGGTCATAGAGTATATCATCTCACCTCAAAACACAGTTCTGTATTTACCTATCTAATATATTTAGAGGTGAAATTTTGGAAAAAAGGATACATTATAACATAGGAAACTAAGAAGGGAGAAGTTTGACAATTTTTACAAATCTTGATCAGCATGAACGTTTGTGAATTGTAGGGAGAATTTTAATTGTTTTTGGGAGAAGATATTACTAAGTTGTAAAACTTGTGTCTCATCCATTTATTTAGTTTCTGAACAATGAAATATGTTTAAACTAATTCTTTATCAACATGTTTGCTTGTCAATTGTAGGGAGAAGTTTAATGGTTTTTACTATTCTTTATCAACATGTCTTTATGGGAATTGTAGGGAGAATTTTTGAAGATATTTACAAATCTTTATTAACATTTTTGTTTGTAGGGTGACAGGGAATTGAACAGAGCAAAGAAACCTGCAATCAAAAAGTTAAAATATCTTCTCTCTGTTACTTCACAGTTACGCAAGTATGTATATCTACATTTGTAGCATGCACGGATGCTTATAATGATTAATAACTTCAGGTTAACTATAGTTAGTGGTCTAATGGAACAAGCTTGTCATCCATGTCAATTTCTTGTGTATGATCACAGTTAGCATAATTATTTAAAGTGGTATGCAGATTAATCTTTGAGAGACAAATTATATGGATAGAAATATGACAATGTTTGATTAGGTTTCATTTTTTTGATCATTATCTTGAAAGGTTTAAACGATAGACAGAAATTGAAGACAGTTAAATGATTATCAGTACCTATAAGCATGATAAGATCTTCTCAAAAAGAGTTATATAAGTGATTTTTCGAAAATGACAATATTTGACTATTTAAAACTATAATAGAAAGACAAACAATAAATAAAATAAATGACCTACTTTACAAGATCTACAAAATGCCAATATGGCTGAAACTACATATTGACCTTTTATAAGAGTCATTGCCAATGAATGACAATGATTTACCAGTTTTGTCTCGCCTTGACGAAGTCAAAAGCGAGACTTAGGTATCTTGTTTCCAGCGTCGTGGCGTCAACAATGTATTAGTTTGTGATTAGGTCTAGTTCATGGTGAACCACTAGTGGTAGGTCAATGATATTTGGTATACAGTTGTACTAGCATTGGCACATCTCATTACCATGGAGATTATTTGGCCCCACCCCTCAGTCAAGGTCTATTGACTTTGAAACTTTCTATAGTTTACATGTATTAGTTTGTGATTGGGTCAATTTATGGGGAACCACTAGTGGTAGGTCAGTGATATTTGGTATGCAGTTGTATAAGCATTGGCATATCTCATTTCCATAGAGATTATTTGGCTCCGCCCCTTAGTCATGGTCTATAGACTTTGAAAATTTTGCTTAGTTTACATGTATTAGTTTGTGATTAGAATCAGTTTAGGGGAACCATTAGTGGTAGGCCAATGTTAATTGGTGTTAAGTTGTATAAGCATTAGCACATCTCATTTCAGTTTTGTCTTTTTGTCTATTATCCTGAAAACTTATATAAAGATAAAATGAAATTGTAAACAACATAATAATTATCAAGGTAAGATAAACATATAAGTCACATAACTAAAACTGTGAATTACCTCACAAATTTGCAGATGAGAGACCTATGCATGTTGTTTCAGGGTATTAACTATTTAAGTTTGTGATTAGGTCAGTTTAAGGGGAACCACTAATGGTAAGTGAATAGTATTTGCTATGCAGTTGTATTAACATACACATATCTCATTTCCATTGAGATTATATGTCCCTACCCCTTCGGTCATGGTGAATTAACTTAGAAACCTTTGCATAGTGTACATGTTAAAGTTGGAGATTAGGTTAGTTGGATGGGAATCACTAATGGATTAGCTTATTTATTTCATAGCTATGATATTTCCAGATAAGTCCGGATTCTCCCAAAATTAATTTTTTTAAACTTTGTGAACCCCTTGCTACCGTAATCGGGCTTGTATAGTTCACACTGGTACACAATCCGCCCCCTTCTCCCCACGAAATTTCAGGTAAAAAAACTTTTTGTAACTGTTAGAAAAGGTCTAATGAAACTCCGGTAATTTCAAATCCATTATCAAACAGAAGCTGAAACTGCTTGTAAATGATTCTAGAACACTTCACGATTGTTAAAATAAGTCTAAATCACACAAAAAACAATTTAGAAACTTGTGTATGTTTAAACCGGAAGTTTGAATAGCATGTGTAAAAGAAGAAAAAAATGGTGAGAGTCGAAATCCGTACATCATAGATATCACTATAATACGACTTTGAAAGTAAAACAGTTCCATCTTTATGTAAAACAGTGTTTAATATATCTATTACATTAATATTTGAAGGGTTTTAAGCTAACATAAAACATATTTGTCAGTATGAAACACGGAAACGTAACGAATAATAAACGATTACGTTTTGTAATTTACACATCGTAAGCTGGTTTACAGTTGTCTTTTTTACTTTTTTTGTATCGTTTCATTCAAGCAGATACCAGTTTATTTTAATCAATGCATTGAAAAGAAACAAGAAATTTGTAATGAAGTGTTTAACTTTTAAATTTATCAGTTTTAATTTGATATTGAATAAAAATAACTTATTGATATGGATTAGGTAAAATTATTAGTTTGAAAATGATAAGAGCGCCTCTACAATATCAATAACAAAAATGGCAGAACGTGAACAAACCACCTCACAATTTTTTTTCTCTTATTTCTTGCTTATTGTACTCTAAAGTCCGCACCCCTTCTGGCAGGTTCAATTTTGGAGAATAAAATATACAAGCTTTTTAACGGTATGTGCCCATCTCTTATTTGTAAGTTATTTCCAGCACAAAAATAAAGAAAAGATTCTCAGATTGATAAAATGCTTTTCTGTTATCTATGAGAAAGTAAGGTATGCAATATAAAAATATTTTGCCATTTGACACCAGTGTATTTTGAATTTTATGTATGAAACATTACATGATCTTGTTTAACTTGTGGATATGTTTATCTAATTAGGAAATTATTTCATTTTACAGGGCAGATTTACAAGAAGCTTTTCTGGATCAAGGAATTCTCAATGCTATGACAGTAAGACTTCTGTTTATATTATACATCTGCTCTCCAGATATGTTTAAATAGGGAAGGCATTTATCATATTTATTGAACATTTATATTTTATGTGTATTCCAATAACTCAAAAAATGTATTATACAGATACATCTTCTTTATGATATAGAATTTTTTGTTCATCCTACTATGTCAGTCAAGGGTATAACTCTATAGGGTTATTAGAGAAAAATAACACACATTTGTTAGTGTGGACTAAAAAATCCCAAAACTGTGATAATATATGTACATGTATGTTACATGTTTCAAAGGGGAAATATACATCCTTTGTTTTGTTAAAATGTATACAAGTTCTATTGATATTATTATTGTCTTTATGTATACTAAACTATAGAAAGATATAACAGTTCATAGTTTGCCAATCATGCATAGTACACCTATGTTATTACAGAAAAAATATGCCTGTAATAACTAAAGGGTGTTATAGCAACTTCTCTACATCAATTCAAAGCCTTTGCTCAGACATATATCATGCTTAATAACAATGATTTTAATTTATTGTAAGAAATACTGATCAGAGCATGCAATGAGGTTCTGCACAAGCTTCCTAGTAATTCCCAAGTGTCTCGTATAATAAGTTACATGCCTGTTATAACTAAGCCTTGTTATTACAGCTAATTTTATCGCTTAAAAGCCTTGTCTCATTGATTTACCATGGTAAATGTATTAATTTAATTTGAAAATTAGTTATCAAGGCTATGTATTAAGTTACTGTGCAAAGTTTCAAGAATTCCCAAGTGCCCACTAAAAATTAAAATATTTATGATTTATTTTACAAATAACAAACATATGTTATTACAGATTAAGAAAATTTAAGGAATAAAGAGTAGACAACTCATGAAAGTATCTGTAATAACACATGTATGATATTTTCTCTATTAACCCTATATAATTATACCCTTGACTGTATGTAGGAGTGCGCCGATATAGAATGGCGATTCATACCTGTAGAAAGAAAGAGCATAGCAAATTTGCATTTTGTAATTTTTCTAAATTTTATTCAGACCTTTAATTTCAATGAGATATGCAAGTGACACAGTTACTGTTTTGGTGAACATCGAGGACCATATATTCCTACTTTTTCCATTATACCTGTGCACATATATTTACACTGTTTAATCACCAATAGAGCATTTTCTTTTTATTTCAGGAATGGTTAGCTCCCTTACCAGACAAAAGTTTACCACATTTACAGATCAGAGAAAACTTTCTGAAAGTTTTGCAAGAGGTTAGTATTTGTTTTAATTTATAATGCTAAAATATGATTAAGACTGAAATAACCAACATCCTTTACTATACACAAACTGATTCTAACACAATGTGACATCTAAGCTGGTTACTGCTTCATATCATATACAAACTGATTCTAACACAATGTGACATCTAAGCTGGTTACTGCTGCATATCATATACAAACTGATTCTAACACAGTGACATCTAAGCTGGTTACTGCTGCATATCATATACAAACTGATTCTAACACAATGTGACATCTAAGCTGGTTACTGATGCATCTCATATACAAACTGATTCTAACACAATGTGACATCTAAGCTGGTTACTGCTGCATATCATATACAAACTGATTCTAACACAATGACATCTAAGCTGGTTACTGCTGCATATCATATACAAACTGATTCTAACACAATGTGACATCTAAGCTGGTTACTGCTGCATATCATATACAAACTGATTCTAACACAATGTGACATCTAAGCTGGTTACTGCTGCATATCATATACAAACTGGTTCTAACACAATGACATCTAAGCTGGTTACTGCTGCATATCATATACAAACTGATTCTAACACAATGACATCTAAGCTGGTTACTGCTGCATATCATATACAAACTGATTCTAACACAATGTGACATCTAAGCTGGTTACTGCTGCATCTCATATACAAACTGATTCTAACACAATGTGATATCTAAGCTGGTTACTGATGCATCTCATATACAAACTGATTCTAACACAATGTGACATCTAAGCTGGTTACTGATGCATCTCATATACAAACTGATTCTAACACAATGTGACATCTAAGCTGGTTACTGATGCATCTCATATACAAACTGATTCTAACACAATGTGACATCTAAGCTGGTTACTGATGCATCTCATATACAAACTGATTCTAACACAATGTGACATCTAAGCTGGTTACTGCTGCATATCATATACAAACTGATTCTAACACAATGTGACATCTAAGCTGGTTACTGCTGACTAACATATACAAACTGATTCTAACACAATGACATCTAAGCTGGTTACTGATGCATCTCATATACAAACTGATTCTAACACAATGTGACATCTAAGCTGGTTACTGATGCATATCATATACAAACTGATTCTAACACAATGACATCTAAGCTGGTTACTGATGCATCTCATATACAAACTGATTCTAACACAATGTGACATCTAAGCTGGTTACTGCTGCATATCATATACAAACTGATTCTAACACAATGTGACATCTAAGCTGGTTACTGCTGCATATCATATACAAACTGATTCTAACACAATGTGACATCTAAGCTGGTTACTGCTGCATATCATATACAAACTGATTCTAACACAATGTGACATCTAAGCTGGTTACTGCTGCATATCATATACAAACTGATTCTAACACAATGTGACATCTAATTTCTGTAAATTTGTGTATTTCAAATAATGTGCTTAAGATTGTAACTGCTGAAAATGCATGTATCTGACTTTTGTAGTTTCCAATTATCAATCAAGATTCATTAAAAGGTAGTGGTATTGGTAAAGCTGTGATGTATTTATATAAACACCCGAGAGAGACGAAGGAAAACAGAGAAAGATGTGGTAAACTTATTAGTAAGTATCATCTTCAAAAACTGATATCTTTATAAAAACACCAGAGAGAGAGAGGCGGAGGAAAACAGAGAAAGATGTGGTAAACTTATTAGTAAGTATCATATTCAAGACTGATATCTTTATAAAAACACCAGAGAGAGAGAGATGAAGGAAAACAGAGAAAGATGTGGTAAACTTATTAGTAAGTATCATATTCAAGACTGATATCTTTATAAAAACACCAGAGAGAGAGATGAAGGAAAACAGAGAAAGATGTGGTAAACTTATTAGTAAGTATCATATTCAAGACTGATATCTTTATAAAAACACTAGAGAGAGAGAGATGAAGGAAAACAGAGAAAGATGTGGTAAACTTATAAGTAAGTATCATATTCAAGACTGATATCTTTATAAAAACACTAGAGAGAGAGATGAAGGAAAACAGAGAAAGATGTGGTAAACTTATAAGTAAGTATCATATTCAAGACTGATATCTTTATAAAAACACCAGAGAGAGAGAGAGATGAAGGAAAACAGAGAAAGATGTGGTAAACTTATAAGTAAGTATCATCTTCAAGACTGATATCTTTATAAAATCACCTGTGAGACCAAGGCAAACAGAGAACCTATGTAACTTATTATTATTATGTCCCCACTCTAGGAGTAAAGGCTACATTGCATACATCTTGGTTTTTCTATTTGTTGAACAAATTATTGTCAAGCTTTTCTCAGCTAATCTTGAACAGAATTAATTTGATATTAGTCAGCAGCTTGACAGTGACAAGTTGTAGCATGTGAACACTTATAAGATCTGTCAGACACCTACATCCTGTTTGCTGATACTTTGAATTTTTCATTATGTTGAATGTACTTTAATTTTTTTGTCACATTTTTCTCCAGTACTACATTAGAGAAGAGAAATTATATGCTAAGCATAACAAGGCATGAATTCTTGTTGTGACCATTTTTACATAATGTATGAATGATTAAAAGTTACCTTTATGAGTAATTAGTCATTTTTGCAGGAGTAAAACAACTGCTCAAGGCTTGTGTGAATCAAATTTATTATCTAATTGAAATTGCATACAGACAAACAGATCTTTCTTTCAATTGCACAGACTCTCTTTACTCATCTTTATATGTTATAGAAAATTTGATCAGAATGTGTAGATGACAATGTTTTTTCCTTTCTTGATTCCAAAATGTATGACGATATGACACTTCTTTAGTAATATTGAATAACTACATATGAAGGAGTGGTGCATGGTGCATTGAATGGTGAATAAAATTTTTTTTCAGTTAGAGACAACAGCGGGTATCTAGCTATAGCATATCAATCAATTATTCTGCAGAAAAAAAATGTTTTAGAGAAGTTTGATCAAAATTAGATAAATTTTTGTATATGATACTTAGAGATAAAAAGACATTTTCTATCTTTTTCAGATGAATGGTCCCGTCCAATTTTTAGTTTAACAGCTAATCATAAATCAATGTCTAAAGAGGAAAGAGAAGAAAGAGACTATGCTCATTTACCAAAGAGAAGAAGATTAAGGTATAATCTGATACGTCTTATTTTGTATTATAGGAAATTACCCACAATAAATATTTATTATAAATTCCCCTTTTTCTATCAGAAATAGTTTCCAGAGAAGATTTCAATTTTTAATGTTACATAAGCATTGGTCACGGGAGATAAACCTTAAATCATTATGATTTGTTAAAGTAATTTTCTTAAATTTGTCCTAAATATTCATGTGAGTCAAATAGTCTGTGTTACTTAGAAACTTACAATATATTTATGAAAATTGTTGAATTAAATGTTCAAGTCATTTTTTATACCCCCACCATGGCGGAGGAGGCATTAAGTTTTACCCTTGTCCGTCCATACGTCCCAAATTTAGTTTCCGTTCTCTAACTTTAGTTTGCCTCAACCAAATGTTATGAAAGTTATACACAATACTTATAACCACCGAACACAGATCAAACTTGAATTTTGGTGGCATCACTTTCACCGTTCCCAAGTAATTTCCCTTGATAAATGGAAAAATTGGCAAGTTTGCAGTTTCCGCAATCTTACTTTATGTTGCCTCAACCAAATCTTATGAAACTTTAACACAATGCTTATTATTACCAAACTCGGATCAAATTTGAATTTGGGGGGCGTTGCTTTCACCGTTCTTGAGTTATGTCCGTTAATAAATGGAAAAATTGATTAATTTGTTGTTTCCCCACTCTAACATTAGTTTACCTCAACCACATGTTATAAAACGTATACACAATACTTATTACCACCAAACACAGACCAATTTCGAATTTGGGTGGTGCCACTTTCACTGTTCTTGAGTTTTGTCTCTTTGTAAATTGAAAAATTGCATAATTTTTTGCTGTATATTTTCAAGCAGGGTCATCTGTCTCCCATGGACACATTCATCATTTATTTTAGAGTTATGTCTCTTTTGTTTTCATGCATTAAATGTTGTATAAAATGTATTCTTGAATTCCCAGTCTCGTAGACCTGTGCAAGCCTGAACTAAATTATAAACGGACTGGCCATACACACTGATAATCATATATTTGAAAAACAAAAGCAAAATGAACAGTGAAGTCATTTAACACTAAAAATGTTTTAAATGTAACAAAGATAAAGTGGTCAGTTTACGTAATGAAATTAAAATACAAATAATGAATGATAAAAGTAGTTTTCTTTGTGAAAAAAAATGAAAGAAAAATGATTAATACCTAGTAATAAGTTTTATAAACAACTATAAGAAAGAGATTTTTATCAACCACCAATGAAAGCACATTGTATGTAGTGACAAATAAACAAACTGAGATTCTGATTTAGCTTGCTTAAATTATGTTCATGTTAATTTGAACTACCTAAACAGTTACTTGAAAGTGTGCTCCCATTTAGGTTTGGAGGTTATCAGTTAGATCCCACACTGGGATAAACCAAAGTCTGAAATTGAAATCAATCACAAAATAGCCAATAGTGCAGAGTGGTACTGTAAATTCAGAAATGATTGCAATGTTTTTATTAATGTGACTGGGTAAGTCTCGCAATAATAAGAACTTGCGTTCTGATATCTGATAGATATATATATGTATGCCGATTTTTCTGAAATCACAATAATTAATCTCGCATTTTTGTCAATTCTTGAAAAATAGCATTAATAAATATGTGCAATAATATCTGAATTTACAGTTATCAATCAACCAAATCAGATCAACATTTCAAGTCCTTAATATGCATGTAATATATATTCAGCAGCTAGACATAAAACAACTTTCCATCCTATTTATACAGTATACTACTTGTATACAATATGAAAAATATCAAACTGTAAAATTATCATTTACAATTGACTAAATGCATTCATATTTTAAACTAAGTTTGTTATAATGAAAAAAAAAAAAAAATTGTAATATTTGTGTTTCTTCTGTGGTTTAATGTTTTACAGAGCTGAACGTGATAAAAGGTATAAAAAGTGGAATATTTATTTT
Source organism: Mytilus coruscus (assembly GCA_017311375.1). Taxonomy (NCBI): domain Eukaryota; kingdom Metazoa; phylum Mollusca; class Bivalvia; order Mytilida; family Mytilidae; genus Mytilus; species Mytilus coruscus. The sequence continues at coordinate 110,600,241 of CM029599.1, forward strand.
TGTAGATTTTTGGGTTGTTTTGTTATTGATTTCGTTGTTACTTTATGTAATTAAATTTTCTTATTATTGAATTTCTTTGTTTGGATATAAATCATATATGGTAAGAATTTCTCAGGTTAAATGGTCAGAATCTTGCTGTAGTCATTTTGGCTTTACCCTATCAACAACATTTATTATACCCACGCTTTAAAAAAGTGGGGGATATACTGTTTTACCTCTGTCTGTCTGTCCATCCGTTAGTCCATCCATCCGTCAGTCCGTCCGTCAGTCCGTCCGTCCGTCAGTCCATCCAACCGTCCCATGAATATTTTTCGTCGCATTTTCTCAGGAACTACATTACAAGGATTTCTGAAATTTGGTTTCAGGGTTTATATGAGTCAGCTATACTGTGTGATGCGTTTTCAGATTCATCACTCAACAACTTCCTGTTTACCTTATACTTTTAGTGGGGCGGGGGTATCATTAGTGAGCAGTAGCTCACAAATTCACTTGTTGATCCTGCTTTATTTTTGTACATATCAGATGTTATTGTATGAAGCATTGTGTTATTACAGATGATCAAATTATCATCATATGTTGACATAATACTAACATGAACTATTAAGTTCAATACCAGCAAAGTGGACTAGAGATTTGTACTTTGTTATTCTAACTCACAAAAGTTTACTTCAGATCTTTTGAAATGTCAACTTCATAGTAAATAATTATATCAATGATAGTTAAAACTTAAGTGAAGGTTTTGTTATGATATAAAGCTGATGATTTTATGCTTTGCCTAAGATGGAAGGTTGCATTGTTGTTTGTGCGTCTGTCCACATTTGTCTGTCTACTCTATGAGCTTACAGTTTTGGTTGAAGATAGTTTCCAGTGAAGTTGTGCTCAAATCAGCATGACACTTAGTACACATTTTAAATTGTGATGTGTATATTTTAAAATGTATACTAAATTAGAGTTTGACCCAGATTTCACAGTTCACTAAACATGGAAATGTGCGAGCAGGGCATGGTGTTCTATGGACACATTTTCTTGTTAAACTTAATTATGCCCGTAAGATTTTTATTTTTAAAGAAATCATCAGTTTTTTTGGGGAAAGACGGCTTCAAGCCGTCAATCCCCTATGTGGTTGACCAGACTGACATCCCCTCACGTCATTCATTTTGTTTTTATAGTGTGGAAAACACCCACAAAAAATCTTACTGAGATTGATGAGAAGGAGACACACAAATGAATAGATTGACTTTAAACACTTTTTAACACATTTCCCTTCTGTTTCTCGCAGCTCTTCCTTACACTATTTACGTTTCTTTTACAATCCGGAAAAATCAGAATGACGAGATATTCTAAATATATCAAACCTACATTATAGTGACGTCATTGTTGGAATGCCACACTACGTAGAAGCAGGGATATCCTTTACTGATTATTTAAATCATTCTCAGAGTTCGTGTACTAATTTAAAATTGGTATTTGTTCAATTTGAACATAATTATGTTTGCTGTAGATGTTTCAAACATCAACATGCAATACTTTAATTTGTAGGTCAACTTGTAACTTTCACAGTAAACAATGGCCGTGGGGATACATGAGATTGGGGAGAGAAACGACAGTTTTCATTTTTTCTGTAAAATTCTGTTTTGAGAATCTTCCTCCAATACAGGAGCACCTCAATTGATGAGTAATAATCCACTAAAATAAAAGTCAATGTATCAGAACACTTAAAATGTGACATTTAGTATATGATTAATAGTCTTCCATTAAAACTAAATTTTGTGTACCAACATAATCATTGTAATGGTAAAAAAAAAAAAAAAATTAAAAATGTTGCATTTTGTAGTTTAAACCTATTTATTCATGAAATTTACAAATATATCAAAATGTAGGATCTGGAAACAAGCTTTACACAGTTTACATCTATCATATTGGTTTTTATTAGTACCTGTATCCCTGTGATGAGAGTTGTAACTGGGAACTTTATGAATGGAAATTTAAAACTGAATAGATTTTTCAGTCCTCACTTTCTTGAGAAAAAAAATTAAAATCTTAGAGTACTGTCACAAAAAAAGGAAAATGGCCCTAGCCTGCAGTTCAGTGGTACACAATTAAAATTTCAAAAAATATTGTAGTAGTTGTTAAATGATAGAATTGAGTTGAATTTTAGATAATTAACTTTCAACTTTAATCGAATGTTTTGATTTAGAAGATGCAGATCTCTTCCATTGGTCCAAATTGAATCCTTAACTTAGGAAACGAAATTACATTACACAACAATTGATTTCAATATTGTCAACCTTTCTACATATTCTAGGTGTTCTTTTTTCATTCTTTATATGAAGACTATCAAAGATACCCCAAAAAAAAAAAACAATGGCCGTCTTTCCCCTCAGAGCTCTTCAGCTCTTTGATTCATGGATAGAGTTATATGGGCCTGATTGTTTGGTATAAAGAGATCAGGAGAAGTTATGGATCATATTTCAGTTGTGTTTTGGTCATCTTCTAGTCTATTTTACCCTTTGGACTTAAAATTTTTTAAGAATTTATCAGTTTTAAATTGATTATGCCATTCAAAAGATGAAAAAGCAATGATGTACTTACAGTTTTAGTTGTATGTTGTAGATTGATTTAAATGATTTCCACATTGATTCTATGTTTAAAAAGTATTCATTATGAATTTGTCTTTCACAACACGTATGAGGCCTTACAGTAAATCTTTATTTTATATGGACTAAATTTCATGTTTGGTTAAATTTCTTCAAAATACTGGTCTGGTCATCTGTTTTGTATATTGCCCTTTCATACTATTTTAAACTGCTAGGTTTTCTTACATATATTTCGATGTGCCCGTGCTGTCTATCATTTGTTGTTAAGTTTTATATGTATTGTCTATCATTTGTTGTTTCAAATTATTGGTCTTTTGTTGGGCAATGTATGACAAATATATGTTCAAAAACCTCGCCCGTAATTATAAATTATGTAATTCATTGACCGCTCCCGACATGTGTAACTTCAAGGCATATTTTAGCGGCGATCGATGTCTTTCAAAATTACTTTATTTTTATCAATAGTACCGCTTAAGTCGACGCTAGGGGCCGTCTTGACCTTGTTGTAGGGTATGAATGATTTGTTCATTGTTGAAGACCCTACGTCACCTGTCAAGATGAAGAACAGGAATAAAAGCCCTGTTCATTGATAATTTTCTATGTTTTCAATGTATTGTGTGCGATTTTGTCCCATGTACATTTACTCCATATCCTTTCATTTTCTACTAATGTTGTTTAAGAAGTGAAAGCCAATTAAAATTAAAGTGAAAAGCTACTCTAGAATTCATAACTGTTGCTAAAAGCTTGTACTTTCCCTTGAAAAAGACGTACATTATTGCCTTCAACTAATTGTCATTGTAGTGCTGAAGGAATGACACCAAGAAGAGATATAGATAAAGTATTAGCTGGAGAAGACCAGTAAGTATATTCAGAATATGTGGTATGATTGCCAATGAATCAGTTATTCACCAAAAGATCATTGAACAAGGAACGTACACAGGTCAATGTACTACTTTTGAAAATTACTGTATAGCAAGCCTTCAATAATTTTGGATTCTTAAACTTATTTTTGCAAATGGACATTGTATATTAAGACTAAGGAGAAAAAGAAATGAATTAAAAATAAAAAATGTTTTAAATTATGAATAAAACATGTTAACAACTATATGTCAATAAATGAAGTGAACACTATTAACTTTTTATGTATTATCCATATATATGTTTTCTTCATATAAATGTTAAGTATGGTTTTACATATTTAAGGTAAATATTTGATTTTGGCGACAGACTTTCACAATTTTGTTTACATGAATAGTACTTACTTTGTTACATATGATATTTATAGCAGATTGATATGTTTTGGCATGGAGATAGGATTTCTCAGTTTGCTGTATAATGTTTGTCCTGCTTCTTCTTCCAAAAAGATTTTAGATATTACATCAAGTTATTACTATCAATTTTATACCTTGTGTACTATAGATCTGTAAGGCCTGGTGAAAAAGGTTTTGTAATGAGAGCAAGAGTGCCCATGCCATCTAATAAAGATTATGTTGTAAGACCAAAATGGACCTCAGAATATGAAATGGAACAACAGAAGGTACCATATTTAATTAGTTTCATTCCATTTAGTAGTAAAAAGATTACTCTTTGGCAATTTAACGAAAAGTCTGTACTACAGGCACTCCTTTTTAGATCATATAGTCCAGCTATAACATGGTTGGTGATCATTTGGTATCAACTGTCAGTCCTTCATTTAACTCATGATAACTTTTTAATAATCTTCACAAAAGCTCTTGGTGCAAATAAGAGCAAGCATTTCAGGTATATATTCATTGTAACAAATTTACCAAGTGGTATCACTATAGTTTCAGTAAGATAACATAGCCTTTCTCCAAACAAGGTTAAAAGCTCATTTTCTTCGTTCAAAGTTCTTGAAAATAATTTTGTCTTAAGGGACATTTCGACTAAAAGCATTTGAAGATTTGTCAGTACAAAATACATTTTTGTCCGTGATGTTTTTTTTGTCTAATGAAAAATTCACTCACTTGTCTCAGACATTACGACTGATATAGTATCATCGCATATGAGACATTTTAATTTTTATCAGTCAAATGTTCGAGGCTGGCACTTTGATAAAAATGTTTATAACATCTAAAAGTTGGAGCAATCAATAGTCTTTTTGTGAGAATTAGTGAACTAATTGAATCTACTGTAAATTCAGAAATTATTGCGTGCATTTATTATTGCGATTTTGTCATTTTAGACTAAAATGTGAATTTAAATTTTGCGATATTGAGAAAAATCCTGTTTAATTCATATAAAAAATTTCAAAATGCGAGTTTAAATTATTGCGATTATAACCCTTTGCCTTTTTTCGCAATAATAAAAACATCTCAATAATTTCTGAATTTACAGTAATATGTCAGGAAATTATTATATAATATATATATATATATATAAATCTCAAGAGCTCTGCTAGAGGGATTATATTGGTAGAGGGTTTAAAAAACCATATCATTTACACTTTATTATATACCTCAAGTAGATGTTTTTCATGTGACATCATATAATACAAATTAGAGGTTTGATAATACTTTGAAATTGTGATGGATATAATTAGGAATGCTGATACTGCACGATTACCATTGATTATATCAAAATACAATTTTCTTGTATTTACTACTAACTATATGGTAATCCACTAGTCATCTGTCCAACTTTTGACTGTGAACTAGTCTAATTGACCAATTGACAAGAATTTTTAAATTTGTTTCATAGTTTTTTTTGTGCAATATCTAAATGTCATATAGAGGCAATACAATGGCAAATTTTGTATGTTATTTCAATATCCAAAGATGCCATTTTAACAGATTTTATAAAAAGAGGTCATCATCATATAAAGAACTAGAATACAAAACAGGCACGTGAAATTTGAAAGTTATTAGATCAACATCTGAAGATGTCCATTCTGAACACTGTTAGGAATTATTATGACTATGGATAGCAGAATATCTGTTCTTGTAAAATACTGTGTATACTTTATTTTATTTGGTACAGATTTTCAGGGATTAAGGAAATATAATATTTTCTTGGATACTTTATTTCCAGGTTTTTGGCACAACTTTTTATAATTTTTGTTTTAAATGCTCATCAACTTTGTATTTGAAATAAAAGAGAGGTAAAAGATACCAAAGGGACATTCAAACTCATAAGTCGAAAATAAACTGACAATGCCATGGCTAAAAAAGGAAAAGACCAACAGACAAACAACAGTACACAAAATTCAACATAGAAAACTAAAGACTAAGCAAAAAGAACCCAACCATGTGGGGGTGATCTCAGGTGCCCTGAAAGGGTAAGCAGATCTTACTCAACATGTGGCACCCGTCAAACCTGGTAATAAGTCTAATTTGGTAGGTCACATTTGTGGAAAAGGGGACAGGATTTTAGTCACGACAATTGGAACATATCCGCTGTCATCTGTGAAACAGATATTCCATAATGGTCAACCTACTCATGATGGCATCTGTAAAATTTACGAAGGGATGATCATGATAAGAAATACAAGCCCTGGAATATCGTACCAACTGTAAGATATAAACTCTGTATGCGGGTGCTGCTGGAATGTTGCTACATAGAAATGGAAAGTTCACAATTTGGCAGCTGAAATCATCTCTTTTGTTGTAAAGTTTTGTTTTCAACCAACCCTCATTGTCAATTTCCAGATTAAGTCAAGATATGAGGCAGACTTAACTGTATCTGTTGTATACTTTATCTCAAGGTCATAACCTTTCAACCATTTTTTTTTTGGGCACCACTTCTGAATAATATTTAGAAGAATCAGGTGCCTGGCATATATAAAATCCTGAAGAGTTTTGACAAATTCTGCCTGCAAGTCTATAAGAAAATTTGTATTTTGTTGTAAACATCATTTTGCATTTATGTATACCCACAAGAATAATAACTAAACAACAGCATACACATCATAGCAATGAAAATCAAAAATAAATATTTGAGATGTAATTTTTATATATATTTTTAGTCCAGAGGTAAAAAGGATATTTCTAGGTATGAAAAACATCTCCGTGCATTTGCTGATAAAAAGAAACATGGAAAAGCTCAGAGGGCAGTAGGTATCAGTATAGAAGGCAGGAATATGGCTCTGTGATACAACCAATGGAAGAACATTACAGATTGTGAATAGATTGTGCTAGCCAATCACCTGAGAGGTCTCTTCAGTAACAGTTTTTATTGGAACAAATAAAGGTTGAATTGTAAAAACCATTCACACAATTATGGAATAAACATTTTTGAGCCAACCAACCACTTTAAAGTCATATAATCAGACCATAGGAGATGTATAAATGATTGGCAGAAAATTTAAAGCTGAAGTGTAGCTGATTTGTTAAATTTTATTTAGGCAACACCTCTTAAACTTTTTTGAGGGCATTTTTCTTTTTAAAATGAATTTCACATTGTTTGATTCTAAATTTCTAAAAATCTTTTTGTATATTATTGAACAAAATTAGTTTTTTTTTATTAAGAAAGTTGGAAAAAAATTTGTCTGAAGAAACAAGTCATGCACATCACTAAAGGAGATGTCACTTGATTGGCACCTAAGCATTTGCTTATAGCTCCAATACAGGTTAAATACTCTCATTATGATTTGAAATAAAGTTAAGATTTCATTTTTGCACAGTTGATAAGAAGTCATAATATCATTTTTATCAGTATTATATTCTGGTGGAAGTAATTGAATAGAATACAGTAGAAGTATTGATAGAAAAAGTTGATTTCAAAGTTATTTTCAAATATACAGACGGAGACAATTCAATCTCAGTTACCCAAAATTATAAACAGATGACATTTACAAGTTGTCTTGACTTTGTAATACTTTATGTAAATAACAAAATTCTGTCAGAATACAATTTGGTAAATTGGAGACCCTTAAAAAAAGTCCCATATATATCCATTTAGATACTTAAAAAAGAGCCTTCAACAACTGCTTTAGTTAAAACATTTGTTCAGAAATTATTAAATGTAATAATTAACATGTATGAATATGCTGCTGTTTATCAAATCAGATTGGCTGGCTCTCAGCATTGACAGTGCTTTGAAATTTGTAATTTTATAGAACTTGTGTGTATATGATTGAACTTGATGTAAAATGATACATTTTTGTCAACAATTTGTTGAGAAAAAAAAATGATCAGAAATTGGAAAATTGTTTGTAATGATTTCTTTTGATTTGGGACTTTATTATATGATTTACATAATGGTTATTGGAAATAACATTTCATTTTCAGTAATGACTATATTTTGACTTATTGCTGAGACTTGACAATTTAAAAATGTTTCATCTTTGCCTTGAAAGTATGTCAAGTAGTGATTAAAATTAGAACCTTTGTGGACTTTTGTACAATGAGAATTAGACTATATACAAAGTCACAGGTTAGATTATTCAGCAGTTAATTGAATATCAAAGACTTCTGCTTTAGTGGCAAATGAGAGTGTCTAAATTTGTATAATCAAAAAAGTTTTTATTTTATTGCAGTAACCTTTCTTAATATTTAGATGAAGAACAGCAATACAATGCTGTTTTATCTATATAATAATTATTCCCCAATATTTCATGTGAATTTTGTCCCTTATGCAAGCACACTATATCTTTCTTTTCAAAATGAAGTAAAATCAAAGTTACACATTTCATATATGTAGGACTGGAAGGTGTGATGGGGACACTGAAATGCGATGGTCCACTATGAAGTTTCATGGTCCTTCCACTGATGTGTGATTTTCTATATGACGCATGATTCCTAGTTATAAATTTACTATCTAGTTAGTATATAAATTTGAATTCATTATTGTCCAGAAAACATTTATGGCATTTTGGTTTTCGATGAAATTTTTGTGTGTGGTTGCAAGATTAGAATCAGTAAAAGAATTTACATCCTGCAATAAGCAAATTTAGGATAATGTGACATTTGTATACTGTTTGAATATCATATGTAAGTACCCTGTTAATATTATAGTTTCATCTATGCCTTCCATACCTTTAATGTACAAACTGATAAATACAAAACGTAATAACTTCGCATGATCGTTGTTTTGAATCTTCTTATTCATTGGCTATAGAAATTTAAGTAACTGGTTTTTCATCCAATTCAAAAAAATAATATTTTAACCTTTTTTAAAATATCCTCGTATGTCAAATAGACCTCGGTAGCATTAACCCGAATAATTCAGTCCCTCCCCGTGATCGACTCCCTCTCGCGAGGGCCTGAACTCTTTATACGACAAAAACGCGTCACGAATCCAGGATTTTGATTGGTGCTCTCTATGAGAGAGAGCCAATCAGCTAATAGCTTAATGTTATCGAGATAGGTAAATCCCGAGCTAATTCCGAATGATTTTTTGACGATTTTTCATTGACTAGGCCTTTAGGCGTTAATGTAGCCATCGTAGAGCAGTGGAATATAACGACTGAATTATTCGGGTTACGGTAGCATCAGTCTCCGATTTGTCAGTTTCACTTTCACTTTGTGTTCATTGTTTATCCTCGCGTTGTTTGAATTGTGACACGAGCGTTTCGTTTTACTTCCATTATTCATTTCCGACGTTGGTATACCGTATAAAAAAGGCAGAATTTTATAAACGAAATTTCATCATGATCGACACATAGTCGTACAGTTTACGATCCTCATTGATTGTTGTCGTCCGGTGTTAGTCATTATCAGGGTCATTGTTTAAAGGGTTCACAACAGGATTTCGAAACACGATTCGAGATTAAAAAATTATCCACGTTAAAAATAAGTTATATCCGAGATATATTCGGCGTGTCTTTTAGTTTAATTTACACTTTAATAGTGTTTTTATAATATAGTTCACTATTGTGAAGTTCACGGTTTAACACCTGGCTAATTGATTATCCTGAAAAGCCATCTTGTATAAACAAATATGTTTTGATTGCATATCGATCAATATTGTTATCATTTTCAATTAATTAGACAGTCCGGTTTTGACAGGTAATAATTGATGTAATTAAGAGTATTGGGACTGCATCATTAGACCGATTTGACTGTACTTTCTTTTAAACGGTATTTGCAACATTTGAAATGATAGAATATATTTCATATTATGTTTGTCCTAAGTGACATACTAAATGAGAAAATGTACTGTTTAATTTTGCTGCCATCATTTGAAGATTTACTAAAAACATGAAAATTGGCTTTTACCAAACAAGTAGACTTCTATTTCCATATGTGAACATGAAAATAATTGAAAATATAGGTTCTGTAGTCCATCACACTTCAGCGTTACCACCAATGCACTTCAGTTTAGCTATCAAAAAGATTACAATGCCACCATCACACTTCAGCATGATTAAAAATGCACTTTAGCGTCAAACAATCGCACTTCAGCATGACCATTGGGGTTCTGAGTACCATTATGAGTCCTACATATATATTACTAAAAATAAAGAAATGCAAATTTTGATCTTTCCTCATTAATGGGGTTATATCTCCTCTAAACCATTTGTCAACAAATTTTAGAATTATAATTTTACCATCTATAATCTATAATGATTTGATTTATATTGTGAATATGGTGAATGAGAGTGGCACTGTGAAAAGCAGTGCAGTTTTTTTCTGTGTAACTGAGGATAATGAATGCCTAATTTAGAATATATTTTATTATGGTAACCCAAAATAGTTGTGCAGCTTTAAAAGTCTTTCTTGGTGTAATGCCAGTGGATGACACATGTGAATTAAGTTATGTAATCTATACTGATTTAGTGGTCATTGTAAAGGAGAAGTATGATAAGGGCCGTTATTTGGCCCCTGAATTGCAAAATTTGTAAAAATTTTCAAGTCTTTATAAACAATGTTGATTTTATTAAGAAATGAACAGGTTTGTGTAACCTGAACACTTTAGTGCAGAAAGGTCAATTGAAATGTCACTATGATTTCATAAACCTGTAGTAATTGTTATATTTGACACAAAATGGCAATTTTACACATAGTTATTGGTCATAAAAAATATGAGCCAAGGCTTTTTAACCAAAAAGATATTTTACACACATAACTATCTTTGTAAAATACATCTTGTAGCAGAATATCTTTTTCAGTAAAGGTTAAGTTCATATCAAAATATCAATGTCAAGGTGTCATATGTGGCTATTTTGACAGTTTTCCAGTTTTCCACTAAATGCAAGAAGTTTGAAGCCTGAATGCAAATATGCAAGACAAAATTCAAAAAATATAGTTACTGAAGATAGACACACTAATGTCTTAAGAATGCCTTTAGCATGTTATTTGGCATTTTCATAATATTTATATTACATTCGAAATCAGGGAGCCAAAAAGTGGTATTATCATACCTATCCTTTACGAGAAAGATTTAAAATAGTGTTGACTTGTATGTAAATACAAATATTAAGACAATGTCTCATTGAAGTCTTTATTATAGTGTCCTGATTAGATCATTTAAGGTGCAGTTCATTTGTATTTAATCATTATTTCATTATTTTTTTAGTTTTGTAAAAGATGAATGAATGATTGGATTTGTTGAATGTTTATGTACATAAAACATTTAAATATACATGTCTATTTTATAAGCCTATATTGCAATGATAGTTTTGTTTTAATTTACATTTGACCATATCTGCATTGGTTCTATAGATATATTCTACATTAGGAAAATATGGTATTACAAAGGCTTTCATGATTCAACAAGTTTTATAAAAAAAATCTTAAAAAAAAGGTAAAATAACATTCAGTCTGAGAAGAATAGCACAAAATATAAGATTACCAACACTGAACATAAATAAACTTATTTGGACGGAAATAACAATATGTTATATGGAAATGCCTTTCTATCTGTTCATTGGGGACATTATAGTTGTCCTAGATATCAGAATCTTTAATATATGCTAATTAGTCCCCTACCAACGAAGTCGAAGGGGACTTTAGGTTTGCACTCCGTCCGTCTGTCTGTCTGTCCGTCTATCCATCCGTCAGTCTGGCAAATCAGCTTTCAACACTATTTTTCTTCATTCTTGAAGATATTGATTTGATATTTGGTATATAGTTTAATCATGACAAGTTGTAGATCAAGTTCGAATTTTGTTCCGGTCTGATGATTTAGTCCATAATTATCATGGTCCATATCTAATGTTAGAGTATTACATTTTGTATGTTAAACCATATTTCTGTAGAAAGAGAGATAACTAATTTTTTTAAAGACATTCTTTGGTTAATTGTTTGAAGTGTTTTTATTTTGTATAAACTAATTTTCTGAATGCTATATACATAAAAAAAATTATGAAGTGAAATCTTTTAATTAGATAATAATCTATTTTTATTAAGGTATATATTTCATTACATTACTACATTACATTGTGTATAGATAAAAGTTGTTGACATTTTATAGATAAGTTACAAATCTATATTAGTTTGTGACAAATGAAAGAAAAAATATTTGGAACTATTAATTATATTTGATTTTAACTTGAAAATAAATATACATTGTATTACATCATATCTAATTTTAGAGAACTATTAATCACATCTAATGTTAGAGTGTTTTCCTCATTTTTTTCATCATGCTTGAAGATATTGATTGATAATTGGTATATAGTTTTATCATGACAAGTTACAAATCATGTTCAAATTTTTTGTTTCGGTCTGATAATTTTGTGCAGAGTTATGTCCTTGGACTTGAAAAATTCACTCATATAATCAGTTTTCCACACTGTTTTTAGTCATGCTTGAAGATATTGACTTGTTAATGATAAAATCCTAGTAAGAAATACACCTTTAAGTTAAACAAATTGCAAGCCGTAATTTGAATAGTATTTTTAATTACATGAAAATGTAAACATTAGCATTTAGTCATCATTTTACTGGATCTTTCTTTGTAAAGACAGCTTTATCTGAACATCTGTTGGAGACAACAGAACATCTCTTGGAGACAACAGAACAAACACAGCATCTGTTGGAGAAAACACAACAAACACAACATCTGTTTGAGACAACAAAAAAACTGTTTGAGACGACACAACATCTGTTGGAGACATCACAACGTCTGAAAGTAAAAACTAAAACAATTTTAAGCTGTTGCAGTATTTATTGGGAATACCCTTTTGAAACTAAGAAGAATGACTACACAAGTTTAATGTGCACAAGCACAAATTAATAGACCAAAACAAATTGTCTGTGTCGTAATTCGTAACAGACACGATTTTTGGGTCTCAGAACTTCACCTTACCATTAAGAATCCCGAATAGTGGTCTGATCTGTAAAATAGTGTCATTTTCCCTATCATGGCATTTTTTGACAGAGTCTGGATTCACATGAGGAGGGATGCATGCACAGCAGATGCTTAACTTTTTGACACACATCTTATTTCTTTGCATTTCATGCCTTTTCCTTAGGTTTTTTTTAAAAGAAAGCTCTTCTTTTATTCTGTCGCTTGATGACATTTGGAGAGCATTGATATATTCTTGGAGTAACCTAGGTTCTCAGTTTTTAACCGGATTTTCGAAAGAAAAATCGGTTATTAATTTGGAGATGTACGGCAGGCTAGCGGGCGGCTGCCAAACAGTGTCCGTTCATTAACATGAAAACACTTTGACGAAATCATTTCAAATTTAGATATGTTGTTTCCTGCGACTAAACGAAGGTCAAGTTCAATTTTCACGATTTTAGCTGCTCTCGTTGTTTGAGTTGTAGACCTTTTCAGAAGCAAAAGTGCTTATTATATGATTTATTCAGTTTGAGTTATTTACCTTTGATCGTTTGTTACCTTGATATGTATCTTCATAATCGATTTATGAAATTTGAACATCTGTTAACTACTTCTGCCCCTAATAAAGCATCTTTGTACAATATTAGATTTCTTGTACAAATGTTAATAAACTTACTTTTTTTTCTTAGAGATAATAAACATGATACACCACGATCCTATAAGAACTATCACTATCACTACCACTACCATCAATACAATAATGATAATCCTATCGGAGTCCCCTGAAATATAAAGTTGCTTAACTGTAACAATTATCGTGATTAGCTCTTTTATAACTCGCATAGCTATAACCAGGGCCTCGAAAATCACTGAAATATAAATCTTGAATATGTTGGATCTACATGCATTTTTAGGAGGTTATCTGAAAGTGAGAAGGAAATGGAAAAAAAAAAAAAAAAAAAAACAGAAAGTAATAATAAATACATTGTACTCGAAAAGTGTTTGTTCAAATAATAATGGCATTCTTCCCAATTACGAGCCAAACTCTATTCGAGTTTAATTGACTCGGGCTCATCTTTAACAGACAAGAAGCGATTCATGTGACCAAAAGTAAAAAAAAATCAAAACTAGAATATACACGAAAATCAATGATGTTAAGTTAGAATGTGGCTGGGTCAAGGGGATGGTGATCACTCTGTTCCTGAAGTCCCCTATGATCCGATTTTCACTACAGATTCTAGTGATCAGTTCCTTTGTCTTGTTCTTGGGAAGAATGAATGGTAGTAGACAATACTCTTCACTGTTGTCTGTCTAAATATGTAGCTGCTTCTGGTTCTACTGGTGTACTTTTATATCCAAAATATGACTATTCAGCATTGTCTTTCTATAATTGGATTATTGATGTAATGAAAATTTACTCTTTTGTCGCTTGATGGTTCATTTATTGTCAATACAGTGAACTTTCAGTAGGCAGCTCGATGTTGTAGAAAGTAAAATAACAAAAATAACGAACTCCAAGGAAAATTAAAAAAGAAAAGTCCTTTATCAAATGGAAAAAATCAAAAGCTCAAACACATCAAACGAATGGAAAACAACTGTCATATTCCTGACTTGGTACAGGCATTTCCTTATGTAGAAAATGGTTGACTCAACCTGTGAAATGGGTATTCATAAAGCTTTTAACTGGGTTATTCTGGCTTGGATCTAAAAACGCACCTCCTTAATGAACCAGAAGCAATTTAAGGAACAGTAAAGGTGTATTGTCCGTTTATTGGTTCATGCTGTAGTAAAAAAAAAAAAAATCTCCAATGCGAACAAATTTGGAATCAATACAATTCAAACGCATACGATATTTCATGAAATGATTCCGTACTGAATAAAGTGCTGCTATCCGGACATGATTTATAACATACATTTCTAAACTTCCGCGTTGATGAATTAAGAAATTGTTAATAAACTTAGGTTCCAATTCCATCAGGCAAAGTTGACATTAGATGAATTTGGCTATTCCTTTTAGGTTTTACGCTGATTTAGCCCCTAACGTGGCTACGTATATTTACATCCCTGGCTTCAAAAATGTATAGGTTTGAGCGCTCCTGACTTACATGGAACAAGCACATACATAATATGACGGAGTTAAACATGAGCGCTCCTGACTTACATGGAAAAAGCACATACATAATATGACGGAGTTAAACATATTGTCTCCTGACTTACATGGAACAAGCACATTCATAATATGACGGAGTTAAACATGAGCACTCCTGACTTACATGGAACAAGCACATACATAATATGACGGAGTAAAACATGAGCGCTCCTGACTTACATGGAACAAGCACATACATAATATGACGGAGTTAAACATGAGCGCTCCTGACTTACATGGAACAAGCACATACATAATATGACGGAGTAAAACATGAGCGCTCATGACTTACATGGAAGAAGCACATACATAATATGACGGAGTTAAACATATTGTCTCCTGACTTACATGGAACAAGCACATAATAATATGACGGAGTTAAACATGAGCGCTCCTGACTTACATGGAACAAGCACATACATGATATGACGGAGTTAAACATGAGAGCTCCTGACTTACTTGGAACAAGCACATACATAATATGACGGAGTTAAACATGAGCGCTCCTGACTTACATGGAACAAGCACATACATAATATGACGGAGTTAAACATGAGCACTCCTAACTTACATGGAACAAGCACATACATAATATGACGGAGTTAAAAATGAGCGCTCCTGACTTACATGGAACAAGCACATACATAATATGACGGAGTTAAACATGAGCGCTCCTGACTTACATGGAAAAAGCACATACATAATATGATGGAGTTAAACATGAGCGCTCCTGACTTACATGAAACAAGCACATACATAATATGACGGAGTTAAAATGAGCGCTCCTGACTTACTTGGAACAAGCACATACATAATATGACGGAGTTAAACATGAGCGCTCCTGACTTACTTGGAACAAGCACATACATAATATGACGGAGTTAAACATGAGCGCTCCTGCCTTACATGGAAAAAGCACATACTTAATATGACGGAGTTAAACATATTGTCTCCTGACTTACTTGGAACAAGCACATTCATAATATGACGGAGTTAAACATATTGTCTCCTGACCTACATGGAACAAGCACATACATAATATGACGGAGTTAAACATGAGCGCTCCTGACTTACATGGAACAAGCACATACATAATATGATGGAGTTAAACATGAGCGCTCCTGACTTACATGGAACAAGCACATACATAATATGACGGAGTTAAACATGAGCGCTCCTTACTTACATGGAACAAGCACATACATGATATGACGGAGTTAAACATATTGTCTCCTGACCTACATGGAACAAGCACATAATAATATGACGGAGTTAAACATGAGCGCTCCTGACTTACATGGAACAAGCACATACATAATATGTTAAACGGAGCTCCTGTTAAACATATATGACGGAGTCTCCTGACTTACATGGAACAAGCACATAATAATATGACGGAGTTAAACATGAGCGCTCCTGACTTACATGGAACAAGCACATACATGATATGACGGAGTTAAACATGAGAGCTCCTGACTTACTTGGAACAAGCACATACATAATATGACGGAGTTAAACATGAGCGCTCCTGACTTACATGGAACAAGCACATACATAATATGACGGAGTTAAACATATTGTCTGTTGATTTTATTATTTGAGTGCAGTGTGTTCTAAAAACAAAAGATTTTGTTTTTCTTGTTAAGTGTAAGATTTCACATTTTTTAGTTGAATGACATTAGCCATTCTTGTTCCAAATGAAGATAAGTTTGATTAAAGGATGTGGCAGTCCGTTACGCACATTTGTCGTGTGATGGGCCAGATTACAAGCATGTATCCACTGTCGAAGTGTAAATGGACATTGCTTAAATTTTAGAAAGTAAATATTTAGGAAATTGATGTTTGCGCATCTGATATATGAAGTGATGCAAAGTCAATTTTAAATATAGAAATTCAGACTGGATAAAAAAGAACAGACATATGTAGAAGCTGGTGTATAAATTTCGCTATGAAAAGGCAGCATGTTGTTATAAATTGAATGCAAAATGGTGTCGGTTGATAATGTAAAGATGTGAAATGATGTTTATACGAATAAAAGAGCCTGCGAGATATTGTCAACGATGATAAAAAGTATCAACGTGTGGCGTTGCAAGAAATAAAGATATTCAAACGTCGCAATTAACACTTTATATTTTAAGGACAAAAATATTATCTGGATAGCTACGGGGATACTTTAAGTAGATTTTTAGGTAATCAACGCTGTCCAATTTATCTCGATCAATAAGAATGTAAAAAAGGAAACATACATAAAAAAAGTTAGAAAAGCAATAAACTCAGCATAACAGACGATAAAAACATGTATAATACTTGATAATACCATATAAACATGCTAGTAGTGAATAAAAGCTAAAAGTACTTTACTTACCAACAACCATTGGTAATGTTTATATGACTTTTTCAAGTCGTGAAAGGTGGAAAGCGAGAAAACAGAACCATTAAAACAATATAACCTAAGGTGTTGAATGAATATACTGATGATTGTAATGCATAGATTCTTTTTTATAATAAGAATTATAATCATTTCTCAGCAGTAGCATGCATGTTCCATCGTATAACGTTTACATATCTCAATATAAATATACGATTCACTAGTGCATGTTCACACTATACTTTATTACTTCATAGACTTCATTTCCAGGGGTGTACTCCTAAATGAACCATCATGAATTGGTTGCCTGGTACAATGTGTCGGTGTCTCAACTCACTAGCGACATGTTTCTGCAGTCTTAGAGCTTTAGATACCACTATAGTCGTCTGATTATAATTTTACCGATAGTGCGCTACTCCCGAGTGTGGACTTATCGGATGATGCATGCATATCATGTCGACGCACCCGTTCTCACTACTTTTAGATTTCATGCGATTCCCTCATTTTTGTTTGTTATACTAATTTTCATATTCTTGATCGATTTATCAGATTTGAACATCAGTAAATAAACTCATCATAGATACCGAACGACTGTTGCCTTTATCTATGACGAACGAATTTGCTGTATAAACCACTATACTCACCGGAATTGGAACCCCTTGAAGTTGTAGTACTGGAAACAGCAGTAGGTGATTGTTCAACTAAAAAAAAAAAAGCACGTGTAGTGAAGTGTGTAAGGATAACCAGAATTGTGTTATATTATTCTTGATGTTTGCAATTTGGGAGTTATTCATTTTATCGCTTGAAATCGATTTCAATGGGTAGGACATGGGGTTATAAGCTATATTTGATAAAAAATAAGGAGATGTGGTATGATTGCCAATGAGACAACTATCCACCCAAATTCAAATGGAGTGTATGTAAGCAGTTATAGGCAACCGTACAGTCTCCAACAATGAGAAAACCCCATACCGTGTAGTCGGCTATAAAAGGCCCCGACATGAAAAATATGAAACAATTAAGAAAACTAACGGCCTAATTTATAACAAAACAATTTACGAAAAACAAATATGACAAACACGAACCAACGACAATCACTGAACCACAGGCTCCCGACTTGGGACAGGCACATAAAGAATGTAGCGGGGTTAAACATGTCTGCAAGCGCTCAACCCTCCCCTAACTTGGGACAGTGGTGTAACAGCACAACATAAGAACAAACTATAAAAATCAGTTCTTTACAAAGCAAAAAAAAAAAAAAAAAAAAAAAAAAAAAAAAAAAACAAACAAACAAACATCAAATAAAACCACATACCAGACATGGCAGGGTATTTATCCATCCCCCATCCCTAACAAAAACAAAAAAGACACTAAGTACAGATCTGAGAGTACTCGAAGTAACTGACAGCTAGTTCAAAGCCAATAACAATTAATAAAAAAATCATGTATGTAAGACTAAAATATCAATCATTTAACTCGTTTCTACTTGTGATTCGTAAGTGCTGTGAGATGTGCATTCTTTAGATCATATCCAAAATGGCTATAATCATATTCTCTTCTTTAAATGCCGAGGAACATATTCAAATATGACGGGAATATCTACATTGTACTAAGTAATTTGTGAAATTCATAAAAATTTGTAAACAAAACTATTATTTGAAAGCAATTAAATACAAAATGAACCCAACGATGTTTGGAAAATTGTTGAAAGAAACAACCATTGTCTAGAGTACAGCATGTCCAATCCCATCAAAGTTAAACCAATCCAATTAACTTAACATTCACGTCATTTTGAAAAGGAAATTCGTAATGTCAATTAACATATTTTAGTATTTAATAACATCATATCGTTTTACTCACCTTTACATTGAGGTTCATCAAAACCATCTAAACATGCGCAACTACATGATGTTGCATTAAATACACCACCATTTTCACAAGTTACAAATGAACACGTATCACAGTATCCACCGGTAAAGGGGTAAAGACAATCACATTTGCTTCCGTACTGTTTTTCATTGCACATACATTCGCAAGTGGATTCGTTGACGGCAGCTCCATTATTACATAGCGTAGAACATTGACTGATGCATAGACTCCCTGTTTAATAATATTAAAAACTACTTTTACTCTTGTAAAATATATAGCCTACGTGGATTGTTTACTTTGACTATAATACAAAGTATATTTTCCCGCGGAAAATAATAGTCAATATAAAATGGACTATATTTGATGTTATACAATAGAAATATGTATTAAAATTATTCACATTGCTTTTCAGAGTTTTTAGAATACAATTTGAATCACTACAATAGGAGCCAAGTAAATAAAGGCAACAGTAGTATACCGCTGTTCAAAAGTCATAAATTGATTAAGCGAAAACAAATCCGGGTCCCATACCAAAACCGAGAGAAACACACCAACTAAAAGAGGAAAAAACAACGGAACAACAGAAACACTGAACTGCAACAAAAACAAACGCCAACATACACAGAAACTGCTGTTTGATAACAACTGCCATATTCCAGACTTGGTACAGGACATTTTAAGAAAAAATGGTGGGTTGAACCTGGTAAACGTCCATGTGTTAAGTTCCCTCTCGCTGTATAGCTTGTTTAGCGAGAAAATTTATCACCACACAAATAGCCCTGTACTTAGTACTCCTTTCCGAAAAGATAGAGAAAATTTCTGGATAAGGGAACTAGGTACTGCAATGCCATATGGTTGCAATGATAATGTCAAAGGAGTAGGAAATTTGTCAAGTCCAGCCTGCAGTGATGTTAATGTAATGAGTTTATTTAATACTACCTTACGAAACCAACGTAGTCATGGGCAAAAACGTTACCATCGGCCTAATGTAAAAAAGTCTTCCAAATCTAGATCGGCCTCTGGGAGCTTTGATGACCTTCTTTCTCATCTTCATCATCCACTAGGGTTACATTACATTAGAACTATTCTTTTTTCACTGCCTGTTAATTTTCTAAAATGTTTGAGAGATTATGCACTTGACAAAGGATGCATAAATACATTTTCTCCAATATACAGACTTGTCAGTATAATTTGTGATATAGCTCTTTTCCGTCTTTTTAAACCAGTAAGATCGGAACCTTTACATGAGGAAAAGAGGAAATTCCTTCCTGTTTACTTTGCCAATAGAGGAATTGATGCAATCAACATCAGCAACGTTCTACATCACAAGGAGGTAACATCTAAAATTCCTATTTATTTTCAAAATCAGTCTGTTCCTATTGTATCCTACAATTACACCAAAACCATTGCACCCAAAATATTTAACTATAAACAAGCATTGCAGGACCTTGATTTAGAACAATACCTAAAAAACCCTCTGACATGTGACTGTTCCCACTCACCTTACAATTACAGCCCCTCCGGCCATGTTATTACTGGGGATCTAAACATAATTCAACATGAAAATCTCCGAAAGGTGATTTCTCATGGTCCTAGGTTTAGAGAACCCCAACACATCAATTGGAACCATAACTTCAAAATAATTATGGATTCCATTGAGGACTACGCCAGAGCATGGGCTAAACGAGAAGAAGTTCAACTGGACACTTTGTCAGAATGGGTCAAAACTATCAGGTCTCTGATAAAACGTCGCATTCATAAGTTAAAAAACTGTGTGAATGATCGACCAAAGTCCGTTTTCAGAGACAAAGAGGCAGTGAAATGTCTATCATCTCTTCAAGATAAGTATGTTGTTGTTCCTGCGGACAAAGCTTCAAATAATATTGTCTTTGTATGTAAATCGTATTACTACGAGTGTCTTGTCAAAGAATTGGGAATAAATGAGCACTCAGGTAATCCCACATACAAAACATATCATTTGACAAGGATGAGATTTTGGCGAATCATAAGTCCTTCATGGCTTCAATTAACATTGCATTGAACAACAAATCGGAGGACTTACCTTGTTTGTATTGGATACCTAAACTTCACAAAATTCCGTACAAACAACGGTACATTGCCGGCTCATCTGCATGTTCCACTAAAGAATTGTCCATTAGATTGACTAAAATTCTGTCCGCAGTGAAAGAGGGTCTTCAGAAATACTGTGAAACGGTTTACTCGCGTAGTGGTATTAACCATATGTGGATTCTTAAAACTCTAAAGAACTTCTGGATAATTTTAAATCTCGGTCTTTTCTGAAATTAGTTCTATCAAAACTTTTGATTTTCTACCTTGTATACCACCATTCCCCATGTGAAATTGAAAACCGTCTAAAAGAAATAATCCACAATGCTTTTCATCATAAAATGGTAGCATACGCTATAAATTTATTACTTTGGGATACCATAAGGCATATTTTGTTAATAGCGAACAAAAGGGTAAAACATGCTACACAGAGGAACAAGTGATCAGTATGCTGGAGTTCCTTATTGACAACATATTTGTTGAATTTGAGGTAGACTTTTCAACAAATTGTCGGCATTCCTATGGGAACGAACTGTGCGCCTCTCCTTGCCGACCTCTTCTTATTTTCATATGAATCGGAGTTCCTTCAGACACTTGTCAAAAACAAGAGGATCAAAGAAGCCAGGTTATTTAATTTCACTTTCAGATATATTGATGATGTTCTTTCCATTAACAATCCGAACTTTTCTGATTGGGTTCCATTAATATATCCACCAGAACTAGAAATTAAAGAAACAACAGACACGGCTTCCTCCGCCTCATTTTTAGACTTATACCTCGAATTTGACATACACAGTCATCTCAGTACCAGAATCTATGACAAACGAGACGATTTTAATTTTGAAATTATCAATTTCCCCACCTTAGTAGCAATATACCAACTTCACCTGCATATGGGATATACATTTCCCAACTTATTCGGTATTCAAGAGCTTGCAGCTCCTACTCAGACTTTGTAAAACGTCACCAGTGTCTGAGCAGAAAGTTGATGAACCAGGGTATGTCAAAGAACGTCTTGTCCTTTTTCTAAAAAGTTCATCGGAAGGTACCAAGAACATGTTGATAAATATTCCGTATCAACTTCACAAATAATACACGATGGTCTTGAAGTATAGATTTAGCGTAGTGACGTTGTTTATCATCTTAATAACGTGTTATAGTATTCTTTTATTTGTCTTAATTAATACTACTTTTATTGTTAAGCTCAGTTTTTTGATATATCCATTTGACGTGACTCTGTGCTTATGTATCCCGTCATACCTTGAACGACAAAATTATTTCATTTTTTAATATTATTTTTACTGTTAAGTCTGTTTTTTGTGATATACATTTGACATGACTCTGTACTATGTATCCCGTAATAATTTGAACCACACTATTAGTGTATTTGTTGATATTGCTTTTGCTGTTGGGTCTGTTTTTTGTGATGTCCATTTTGCGTGACTCTGTGCGTATGTATTCTGTCATACTTTGAACGACAAAATTGTTTTATTCATTGATATCACTTTTGCTGTTGAGTCTGTTTTTGTGATATACGTTTGACGTGACTCGGACTTATGTGTCCCGTCATGATTTTAACCACACTATTATTTTATTTGTTAATGTTGCTTTTGCTGCTGGGTCTGTTTTTGTGATGTCCATTTTGCGTGACTCTGTGTTTATGTATCTCTTTATACCTTGAACGACAAAATTATTTTATGTCTACCTGTACGAATTTCAAACGCGCGATTTTACGCCAGTACTTAAAACCTTCCATCCTTATAGGTGGATTTTACATAGATAAATAAAATCGTATGATATAAGCATAATGAGGATGTTAAATTTGATGTATGCCCCCTTTTGTGCTTCTTCGTAACATGTTTTGTTTTTATAGTGATTAAGATGATAACACAATGTTGACTGCTGTAATCCTATTTTGACATTTTACCAATTGTGTCTGTTTGTTTTGTTCACGCATCGTTGTCAATATAATGGAATTTGATACGACTGTCATACAAGTGAGAGGTTTGGCTAGCCATAAAACCAGGTTCAATCCACCATTTTCTACATAAGAAAATGCCTGTACCAAGTCAGGAATATGACAGTTGTTATCCATTCGTTTGATGTGTTTGAACTTTTGATTTTGCCATTTGATTGAGGACTTTCCTTTTGAATTTTCCTCGGAGTTCAGTATTTTGTGATTTTACTTTTAGTGCAAAGGCATGTTAGTCATGTTCTTATATCACTATCCATGCAATAACAGTTTTCGGCCAGATAGTTTTTGGATTGGCAGAGCATTGGCAAGATTTAATTACTTAAAACAGGTGCGTATCTGTGATTGGTTGTTATAGCATCTGCATACTTTTCTCAAGAAAAGCATGATGAATAGAGTTTCATGCAAGCGCAAATTTGCCCACAAATGTATATTATAAAACATTTTTTATTTTGATAAAAATTTGGGAAATTAATTGCGTAATCGAAGGTTTGGCAAAAAACCCCACAATTTACAAAGAAAAGTCATGTGACAATATATATTTAAGTGAGGAAAAATCCAAAAAATTGATATCACGCTCTTATTAGACAACAGTAGTTTTTCCATAAATAGTTTATCAAAAGCGCCTTTTAGGAAAATAACTGCTAAAAATATCAATGACGGCAGTGGAGCAATTATTTGGTATCATTAAATTAATGGTTATGAATGGATTGGAATAATTATTGCTTTAACGTTAAAGTTGTCTTAATTTTACCAGAAAATAATGTCGTTGGTAAAGTCTGTTTGAGTTTTTAAATCTTCCACAATTTTATTTTTATTCCGTTGGTTTATTGCAATATATACTAAAAGAGAGGCGTAAGATACCAAAGTGATATTCTATCATAAGTCGAAAATAAACTGACAACGCCATGCCAGAAAAAAAGGAAAAAAAAAAAAAAAAGACAAACAACAGTTTACAAAAGTAAAATCACAAAAATACCGAACTCCGAGGAAAATTCAAAAAGGAAAGTCCCCAATTCAATGGCAAAATCAAAAGCTCAAACACATCAAACGAATGGATAACAACTGTCATATTCCTGACTTGTTACAGGCATTTTCTTATGTAGAAAATGGTGGATTAAACCTGGTTTAAAGCTATCTAAACCTCTCACTTGTATGACAGTCGCATCAAATGCCATTATATTGACAAAGATGTGTGAACAAAACAAACAGACACAATAGGTAAACATGTCACAAATAAGGGTACAACAGCAACACGAACCCCACCAAAAACTGGGGGTGATCTCAGGTGCTCTGGAAGGGTAAGCAGATTCTGCTCCACATGTGGCACCCGTCGTGTTGCTCATGTTATTACAAAGCCGGTAATTAGTCTAATTCGGTAGGTCACATTCGTGAAAAGGGAACGGGATTGTAGTTACACAAAACACAACATAGAAAACTAAAGACTAATGTATGTAGTAAACGAACGACAATTATTTTCACAATGTTTGCTTACGTTTAAAAGTTGTCCATTAGATCAAATGGTAAAAACTCCTTTTATGCTGTTATAAACTTTTAGAAATCAAGGATTCAATTATGACGTGTTATATTCGCTTTGTAAACAACAGCGTGATAAAATTCTCGATATATCTTTAAGAACCGCAGACTCAGAGATGTACATATTAATAGCTGTTAAAATTTACCTCCCACGTATATCCACATATATCAAAACCTATGTGCAAACACTATGTCGATTTCGTTTTGTTGAAATTAAAATTGAAAAAAAATACAGAATTGTTATTCTTATTTTATTACATACAAAAAAAAAAAAAAAAAAAAAATTGCATAAGAACTTGGTAAAATGTAAAGAAAAAAATAAAATAGAATAAAATTCCAATTGTGGATTTTCATTTTTAAACAAAGAGTTCCAAATGGTGAAGTTGAAATCATCACTTTGTAAATTTTACGGACGCCATCACGAGTTGGTTGACCGTTATGGAATATCCGTTTCCCAGATGATATCGGATATGTTCCTTATGTTGCAACTACAATGCCGTTCCCTTTTCACGAATGTGACCTACCGAATTAGACTATTTACCCCTATTTGTGACATTTTTACCTATTGTTTTTGTTGTTTTGTTCACACATCGTTGTCAATATAATGGAATTTGATGCGACTGTCATACAAGTGAGAGGTTTAGATAGCTTTAAAACCAGGCTCAATCCACCATTTTCTACATAAGAAAATGCCTGTACCAAGCCAGGAATATGACAGTTGTTATCCATTCGTTTGATGTGAACTTTTGATTTTGCCATTTGATTGGGGACTTTCCATTTTGAATTTTCCTCGGAGTTCAGTATTTTTGTGATTTTACTTTTTTCCATTAATGCTCTTTGCACAATAATGTCATTTCAAAACATATCGTAATACGAATGAAAATTCTCAAGCTGAAGGTTACTTCGTTACGCGTAAGGCTCCAAATTCTAATTTTGCAATAGAATGTTATTTTGAGGTAGGTGGTTTTTCTATTCAATTGCATCATTTGAACATTTATTGATTTCAATAGGTCAACATGGCAGTTCACTCCTTAGTTACGACATGTTAACTCTGAATTTAACGGTAAATAGTAGACAACGAAAAAACAATAGTTAGGCTTGAGAAATATTAGGATTAAATACATTTGTTTCAGAAATTATTCATACAAGGCATATACTTTTTGGAAATCTTAGCTTTCTTTTACAGGGTATAAATTTTTTTTTCAACTTCAATTTCAATTTTTAAATCAGATCTAGAACAACCACACACTGGACCGTGAAAATTTCCAACAAATCTATGGCTTGCATGAATCATTTCTTAATTATATCTAATTCATGCAAAGCTCTGATACCTTGTCCGGATTTGGTATCACTATAGGTTCGTTTTTGTTTAATCAATGTTTGAGTTAGATTTTTGATTTTCAAATATTTTATCCTTGAGCATCACTGAAGAGACATTGATTGTCTAAATGCGAATCTGATGTAGTAATATTAGTACTGTTAATGTTGCCAATGTAAATCAAAGGTTATCGAGTGAATGGATTGACCGCGACGGCAACGGATAAGGTGTTCTATTCATACTTCTAAGCAACATAATTTAGATATGAATGGAGATCATCTTCGTCAAGGATCTTTCATGTGTATTTGAGTTAATGGTACTAAAATGAAAAAATCGAATATCTGTTTCAGTCAAAAACTCTACCTTCCTCTGTATAGGTTAAATAGTGAAGTACATATTAACTATGAAAAACTAATAGGCAACAGATTTTTTTTTATAGACAAAATATTCTGACCTAAATTGTGAGAGTTTGTATGATAATACGAAACATATAGGACAAAAATTCGGCTTCAACATATAATAATTTACTTTTTTGAAAATTTATACAACTTGTTTGTTTAGGCGCCTGTCATATATTGTCTCACATATTGGCTGTTTGATTATAAAAAGTCTTAAATTGGTGACATTCTTAAATTCTGATCTTTTTGATATTTTTTTTCTGTTTATTGTTGTTTGATAGACAAAAACAACTGTAATACTTAAAAACAACATCTACACAGTAATGAGTCTTGAAATCCAGACAAACGCATTGCTATAGTGTTCAGTAAGTGTTTTGCGCAGTATATTTAATACCTTTATTCGCTGTTTTTAATCATTCAGTCGTGGTTGTTTCTTACTTTTGCATTTACAAAAGTAGTAATTATATGTATATGAAAAAAAAAAAAAAAAACATAAAGTAAAGCGACGTTTCCTTATAAATATGCCATACCATAATATCCGCTCGGGCAATCACAAGCACATATATCTGTATTCCACGTGCCACCATTCTCACATATCCCAGAACATGATTCAACTATAAATAATAAGTATGATCAATAAGTTTTACCTGCTTTGTTTCACGGAGGTTATTGATTGTAATTGGTGTTGGAAAAGAAAGACCTATTAATCGTCTTTGCATAAAACTAACTCCTGATCGTTTCATTGTACTTGAAAATAAACCAGTAACAACCGCTGTTGCTAAGATTCTGATGTGTTCAATCTGGTCGACCTTTTCATATTTATAGTACAACCATTCTAACTTGCTTCTGAACAATATGAAACGATGTTTTTTTTCAAAATATAATTTCAAATATGATTGCACTATCATCAGTGATCTATAACCCTTAAGAACTCGTATTTCCATACTCATTTGGTCAACCCTAAAAGTGCTCATACTGCATAAAAATCCGTTTCCACAGATATGCGTTCTAAGTTCTATGATTATATGCTAAAACATCTTTTCAAACAGGAATGTCATTAGCTAATGTTTATATTTCTAAATAATTAACTCTCATATCATTTGAAAGTAAATTTCGATATTTCTTACAATACACCTCGTTTTGGATAGGAAATGTGGCGATTGCAGCGGCAGTTTCTCAGAAGGTTTATGGAACAATTTCATCAATGCTGACTGTTAAAAGGAGAGGTAAAAAAAAAAAAAAAAAAAAAAACTAAACAAATACAAGAACGGCTATAACTATGAAACTATGTTTCATCTCTATCTTGAAGCTTTCAATAGAGTTGTTTTGCAGTTGAATTTAGGTATGTTATGAAATTTGTAACCCCTTTTTCCTGATATCAAAATACTACAAATATTTGTTGCATGTGCCAATTAACTGAACAGGTGGTTAATGAAATTATTCTACTGGTCAGATCCACAAATAGAAAATACTAGAAGTAGAATGAATCAAAACCGACAAATGTTTTTGCGAGTAAATTTTGTATTATAACCTGATTTTTTCAAACAATCGTTAGAATCGATTATTCCACATACTTATCGTTACTGATGAAGGTATATCCAGAAATGTTCTCATTCGCATCAAACTTATAAATAGTTATTATCATTTTCTAGTAGCTGAGTGGACTCCGCTGCTTTTGTGCTGTAAGTTAGCTCATTAGCCAGTGCCTCGTTACTGCCAAGATTCAAAACATAAAACACACCTTTTTAAATTCTCCGTTGATAAATTATGGATATATTTAAGAGGTTTCAATTCCCTCGGGTAGTTTACCTTAGGTAAATTTGCCTATTATTTTTGGGTCCTTTTTCGTTATATGGCTCCTCCCGTATTGAAGTACTTTGCCATCCCTGACATTCAAATTTGGGTTTAAGCGTGCCTGGCAAATTTGTATTTTCCGACAATGTACTTAACGGGCTAAATTTCAAATATTTGTATGCAAATCTTCGTGAAACGTTTATTAAAGTTTATGGATTTGACATCAAACAACCCTTCATAGAAAATACAAAACATCTTTAATCAGATGAAATGTAACAAAAGGAAAAACTAATTACTGTTAAATTTGTATAAATGAAAATAATACTTCATAAATTACATTCGTTCTATGATATGGATAAGCATACAATAAAGCGATCTAAGAGTAATATACTATAAGAAGGATATATATCAGTAAGCAATTGTATTAACAAAACTAACTGTCGGCGGGCACGGAATAAATATACTTCATTTCAGTTTTACTGTTCGATAGGTATCAGTAAGCAATTGTATTAATAAAACTTACTGTCGGAGGGCACAGAATAAATATACTTCATTCCAGTATTACTGTTCGAATCAATACTGTACACCTGTAAATAAAAAAATGCTATTCAATGTTTAAGACGCAGGGGAGACTTATAGCAACAAAACATACTTTCGATTGGGATAGTGTTATTCCTTTCACTTTCAGTTTTGTCAAGTTTGTTAAGAGATTCGTGTCATGAATAATTACCACAAGTCATTTTTTTCATTCTAAATAAAAAAAATCTCATTTCTCCCATCACCTTTGAGAGTGCATATGTTTGAAACGGAAATCTTACTGCTATTTGTACTGTATAAAATATTTTAAAAATATTTTACACGCGACTAAGAGCCGTTTTCAGTGATAAAATTGCACTATCAATATAATTAAAAAAAAAAAAAAAAAAAATGGCAACTAAAAATAAGTAACAACAAAATCTGACGAACGACATTTTACAGATATCATGGTGTTAAATTCTCTAAATTGTCAGACACATGATTATACTGTTACGTCAAAGTAGCTTTTATAGATCCCAATCCTTCCCTATTTAACCTCGATCAGTGGAATAACAAAACATACATGAAAATCATACAAACACAGTACAGGAAAATAACTTAAGGTAAATAGTGTGTGACAGTGTCTATAATACGAAAAAAAAAAACAACATTTATTTCATATCTTGCCAAGATATAAATCATATCGTGCTATTTTCAAAAATATTGGTAACCGAGCTGTACAAGCTACAGTTAGTGCATGTACTATTATTGCATATTTTTCACCTGTATATATATGTGTTACAATTCATATGAACCAAGATATCAATAGACTTCTTTTCCTCCCCTCTATTTTTTATCTGTAAAAGTTTGAATCGAATCAAGCAAGTTAACATCGGGAAACATGTTTTTACAAAAACAAATATGTTTTAGTAATAGTAGCTATGACCTTTTACACATTGACCCAAACATCAATGATGTCGTTTTCGCCTCGAGAGCGGGAGGTCGTGGGTTCGAACCAAAGCCGGGTCGAATCAAAGACTTTAAAATTGGTATTTGCTGCTTCTCCGCTAAGCATGCGGCATTAAGGAGTAAGAGCAAAAAGTGGTCGGCTTGGAGTCAAAACAATGTGTTCAGGTAAGGTGACATGTCTTTCTGCAGTCTGTTACCTTGTGAACGGAAGGACATACCTACAAAGCGATTCCTATATGGCCCAAAAAACAATTTCAAGGAGCATAAAAATTTTCCATCGTACTCGTTTTCTCGCTGCATAATAAAATATTCAAAATGTACTGTACATTTCTATATTCTTAACTTTATGAGTTATACCCTGATATATATTTCATAAATATTGAAATCATAATAGGATTTTTTCTTTTTTTACCCTGTAAAGCCAATTATAGCCAATAACCCATGTGAAGGTGTAATTTTAAAACTTTGTTTGAATAAATCTAATGTGTATGTATTGCTTAATGTATTATTTGTGGAAGTATATATTAGCCTAAAATAGGAATACATTTAGTTTTAGTCCATTTTTTTTACAACTTTCATACAAGTGGTAGATTTAGCTAGCTATAAAACAAGGTTTAACTCACCATTTGTTCAGAAAATTGTTGTACCAAGTCAGAAATTTTTCCATTCGTTTCGTTTGTTGATAAAGTTTTTCGTTTGATGATATCATCGAGAGATTAATTTTATCAGGTTTTATTAGCTTCCCCCTTTTTTTTATTTACCTTAGAGTTCGGGATTTTTTTGTTAATTCTTATTTCCTAGAATTGTCACCTTTTTCGTCCATTTTCGTGATTTCATATGTGGAGCAACCCTCGCCCGTTATAGTTTTAGTAGGAAATTAAAGAATATGGTATTTAAAGAATATTTTTGGGCGAGGGGTGGACTTGGCATATGTTTTCATAAAATTTTCACATCATTATCGCGTTAAAATTTATCAGATTTTTAGGGCCAATCATCTCTAATTTTGCTAATTTTAACTAAAAAAACCATCTTTGTTGCTGAATTTCAGTTTAAGTTAAATGACATTCTCTTTACTTCTTTGCAAGTATAAACATGAACATGAAAACAACCCATAAACGGGAACCTTCGTACAGCACTAAACTACCTATACCTGTGAAGTAACTGTAAACGATAAGTGCTATATTATATAAAAAAAAAAAAAAAAAAAAAAAAAACTAACCCAGAAAACTTATGCACCATAATCAAAATTCTAATTCATGAAAGTGTAACTGATTAAGAAGCTCACGCTTTGTTACTTTAAGACCTAGTTCACACGTTGATGAATTACGAACAGAACAAAGAACATTTCAATTTCAACATGAGAACTATTTACAGTACAAATGTACAGTTTTTACAAACCTTAACTATCACTGGCTCTGTCAATGGTCCTTTGGCATGCATTATCGCAACAAAAGCATCATTATGCCACAGAGTTCCGCCAAAACTGACCGGACTGTCTTTAGTTTGAAATATTCTGCTATCACCAGCTATGCTACTCGTTATAATTGGTGTTCCTCTTTAGAAAATATTTCTGAAATGAAGAAACGATACACTACACTTAAAAATAATCTTTTATATTTGTTTTTTACTATGTCTTCAAGAAAAATCCATGTTTAAAAGAGATTCAGATAATAAATTTTATCTGTTAAGTTCCAGTTAATCAAATTGTGTAATTGTGTTGAAACTTATGTTTAACTCTCCAGGTAAAGTTGTCTTTAGACATTTGACAGTTCTGTTTAGGTTGATAGTAACTGAGGGACACTAAAATAAATAAAATTGAGAATGGAAATGGGGAATATGTCAAAGAGACAACAACCCGACCAAAGAGCAGACAGCAGCCGAAGGCCACCAATGGGTCTTCAATGCAGCGAGAAAATCCCGCACCCGGAGGTGGTCCTCAGCTGGCCCCTAACTAAAATTGTGTGCTAGTGCAGTGAAAATGGACATCACACTAAACTCCAAAACATATAAATGAACTAAAATTAAAAAACATACTAGACTAACAAAGGCCAGAGGCTCCTGACTTGGGACAAGCGCTAAAATGCGGCGGGGTTAAACATGTTTTGTGAGATCTCAACCCTCCCCTTATACTTCTAGCCAATGTAGAATAAAGAAACACATAGCAATACGCACAGTAAAACTCAGTTTAAAAGAAGTCCGAGTCCGATATCAGAATAGGTAACAAAAGAAACTAAGCAAAATGACAATGATACATAAATAAACAAAGGACTACAAGCAGTTACTGACATGCCAGCTCCAGACCTCAATTAAACTGATTGAAAGATTATGTCTTCATCATATGAAAATCAAGTGCAATCCCTCCCGCTAGGGGTTTAGTATCATACCATCATAAAATATATGAGAAGAACATAACCCGTATCATGCCAACAACTACTCAAGGAGTTCATGTTGTTTTCAGGGAAAGTATATCAGACGTTTTAATGCATCTGTTATCATGTTGATATCCCATGCACTTTGGGTGATTATGTAAATACAGTTTTATAAGTGAAGGAAAGATATCCGGAACAGTACTTAAATCCTCAAAATTATGAATTGTAAATTTGTTTAGTTGTGTATTTAGTGATCCTCGACTCGTCCGAAGATAACCAGTCAGTAGACGTGTTAATGAATGGACAAGTAAACCCTTGAGTCGCAAATAGCGTCATAAGAAGCACATGTATTCGAGTTTTCAGTAGCTGACGCTTGCATTTTAAATAAATGCGTTCTTTGACACTGATATACTAATCGTGCAGTGCTTAAGTTAAGTTCTTACCTGTGTAATATTGCTTCATATCGTTATATACAAATGATATTTCTATGTTATATGCACCAACAGGAATTTGTGTCCAACCCCTTCGTACCCCTGTTTAAAAAACATATATTTTCAAAACACCATTTCATAATAAAAGCGAAAAGGTATAGAAAATTTTCGCAAGAATTACAAATCTTCATGTGCTGATTGTCAATCTTAAATTGCTATAAACGTCTATCAATGGAATCTTTTTATGGAAATATAAGTATCAGCATCCTTTAAAGGATGTAGGCTAATGAAGGATGCATTCCAGTAGTAAGGTGTTTGAAATCAAGAAATGCCTATATATATGGAAAATTAGTTCAATGTTACACCCCTGGACGTTCATTTGATACATATACATTTTCTTTTTGAAAGGTATGGGTAATTTGATTCGCACGACAAAATACATTTCAAATTGATATCACGATTTGAATTTGAAATGCAACATTTAACGAAAATTATTAGAGTAATGTTCAAAGAATCGATACAGAACATTTTTAATCAAGTGTATCCTGTAAATGAAGCTTACATTTTAAGACGTACCAATGCTATAAATAACAAATTAATGCAAAAATGAAAAACTAGTCATCAAACGTAAGAAAAGTTCAAACTTCTTACCTTCTATTTAACTTGATTCTGTGATGACATATATATTGTTTAGCATTCGTTTCACGAACGGTAGTTTTATCTTTTAATTTTATACTTTATTCTTATAGCCACGTCGAAATAACTATTATACTACTTCAAATATAAGGATAAGGAGATGTGATACGATTGCTAAATAGACAAGCTATCCGCATAAGTTCTACTAACAAATATAAAGCAATATTAGGTCTCCATACCGCCTTCAACAATGGGAAAACCCCTAACCGTATAGTCAACAATAAATGGCACCGATATGAAAAATGTGAATTAATTCAAACGAGAAAACTAATGGGCTAATTTATATCAATACAATTTACGAAAAACAAATATGACCGACATGAAAAGGCTACAACCATCAAATTACTTGACTTGGGTCATGCACATACAGAATGTGGCGGGGTAATACATGTTTGTGAGCCTTCAACTCTCCCCCTAACCAGGGACAGTGGTGTAACAGCACATCGCAAGAAAAAAAACTATACAAATCAATTGAAAATGAATAATTAAAATAAAAAATATACCGAACTCAAAGGAAAATTAAAAACGGAAAGTCCTTTATCAAATGGGAAAATCAAAAGCTCAAACACATCAAACGAATGGAAAACAACTGTCACATTCCTGACACTTCCTTATGTAGAAAATTTGAGTTGTGACTTATCTCGATAGAGCGGCACGAAGCACAAAAAAAAAAAACACAACAAACAACCTACATAAAAACAATAGACACAAGGCACTGATTTAAGAGTACTCGCAGTAACAGGAAACTAGTTTAAAGACATTTAAAACTAATAAATAAATCATGTTCTCCAAGATTAAAGTATACATCAGTACATATCTAACGGATTTAGTCTAGAGACGTCATAGACAGTCTGAGAAATGCATGAAATTGTGCAATGCCAAAATATAAGTTAGCAGAATCGTCAGGATGAAGGATCACGAGTACTCATAACTGTATATATAAAGCAATAAATATTTAGTTTTGGCCTATTTTTTTCAAATATTAAATCAATGTTAGTACCGATAAACACATATTAAAGATTAAACTATGGTGTTATGGTAAACCTAAAAGAATTAGTTTGTTCAAAACATCAATGAGTTTACATAATTTATATATAGATTTACGGGCACTATAAACAGCCTAACGGAAAAAAAAGGATGTGATATTCCGTTTTTAATAGGAATTCTACAGGTACAGCCAAAAGTCCTAACCAAATCTTTATATCTATGAAAGAATTGAGTAAAATTTATTTATTTACACGGGCATAGCAAAACAAGTTGTGAAATATGAACACCGTAAGAAAAAGGAGCCAAAAGGATCATCACCATCCAAAAAAGGAAAATTTAACACTAGGGAACAAAAAATCGTCTCTTTTGTCGTAAATCTTTATTTTAAGTTGTCCGTGTGTTACTGAAATATCCAAATTAAGATTATTGCTGTCTTTATTAGATTTGTTAAAAGAAAGTTCCCATGGGTAAAATTAGAAATGTCTTGATTATTCATAGCAAAAAATAAAGATAACGGTAAGTGTTTTTAAATTTATCAATAAAACGCAATTTAGACGTATCCTTACTAATTTTGACCATAAACTGTGATTCATAATATTACAGAATCAAGTCCGTTATCAAAGGGTTGCAATTTATTTCATATAAATGCAAACAACTGTCGATAAACTATATTTCCGAAACGTGTTTAGATGTTGTCAAAGGGAAAATTTACAGCTTTTATCATTTCATTACAGTTCCATTGATAATATGTAGCATATCTACCAAATTCATTACAAAGAAGGCTTCATATAAGTTGCAGCAAACAAATCTGCAATCACATTTGTCAAATGCCCATTTAATCAAATAAGAGAACTACTGTTTGATAAAAATGTATAAAGTCGAACAATCATAACTGTCAACCGAATTCAACCAACAACTAACAGCACGTATATTATCTAAAATATCTAAAAAAAAAATTGACACAAATAATCTATTCATTAATCAATTATTTGCATATGCTATATAACTAGGAATAATAGCAAGTTATAGATAGAAGTAAGGGAACTAGTTTACAACTTAGAAAAATTATTCGCGGAACACCTACTAGAAGCCGAGATGAAACGAAACTGAACGTTGAATGTAGTTTAGGTAGACACATAGTACGAACCTTCTTAAAAATATTAAATGGAGGCTTTAGATTCGATATGGTAGTGGCGTTAACAAAAAATCTCTGTGCAGTGATATTGGACATGTTTCATTATTTTTAGAAGTGACTGATCTTAACCATTTGCGCTGATTTAAATAGTAGTGGACTATAGAATAAAGGTGCAAAAACTAACGAATTATCAAAAGTATTCAAAAAACTAAATTTCCAAAAAGACATTTTTTGCCTCGAGAAGCAGCTTCACAAAGAATTTTTTGGGGCATGCTAAACTACTTGAAAATGAATCCCACTTCGTACCCCAAAAATTTAACCACATATGTGAAAATGTTCCAGCTTTAAAACGAGCCATTATACATATCCAAGTTTAAAATATGGTCAGAGGGATTGAGGTAAAGGCTGACATTACCGCCTACCTGAAACAAATTGTCCCCCCTCCATTTGACGCTCAGCAGAGCGCACAGTCTAATTTATTTCATTCTCACTTTTTGAATTATTCAAAACAACAAAGTTTAAAGATCTAGTAAGTGTCTTATCCTGATCATATAGTACAAACAATCCGTATAATGAATATTTAATATACATTACCAATAACAATAGATATAGGAAGATGTGGTGTGAGTGCCAATGAGACAACTCTCCATCCAAATAACAATTTATAAAAGTAAACCATTATAGGTCAATGTACGGCCTTCAACACGGAGCCTTGGCTCACACCGAACAACAAGCTATAAAGGGCCCCAAAATTACTAGTGTAAAACCATTCAAACGGGAAATTCAACGGTCTAGTCTATATAAAAAACGAGAAACGAGAAAACGTATAAATTACATAAAACAAACGACAACTACTGTACATCAGATTCCTTACTTAGGACAGGTGCAAACATTTGCAGCGGGATAAACGTTTTAATGGTACCAAACCTTCACCCTTTTTCTGAAACAATAGTATAACAATACAACATAGAAAAACACAGGATAAAATATCAATTTGAAGGCTTAACTCAATCAAAAAACGTAAATTAACACACTATGAACGAATAAATTCGATCTGTGATACCCGAAAGTAAATACATAGTTAATAAAATATTAGGGACAAACATTCAAGGCCAAAAAGCAAACAAACAAGTCCAAACAAAGCCATGGCAAGACACCACCGCGAAATATTTTACCCTTAGAAAATAATCACTTTTGAAAAACCGGTTTTCATAATATATACAGTTAAATGAAAATAACTTTGTCGTTTTAGGTATACTACCTGTCTATATAAAATCTTCCAATAATTAGGAATACCAAGAAAGGTCTGTCATGTAAATACCTAATTTAACACTAAATACATAAGGGTGAATATCAACAATAAAAAGCAAGTATTAATATTTACATTGAGCCACATCATCAGTGTAATTTTCTCGGATAATACATGTACTATTGTCTCCATTACATACGCCACAACCATCAAATACACCAGAATCAAGAGTATTGGCGCAGTCAAATCTCTACAATAGGAACAAAATATTATTGAGCAAATGTATCTTCTTATTTACATTGCAATTTCATGATACATACTCATACCAGTTTTAGTCCTTTGCTTCTTATTCAGGTACATGATACTTTATTAATTCTGTAAACTCAGATCATACCAATGAGGTTCCAATTTAATCAGGTTAAGTTGGCTTCATACAATTTGGCTATTATGCTTCGGTTTGTTTTAACCTTTTGTTTTAAACATTGCAAAACATTTACTTGGACGTTTATTACCTAACGTATGACAAACGTGTTCTTTGATTTCAATGAATAAGGAAATATAGTGCTTTAAACATTCTGTGTTAAATTCATTAACAGAAGAGTTCATAAGTAGGTAAATTATAAATGTCTTTGTTCTGTCAGACTTATATGATCCATACGATTGTCTCTGTCATACAGATGCGCAAATAATCATCAACATGTTATTGATATATAAAACTTATCATTCTCAAAGGCAATCTATGCAACTAGAAACGAAGAAACTGATTTCTGCACTACTTCAGATGTCGCTTGTATTCAAGGTATCTATAGCCAGCTGAGGTCGTTAAAACTCTCATTTATTGTTGCAAAATTCATTCTTCGACATGAATGAATTGACTTTGAATTTTGATCTTTTTGTACTTTCAATTTTTAAACTGTTGATTTTCGTAAATTCAACAATATCAAAACAACCATTAACTGATACTCATGACACTGAAAATATGGTCTTCATTCTTGTGAAGAAAATGGTAAGGTTTGAAATATTTCTTAAATATTAATTCAATACCAATACTTTAATTTGTATTGGATTTATCCCAGGAAATGAGAACAAGGGACACAATTAAATTCATTTTTTCCCTAAATTTCTGATAAAATATAAAATGAAGAACTATATTTTTAATGAGATTTTTTTTTTAATAGTTAATTGATAATTTGAACAATATTAATTAAGTTTTAGATCTTGCATGGTTGATTAATTTTCTCTCAAAATTTCTGATATTCTATTAAAGTTTTAAATATAATATGAGGCAGGCATTAGCTGTGAAAAGGGATGAAGTCTGTATAAATTAGTGTAGGAATTCAAGCATCATTTGCACTTCGGATTCTGTAGAAAATGAAGCCAAAGTACTGAAACATATCTGACATTCGACCTATTGTTCGGGATTATAGTTGTGACATCATTTTCAATGTAAAGAAAGAAACACCATCATCAGGTATTAATGTGGTTTTTTTCATGTTATAGAATTATCAATTATTTTTATTGCCAGTTCATTAGTAGATTGTTTTCTATATTGATTTTCTACTGCAGTTTCAGAAAAGAAGATTACAAAAGGAAAACATTTTGTAAAACTTACCAAAATTTACCAAATTAATGAAAATTGTTAAAATTGACTTTAAAGGGCAATAACTTATAAGGGGTCAACTGACCATTTTGGTCATGTTGACTTATTTGAAGATCTTACTTTGCTGAACATTATTGCTGTTTACAGTTTATCTCTATCTGTAATAATTTTCAAGATAATAACCAAAAACGGCAAAATTTCCTTAAAAATTACCAATTCAGGGGCAGCAACCCAACAACCAGTTGTCCAATTCATCTGAAAATTTGAGGGCAGATAGATATTTACTTGATAAACAAGTTAATTCCTGTAAGATTTGCTTTAAATGCTTTGGTTTTAGAGTTACAAGCCAAAATATCTACATTTTACCCCTATGTTCTATTTTAAGCCATGGCAGCCATCTTGGTTGGTTGGCTGGATCACCGCACACATTTTTTAAACTAAATACCCTAATAATGATTGTGGCTAAGTTTGGTTGAATTTGGTCCAGTAGTTTCAGAGGAGAAGATTTTT
Source organism: Mytilus coruscus (assembly GCA_017311375.1). Classification (NCBI taxonomy): domain Eukaryota; kingdom Metazoa; phylum Mollusca; class Bivalvia; order Mytilida; family Mytilidae; genus Mytilus; species Mytilus coruscus. The sequence continues at coordinate 110,638,959 of CM029599.1, forward strand.
GTAAAAGATTACAAAAATTCACAAAAAATTGGTAAAAAATTACTTTAAAGGGCAATAACTCCTTAAGGGGTCAACTGACCATTTTGATCATTTGACTTATTTGTAGATCTTACTTTGCTGAACATTATTGCTGTTTACAGTTTATCTCTATCTGTAATAATTTTCAAGATAATAACCGAAAACGGAAAAAATCCTTAAAATTACTAATTCAGGGGCAGCAACCCAACAACCCATTGTCTGATTCATCTGAAAATTTCAGGGCAGATAGATCTTGACTTGATCAACAATTTTACCTCATGTCAGATTTGCTCTAAATGCTTTGGTTTCAGAAATATAAGCCAAAATATACATTTTACCCCTATGTTCTATTTTTAGCCATGGCGGCCATCTTGGTTGGTTTGGCAGATCACCGGACATAATTTTTAAACTAGATACCCTAATGATGATTGTGGCCAAGTTTGATTAAATTTGGCCCAGTAGTTTCAGAGGAGAAGATTTTTGTAAAAGTTAACGACGACGGACGACGACGACGGACGACGGACGCCAAGTGATGAGAAAAGCTCACTTGGCCCTTCGGGCCAAGTGAGCTAAAAACCTGTTTTCATAATATATACAGTTAAATGAAAAATAACTTTGTCGTTTTAGGTATACTACTTCTGTCTATATAAAATCTTCCAATAATTAGGAATACCAAGAAAGGTCTGTCATATAAATACCTAATTTAACAATAGATACATAAGGGGTGAATATCAACAATAAAAAGCAAGTATTAATATTTACATTGAGCCACATCATCAGTGTAATTTCCCTCTCGGATAATACATGTACTATTGTCTCCATTACATACGCCACAACCATCAAATACACCAGAGTCAAGAGTATTGGCGCAGTCAAATCTCTACAACAGGAACAAAATATTCTTGAGCAAGTGTATCTTCTTATTTACATTGCAATTTCATGATACATACTCATACCAGTTTTAGTCCTTTGCTTCTTATTCAAGGTACATGATACTTTATTAATTCTGTAAACTCAGATCATACCAATGAGGTTCCAATTTAATCAGGTTAAGTTGGCTTCATACAATTTGGCTATTATGCTTCGGTTTGTTTAAACCTTTTTGTTTTAAACATTGCAAAACATTTACTTGGACGTTTATTACCTAAATATTTTTAATCTGAGCGTATGACAAACGTGTTTTTTGATTTCAATGAATACGGAACATATAGTGCTTTAAACATTCTGTGTTAAATTCATTACCAGAAGAGTTCATAAGGTAGGTAAATTATAACTTATGTCTTTGTTCTGTCAGACTTATATGATCCATACGATTGTCTCTGTCATACAGATGCGCAAATAATCATCAACATGTTCTTGATATAGCACCAACTTTTTGTTCTCAAAGGCATTCGGCGTATGCAACTAGAAACGAAGAAACTGATTACCGTCTACTACTCCAGATGTCGCTTAGTATTCCATGCATTAATACTTCTCCTGTCGTTTTTATGATATCTTTTCATTCTTCGACATGAATGAATTGACTCTCTGAATTTTGTTATATTTTAGTACTTTAAATTTTTAAACTGTTGATTTTCGTAAATTCAAATTCATTTATATCAAAAAAGCCATTAACAATATACATTACCTGACAATAACCCTCTAAGCAAGCATAATAAAACCCTGGGCGGCGGGAATATTGATTTGCATCAGCTGTATCTAAGGTTCCAGGACACGGTGTACCGTTTTCTATCAATCCAAATCTTGTAAAATCAGGTCTAGTATACCCCGGTGCTGATTCACACAAAACTTCACATACACCGTGGTCTGACAAAAAATCGTGTATATTGTTTTATGAAAGGAAAGGTAAGGTAAACATCAATAAGATCATAATCAGAAAGGCGCAATTACAGAAGACTTCTGTCATTCTTGTTGTTCGTAAATTGTTTTGTTAGTTTTCTCAGTTGAATTGTTTCATATTTTCATGTCGGGGCCTTTTATAGCCAGTATTGGTTTTTGTCATTCTTGAAGGCCTTACGGATGCCTATAATTGCTTACATCCACTTATTTGAACTTGGGTGGATAGTTGTCTCATTGGCAATCATACTACATCTCCTTATTTTTATATTCTATACGTAAACATAAAGTTGTCTATATAATCCATCAAACTGCAAACCGCCCATAATCTAGAAAAGTAGTCAATAAATATGTACTTAACTATTAATCATCTGTCATCAACATCAAACTCCTCAAAATACGAAAACACATAACGATATGACAGACAATTACGATATTCCTGACTTGACATGTGACAGGGTTAAAATTTTTGGGGAAATTTCAACCCTCAAGTTTTAATTTCATTCGGCTGACCTGTAGTCGTTTTTGTACTCATGATTTATTTTCTTTAAGTGAGGGCATAGTTTAATATTTAAAAACTCATTTAGAACCTACAATAAATTCTGTAGAGGAAATCTGTACTGGGAAAGCAGAACAAAAGATAAAATCGTTAATGTCATTTGCTAAAGTACTAGTATTTGAAATAAATAGTTCAGAATGTCACGACTGCCCGAATAATTGCATGCAGGTTTATTTCAGAGCAATGAAACGTATGCCATTCGTTATCAGTGGCAGGTAAGATAACACACCAACAAATCTACCTAAGTATTTGCTTTGAACGGACATTTGGGACTTATTTTTATGTTTGATACAGAGGGAGATATTTCTTAAAGTTATGAATATATCGTTGATATACAATTTATCTGCAGTTAATAAACCTGATAGGAGTCAAATGTTTTTCTACATACTTAATGATGAGTAAATAGTTCCGGAAGCTGTATATTCTGTTCCATTAATGATGTTGTTATCAATCAGTCTTTGACAGGTCTCTGTTGCTCTTTGTATTATAAGATTTGAATCCATGCTATTGTCCCCAACGCATGGCTGAAAAATATTATGAAAAGGATGTTTGATATTGAAGACAAAATGTGGAAGGTAGTTTTTCCATGTTGCTTCGACTAACGATCTTGTATTGTCCCTTTTGGTATCTTCTGCCTCTATTTTTGTAAGTGATATAAAGTATGTAACTACAACACAGTATGATAAGCCAATCCCCATGCCAAAATTATAGCTTGACACTGAAAATTGTTAAAAATATAAATCAATTGCTTTAAAAAAAGCAATTGTAAACGGTCTTTCCCCCTTCTGAAACATGATTCATTGATATGTGTGTGTGTGTGTGTGTGTGTGTATGTGTTTGTTTGTTTGTTTCTTTCTTTAAAGGGTCCATATTAGTGTGTTGGTTAAGTTTCTATATTTAGTTAGTTGGGAAAGTTTTATTCTCTTTCAGGTCCCGCATGCGTATTTGTCATGCGCCAGATTGTGGCGTCAAGTGACGAAGCTTTATAATAGCGAAAACTTAGCATTTTTATTTCTTTTTATGTGGAGACGTTAAACAGACAACACGTAAAGCGACTGAATACAAAATGTATTTCTTTTGTCATTGTAGGTAATTGCCGTTTGATCACAGTTCACGAGCAGTGCATGCTTTGGATTTAATTGATCCTGTGTAACTTTAAAACACGTTTATCGATTATTTTCGTACAATGTACATTTTTCAGCAGCAGTTTGTAACAGAGATTTGTATTTTAATCTAAGAGCAGACATTTTATTGTAGGATTTCCCTGAGATTTACGGAGCTAGCAAGCGACTTTTACGGCATTGCAATTTCTTTTCTCTACGGAAATTCTTGGGAGGTAGCTGCACCACGTTGTTCTATGAAGATGCAATACATGTATACCCTGCTGACTGCAAATTTTGAGGTCAATTGGACATGTAGTTTCAGAGTTGATCAGATAACAAGCATGTGGATTTTTTTTTCAGAAGAGATGTAAATACAATATTAAAAAACATTTGTTCAGAGAACAATTGAAGGTCTTTCCACCCATAAAGATCTAATTTGATATGAACATATTAAAATTTGGTTAAAAAATGTCATTTCCAGCGTCAAATGATAGCTTATTGTACGCTGATTCCAAAAAATATATGGTTTCTATACCTTTTTTAAATAAGGGAGATAATTTGTCACTTCCGGTTTAAAAAATGTTACTTCCGGTATAATTTGAATGTTTACTTGACACTGATTCCAAAAATATATGGTTCTATATACTTTTATATTAAATAAGTTCAAAAAATAGCTACTTCCGGTTTACACAAGGTCCCTTCCGGTTGGATTTTCCAAGGTCAAATGGCTTGCAACCTAATGCAAAAGTCCCATAGCTTTATCAAGTATACATATGACGTAAAAGCAAAGGTCAAAATCTAGAACGTAAAATTTACCAATAACCTTGAACTCAATTTCAAGGTCATAAACCAAGGACCTCAAATCAAAAGACCCTAGATCTTAATTATATATGGTTAATGAGTTATATCACCATAAGCGTTATTTTAAATATAAAGGAGGAGGAAACTTCAATTTAATGTAAGCGTATACCCTTTCAATCAAAATGTATGTATTACGCAATGTCGCAACTTACAATTGAGTAAAAATATGTTGTCGATATCTTATACGGTTTTTGAAAAGAAGTGAAAATAAGCCAAAATCAAAATTTAAATTATGACCTTTACCTTTGACCTTGACCTAATTTTCTTTTTTTTTGGACCAAGGAAATTTGTCGAACTTTTTACAGTTGCGAAGAAGTAGTATACACAAGAAAACAGTGTTTGGAGAGATAACTCTTACAAACTGAAGTTTTTTGTTTCGCGGTGTCAGTTTCAAAAGCGTATTAACTGTACAATATCATATACCAAAAATTTAAGCGACATATTTGGAAACAACAATACAGCGGAGGAAAAAAATTAGGCGGAAGAAAAAAAAAAAAAAAAAATAAAATAAAAACCAATTGTTCAGAGAACAATTAAAGGTCTTTCCACTTCCAACGATTACTTTTGATATGAAAATATTAAAATTCGGTTTAAAATGTCATTTCAATTGCCAAATGATAGCTGATTGTTTGCTGATTCCAAAAACATACGGTTTCTATACAATTTTGTTTGAAATAAGAAAGGTAATTTGTCACTTCCGGTCTGAAAATGTCAATTCTGGTATTATTTGATGGTTTATTTGACACTGCTTCCAAAAATATATTGTTCTATATACTTTTACATAAAATAAGTATAAAAAATAGCCACTTCCAGTTTACAAAAGGTCACTTCCGGTTTGTTTTTTTAACGTCATAACGTAATGCACAAAGTCCTATGGCTTTATTGTGTATAAATATAAATTTAAAGCAAAGGTCAAAATCTAGAACGTCAAATTTACCTATGACCTTGACCTCATTTTCAAGGTCTTAAACTAAGGACCTCAAATCAAAAGACCCTAGGTCTTTAATATGTATGGTAAATGGGTTTTATCACTTTGCCCATAATTCTAAAAATAAGATGGGCAAAAACTCCCATTTAACACGTCCTTTCAAACAAAATTTATGAGTAACGACATGTTGCAACTAACAATTTAGTAAAAATATGTTGCCGATATCTTATACGGTTTTTGAAAAAAGTGAAAATAAGCCAAAATTAAAATTTAGAATATGACCTTGACCTTTGACCTTGACCTTATTTTCTTTTTTTTTTATTTTGAAAATACCCTACGTCTCTATCACTCATGGTTTACCAATTACAAATGGATATCACTTATATTAAATGCATAAGGGGAAATAATTCTCATATGGAATCTCTATACCGCTTCGGTCAAAATCAATCAAAACATCCTGATGATTTAACGAGCAATTTGGTAAAATAATTTTGTCGTAATCTTTTACGGTTGCGAAGGAGTAGTATACACAAGAAAAACAGTGTTCAAGGAGATAACTCTTACAAAATAAAATATTCGTTTAAGCAGTGTCAGTTTCAAAAGCGTATAAACTGTTCGATATCATATACCAAAAATCTAAGCGACATATTTTGAATTAACAATACAGCGGAAGAAAAAATTAGGCGGAAGAAAAAAATAATAATAATATAAATCAATTGTTTTAAAACAATTGTTAACGGTCTTTCATTAAAAAAATTTGTTCAGAGAACAAATGAAGGTCTTTCCACCCATAAAGATCTATTTTGATATGAAAATATTAAAATTTGGCTAAAATGTCATTTCCAGCGTCAAATGATAGCTTATTGTACGCTGATTCAAAAATATATGGTTTCTATACATTTTTTAAATAAGAGATAATTTGTCACTTCGGTTTAAAAAATGTTACTTCCGGTATAATTTGAATGTTTACTTGACACTGATTCCAAAAGTATATGGTTCTATATACTTTTATATTAAATAAGTACAAAAATAGCTACTTCCGGTTTACAAGGTCCCTTCCGGTTGGATTTTCCAAGGTCAAATGGCTTGCAACCCAATGCAAAAGTCCCATGGCTTTATCAAGTATACATATGACGTAAAAGCAAAGGTCAAAATCTAGAACGTAAAATTTACCAATAACCTTGAGCTCAATTTCAAGGTCATAAACCAAGGACCTCAAATCAAAAGACCCTAGATCTTAATTATATATGGTTAATGAGTTATATCACCATAAGCGTTATTTTAAATATAAAGGAAACTTCAATTTAATGTAAGCTTACCCTTTCAACCAAAATGTATGTATTACGCAATGTCGCAACTTACAATTGAGTAAAAATATGTTGTCGATATCTTATACGGTTTTGAAAAGAAGTGAAAATAAGCCAAAATCAAAATTTAGATTATGACCTTGACCTTTGACCTTGACCTAATTTTCTTTTTTTTGGACCAAGGACCTCAAATCAAATGACCCTAGGTCTCTATTACTAATGGTTTACCAGTTTCACATGCATATCACTTATATCAAATGCATAAGGGAAATAACTCTCATATGGGATCTCATTATGGCTTCGGTCAAAATTAAACAAAACATCCTGTGGATATATCGAGCAATTTGGTAAAATAAATTTGTCGTAATCTTTTACAGTTGCGAAGAAGTAGTATACACAAGAAAACAGTGTTTGGAGATAACTCTTACAAACTGAATTTTTTGTTTCGCGGTGTCAGTTTCAAAAGCGTATTAACTGTACAATATCATATACCAAAATTTAAGCGACATATTTGGAAACAACAATACAGCGGAGGAAAAAATTAGGCGGAAGAAAATAAAAAAAAAATATTAAAACCCAATTGTTCAGAGAACAATTAAAGGTCTTTCAACTTCCAACGATTACTTTTGATATGAAAATATTAAAATTCGGTTTAAAATGTCATTTCAATTCCCAAATGATAGCTGATTGTATGCTGATTCCAAAATATACGGTTTCTATACAATTTTGTTTGAAATAAGAAAGGTAATTTGTCACTTCCGGTCTGAAAATGTCAATTCTGGTATTATTTGATGGTTTATTTGACACTGCTTCCAAAAATATATTGTTCTATATACTTTTACATAAAATAAGTATAAAAATAGCCACTTCAGTTTACAAAAGGTCACTTCCGGTTTGCTTTTTAACGTCATAATGTAATGCACAAAGTCAATGGCTTTATTGTGTATAAATATAAATTTAAAGCAAAGGTCAAAATCTAGAACGTCAAATTTACCTATAACCTTGACCTTATTTTCAAGGTCTTAAACTAAGGACCTCAACTTAAAAGTCCCTAGGTCTTTAATATGTATGGTAAATGGGTTTTATCACTTTACCCATAATTCTAAAAATAAGATGGGCAAAACTCCCATTTAACACGTCCTTTCAAACAAAATTTATGAGTAACGACATGTTGCAACTAACAATTTAGTAAAAATATGTTGCCGATATCTTATACGGTTTTGAAAAAGTGAAAATAAGCCAAAATTAAAATTTAGAATATGACCTTGACCTTTGACCTTGACCTTATTTTCTTTTTTTATTTTCAAAATACCCTACGTCTCTATCACTCATGGTTTACCAATTACAAATGGATATCACTTATATTAAATGCATAAGGAAATAATTCTCATATGGAATCTCTATACCGCTTCGGTCAAAATCAATCAAAACATCCTGATGATTTAACGAGCAATTTGGTAAAATAATTTTGTCGTAATCTTTTACGGTTGCAAAGGAGTAGTATACACAAAAAACAGTGTTGAAGGAGATAACTCTTACAAAATAAAATCTTCGTTTAAGCGGTGTCAGTTTCAAAAGCGTATAAACTGTTCGATATCATATACCAAAATCTAAACGACATATTTGAATTAACAATACAGCGGAAGAAAAAATTAGGCGGAAGAAAAAAAATGATAATTAAAACCAATTGTTCAGAGAACAATTGAAGGTCTTTCCACTCGTAAAGATCTATTTTGATATGAAAATAATAAATTTCGTTTTAACATCTCATTTCCAGCGTCAAATGATAGCTTTTTGTATGCTAATTCCAGAAATATGAGGTTTATATACAAAAAATTAAATAAGGAAGATAATTTGTTACTTCCGGTTTGAAAAAATTACTTCGGTATTATTTGAATGTTTACTTGACACTGATTCCAAAATATATGGTTCTATATACTTTTATATTAAATAAATACAAAAATAGCTACTTCCGGTTTATATAAGGTCACTTCCTGTTGGCTTTGTAAGGTCAAATGGCTTGCAACCTTATACAAAAAGTCCCATGGCTTTATCATATATACATATGAGGTAACAGCAAAGGTCATAATCTAGAAAGTCAAATTAACATATGACCTTGAGCTCAATTTCAAGGTCATAAACCAAGGACCTCAAATCAAAGACCCTAGGTCTTAATTATATATGGTTAATGAGTTATATCACCATAAGAGTATTTTCAGATACAAGAGGAGAAAACTCTAATTTAATGTTAGCGTACCCTTTAAACCAAAATGTATGTGTTACGACATGTCGCAACTTACAATTTAATAAAATATGTTGTCAATATCTTATACGGTTTTGAAAAGAAGTGAAAATAAGCCAAAATCAAAATTTATAATATGACCTTGACCTTTGACCTTGACCTAATTTAATTTTTTTACCAAGGACCTCAAATCAAAAGACCCTAGGTCTCTATCACTTATGGTTTACCAGTTTCACATGCATATCACTTATATCAAATGCATAAGGAAATAACTCTCATATGGAATCTCATTACGGCTTCGGTCAAAATTAATCAAAACATCCTGTGGATATAACGAGCAATTGGGAAAAATAAATTTGTCGTAATCTTTAACGGTTGCGAAGGAGTAGTATACACAAGAAAAACAGTGTTCGGGAGATAACTCTTACAAAGTGAAGTTTTTGTTTCGCGGTGTCAGTTTTAAAAGCTCATAATCCTTACGATATCATATACCAAAATCTAAGCAACAATACAGCGGAGGAAAAAATTAGGCGGAAGAAAAAAAAAAAATAATAATCAGAACAAAAGCTAAAGGTCTTTCCACGGAAAAGTGGAAAGACCTAATTAGAACAAAAGCAAAAGGTCTTTCCATGGAAAAGTGGAAAGACCTAATCAGAACAAAAGCTAAAGGTCTTTCCACGGAAAAGTGGAAAGACCTAATAAATAAGTACAAACAAATCATTACCGTAAGACTGCAACACTGAGCTTCGTATTCATTTCCATCGCAAGTTGGATTGTTCTTTGGTCTGAAATATAAAACGAAAAAGATTTACTAATATTCACTAATCAGTATAGTATAGGTTGAGATCTGTAAACTATGGCTTGATATGTTTTTGTGTCACAATCGCTTTCTCTGTTTTGTTATTCTACTGACTGAGAAAATATGGAGGTAAGCCATGCGTCATATTTAGGTACATGTTCATTTTTGGATTCATTGTCCGTCTGGGACGTTACAAAATCTTACCAAATCTCCATAGGTTTTATATGTTCAAGTTCCTAGAAGACTAATAGTTTTTACACATTTGAGAGTTAAGTGATGAATTCAAATTATTTACAATCTCATTTGTATTCCCAAGCATCTTTTCTATATCAGCGATTTCAAGCTTAATTTTCTATCATTGATAAATGTCTTTCATTAAAATCAGTTTAGTTAAAACGTGTTGCGTAATTACCGACAAATCATAATGAAAATGGTCAGCATTGCCGTTTTTGAAGATGTGAAGTGTCAAAATACAGTAAGTACATAAGTTAGTTTCTTTATTCTAGTGATATGTGAAATAACAATATTTCCTAAGTCACTTTTAAAATCACAAAAGATACTTAAATTCTTTTAATATATATGTTCATTACCATCTTAATAAAGAATTACCAAAACAAACCTACGTTGGGTTATTACATATTCTTCGTCTGTAAATCATTCCTCGTCCACATGTCCGGGAACAGGTTGTCCAGGATTCCCAATCTGACCACCCTCCAGCTCGTACTTCAGGATTAGTTAATTGAGCTTCAGACCAATTTGTACACACACCGGCAAAGCAGATCTAAGTGAAAATTAAATTGAATGTGCAACAATTAATGAAATTTTGCAAATAGCATGGTTTTCAATAAACATTAAAGATTTGTCCGGTAAAGTTCGCGTAAATAACGAATACAGCCTGAATATGCAAACGTTATAACAATAATGGTTATTTCAAATGTTCACGTTGGACTTTTGTCTCCTGTAGAATTTTCATCAGTGACCTACATTTCCTTTCTGGTCAATTGGGTAAAATTTGAGTGCTGTTATTTGTCTCCATCCGACATTTACTTTCTTCAGGGCCTATGTTTATTCATCTGTCTTGTTTACAGCCGTGTTATCCTCTATTCCGATTGAAAGAACACTTAACCTGGTGCACTCATGACCTGTTAGCACGATACGGATTGTATGTGCAAGAGAAGACGACTATTTTTTTCCATTGTCTTAGCCATAATTCCGTCTTCCTTTCTAAGTTATGAAATTAATCTAATGCGATGTATCTGCTCATTGTTAGAAGCAATGAGCAACAAAAAGGGTGGAACCAGCAAAGAAAGAACATTTTTTCCCTTCTGAAGTTATTCCAGTGTTTCGTGAGATTAATTTTGTGTTTTGTTGGTCTGACTGTAATATTTTTCTTTTCTCATTACAATTTTTCTCATTACTATTATTGAAAAAACTTCTTTGACCAATGGTTGCCTATTGATTATTTTGTTACTTTTCTGTCAGATACCATGTACCCACGACAGGGAGGACTTAACCGCATAAGAATAGCATTCTACCAAAATTCATAAAGAACAGCGAAGAAAACCACTCATAACATGTCGTAGCATATAAATGAAAGTGTATTAGATGCTAAACTTTAACCGAATGAAAATAATGGTAGTGTATATGCTAATTTCAAATATACATATTAGTTCCTTTAGACAATGAAAACAGAACTTTACACAATATTGATACTTTATATTCACCTTTTGATCTCCACAGTATAGACCGATTATAGAATTAGACTGCTTGAACATCTGACCATGTGTATTACCAACGTTGTGATCAACACAGCTATACAGGTTACAACTAAAGTCCTCCTGCCGACAGATAAAAACCTAATTAAAGTAATTTTGCACATACAAATTATAGTTCTAATTTTAGTGACGACTGCGAACATTTTGACATACCACTTTTGCAATCACAAGTGATGTTATTAAAAGTAATTGTATAAACTCATCAAAGTTACAGGCTTATAATCTTGAACAACTCTAATACTGAGATATAAGTTATCAGAGATGTCATCACGATTTGGTTGACCGTTATGTACTATCTGTGTCACAAACGACCACGAATATGTTCAGTTGTCGTAACTACAAACCCGTCCTTTTTTATTCAATTGTGACACCAAATGAATTTATTACCGATTTTGTACTTACCATGTTCAACATTACGGATGTCAGATGTGGGGTAGGATTTTCTCTCTCTTTCGGAACACCTCATATGAACCCCTGCATTTTGCGGTTTCGTGCTCAGTATGTCTTTTAATATGTATTGTTTTATTGAATTTTTTGTTTTTCGTCTTTTTTTCCATGGCCTTGTCAATTTCTCTTCTACTTATGAGCTTACGATTTCGTGTGTCTTAATTTAGAAAATGCTTTGAAATTTAAAATTTGCTCACATTCGGATATTCACGGTATCTAAATCCTCTTCCATATAACTGTTCACATACTTCATCTGCTGTATTTAACTGACCTGGTAATAAAGCCATAGTATGAGTATTAGTATACAGAAATTATTTTGATAAAAATTGTTTGAACATATCATGTGTAACTATATTGAACATCAAAAGATATGGTTGTGAATTGTTAATTAAAACTCTATTCTGTTTCGAAAGCATACAAATATGTGTAATGCTATGCCTACATGAACATTAATAGGTTTTTTCCTAAAACCATACATTGGTAAATATACAAATACTATTTTTAGTGTGGGGCTTTGTCATGTAAAGAAACAATGGGGAAATTATAAATCAATGGTCGAAAGAAACAGACAGGACAAAAGAAAAACAACAGTTTACAAACTTTAAACAGAAAACGTAAGATGGAACAATACGCACTCACAAGAAAACCGGAGTTAAATATCGATGTCAAAATAAAAAAATCCAAATAAAAGTTCATTTGAAACACTGTGTCATGTATGATTGAAGATATAAGATATAATATCATTACATATAAAGCATTTCTAAAACGAAGATACAAGATGTACTCTTTCCCTTTTAACAATGACTAAATATATTACCACATGAACTGCTATTATATCTCAAGCCAGGTCTAAACATAAATACAAATATATTCGTGATTGACAGAGAGAAAGAATATATCAATAGGATATTTGAAATAGAAAGTCAATGAAAAACAGACAAATCCGTGGTCAACTGAAAAACGAACAAAAGAAAAACAACAGTTTACAAAACACTATACAAAAAAAAAAAAAAATAATGATTGAGAAAAATGAACCCCGTCACAAACCGTTCACTGTCGAAGTTACTTCTCTATTTGAAGTTATTATTATATTCTGACAAATAAATGAAAAGCATACGTTGGATTCTATTTCAAAATAAAGTTGACAATACATTAATAAATGTAATATCCCCTGATGTTTAATTAATGAGTATTCAAATACAAAATACCGGTACGAGCAATTTGGCAACTCGCGAAGTGTGTTTTTTCTGGATCCGGAAAAATATTCATGTATTTCACAGGCAACTTGTAGTTAAATTATTCGTGAAACTATCATGGACAAGACTTGAGTGTAAAACAGGCAATTATCATTGTTACTGTAAAATGCCGAAATGCATAGATGTACCCTGCTACACATAAGAACGTCATCGGGCGTCTACAGTTTGGGACTTCCAGCCTGAAGACGACCGATGACGTTCTTATAAATTCAACGGTCCAAAAAGCACAAATTTCGTCTTTTGCGACAATAAATCAAACTGGATCAGCTCATTGTTGCCCTCGAAGTGGGTAATTTAAGTGCTGTTTCGAGTTTAAACATTACTTTTTTTTAGTGTTATTCTAGTTGAGCACATTCTGTATCATTTTGTGGTACATTTCACGATGGTCTTTCGGTATTGTGCTAGAAACACCATAACTTATGATTAGCTTAGCAGTCCCCGTTACTACCTTTTTTCCTGTACAGTTAAACGTCACATTTTCGCAGTACAGATTGGTCCTTGAAAATTTCAACTGAGAGATATATACTCCGTATGCAGGCGCTGCTGGAATATTTCTACATAGAAATGGAAAGTTCACAATTGGAAAGCTAAAATCATCTCTTTTGTCGTAAAGTTTTTTCCAACCGACTCTCATTGTCAATTTCTAGATGTTAGTCAAGATATGAGGCAGACATAACTGTATCTGTTGTAACCTTTATCCCAAGTTCGATGGGATAGATGCGTTCAACATAGTCACCAAATTGTTAATTATTTAGTGAAAGAACAAAATCTATATAGCAGAAAGTGAAGTTAAAGGATACTGCTAACTTCTTTTCTTTCTTCTTAAGAAGTTTCTAAACAGCGAATACAGAATTCGAAATGAGCATTGTCCCTGTCTGGAAAAAGTGAAATAACAAAATGAGTGTCCTGATAAGGGTAGAAATATCCTACAAAATGAAAATAATACCTAACAAATTTTACGCGTCCGAAGTACTTTTCAATATTTACCTTGGTCAACAACGCTCAAATCCAAAAATTTGAAAGTTATGGACGTATGAAACCCGAAACAAAAAATGATCTATAGATACTAGCTTAAGGTCAACTTTGCTTGAGGCAGTTGGCAACCGCAGAACAAAATGTCAACGGACATTAACGGGTCATCAGTATAGTGACGATATTTTGGAGCAACATATGCTACGTGTTTTTGAGCTACAGAGGTAGATATTACGGCAGGACAATGCCGGGCCCCATACAACAAGGACAACCATGGATTTCCTAACTAAGAATACCATTATTATATTGACATGTTTCTCAAAGTCGCAAGGTTTTAAACCCAATAAAACATCTTTTTGACCATAATTATTAGATCAACTCAATCAAACGTCTCAACATAAATGGCATAGGATACCACAAGTCTGAATACAAAATTTGATTCGATCCATGCCAAGGAGATGCAGAACATTCTTAGTCTCGCACATGGTGGTCACTATAGCTCCCGACTTAAACGTCGGCGAAAAATTTACCAAATATATCGTATGTGACTGCTGCCTTCTCCTTCCTCTTCCAACTTCATAAATTAACTTTATTTGAAATGCATTTACCTGGAAGTTCTGGGACTAATGTAATTCCCTGTAAATTTGATGGTGTAACTTCATTATCAGCAATATTGTCTGCCCATAGACATCCATGATTACCAGTTCTGTAAACAATATTAAGTATACGTTACTGTTCAAACAACACAGTAGCATACAAAATGGGAACTACAAGTGAAAACACAAACTGCGTTCTTGACTTACCCGCCAAAACTTTTTCAAGAATAATAAATGCAAAACTTCAGTAATCTAATGATTCGCATATGAAAACAGGCTTATAATTTAGTACATCAGGCGCGCGTTTCGTGCACAAAAGACTCACCATTGATGCTCGAAATCAAATCGTTTTGAAGCCTGGATCAATTACAAAGTTAAAAAGTATCAATAACGAAAAACCACAAAAAAAATATTATGCCAATTCAAGGTTATATCTATGTCATGTGGTACAAATTTCTGAAAATTGACGCCATCATTTTACTAGCTTTTTGATTTTTTGTGGATATTTTTTGATCAAAACGTTAACATTCATTTTACATGAAACCCATATGTG
Source organism: Mytilus coruscus (assembly GCA_017311375.1). Taxonomy (NCBI): domain Eukaryota; kingdom Metazoa; phylum Mollusca; class Bivalvia; order Mytilida; family Mytilidae; genus Mytilus; species Mytilus coruscus. The sequence continues at coordinate 110,654,211 of CM029599.1, forward strand.
CATTCATGCCTTATTGTTCTATTTACAAAAGCACATATTCCATTAAGCTATCCTATTAACTTCTTGTTCTGCTTTATAACATAATAAGTTTTTCTTGTTCATCATTTCATCGTCGGCCTTTTACATTTTCTGAACAACACAAACGTTATTACTTTTTGGACATAAACTGGTTGCCTTTCTTTAACACTGGTGATGTATGTACTTCAGTAATTAATGATTTTTTGTTGTACCCTTCCTTTTCTATGTTTTTCTTAAACATTCTGAATCACCAGAACTGTCCAAACCAGCAATGAAAGTTCCAATAACTTGCATACGTGTAGAACCCAAAATCAGTATTCTGTAGACATTTTTATTCAAAGTTATGCCTAAAACCAACAAATATACTTGTCTTGAAATAAGCAAAGAATATGTCAGTTTTTATAAGAAAAGGAAAATTATTTAAAAAAATTTTCTAAACCTATTAGGTGCGACGAATTGTTTTCTATCTCACTTCTTACTTCATGAATGGATTTTTATCTAAAAATATTTTATTAGCATATAAGTTACGAAATCAACAATGTGTTACGATATGATGGTAATCTTTTATTTCAATATTGTATATTATGTTTTCTTACTGTAACATTGTATTCATATCATTGGCACTACATGTACTCCATCCGACGCCAGCACCACCCATTATACCAACGTCTGGAGGTAAACAATTTCTATCAGCGTCATGCAGCATACCCATGCTGTAATCAATGACATATGTTTTAATGGTTAATTATTCAAAAAATGGCTAAAAATGGATTTTACTGATGTGAAATGCAAGTATTTATGCTTATTTCTCCTTTGTCAATAAACAAGATATCAAGGGGACATTCAAAACTCAAAAATCGACGAAAAACTTACAAAGCATAGCAAAAAACGAAAAACAATTATTAAATACAAACAAATTCACAAATCACTTCTTTGAAAACTTAAGAATGAGCAACATGAACCGCACCAAAAATCGGGGTTGATCTCGGATTCTCCTTTGTTTACAATACTAAGAATTCACATATATATTGACAACTACATTATATAATATATATAACTGTTGGGTTGCCTAAAAGCTATCACGGGAGGCTCAGGAAAAATCTTGCATAGTTTGGAATTCTTTTCAACTGTTTTCCAATGATGCTCACGAATGACCCAACAGTCTGCGGAACCTGCTAGTGCGGACTGAAGTGTCTGATAATAGAAGTTCTTCTGGAGAATGTCGTTCGTGTGAGGAAAAACGCTGCAAATGCTGCCTACAGATGCAGCATTCATCAACATTTCACAGTAAGGCAACCGAAAATAACTATAAGATATTTTGCAATGTTACTTGCAAAAGTATGAACGTTATTTACATACTGGAATGTTCGGTTTGTGGCCTCCAATATGTTGGTGAGTCAAAGCAGCCTTTCCACAAACGCCTCAATGGCCATAGGAGTGATATCTCTAAGAAGCCACTTCTCCCAGTTTCTCAGCATTTCAGATAATCAGGTCACAAACTTGATGACTTTAATCGCATGAAAATCCTAGTGATTGAACAGAACATTCACTGGAGTGATGCCCAGCGACAGGTTCGGGAAAGCTTTTGGATAAAGGAACTAAATGTACATCATCCAAACGGCATCAATAAGAAATACTAAGTTTTGTTTTCACTCATTTTGGAATGTAAATATACACAGTCACGTATATTAGAGTATCGAGTTTTGTTTATATTATGATGTTCGAGATTATGGATTAAAATCAATAGATTAAAATTTACCTGTATTATTGATCTATTTTAACCTACAATCAGTATTGTTAAACTCATTGACACCGAAGAAGGCTATTTGTTCAGCCGAAATATTTGTCAACACGATTTAATATCAACATCTTCGTATAATACCATCTTATATTAGTATCGTTGTGCAAATTTTAGACTTATATAATTTTTCCTTATCTGCACAGTATCGTCTATTCTAGACGATCCGGTACATAGTAAATTTGCTGGTTGGTCCTTTTATAGACTTTTATATATATACCAATAAAACATCTTTTGACCATAATTATTAGATCAACTCAATCAAACGTCTCAACATAAATGGCATTGGATACCACAAGTCTAAATACAAAATTTTATTCGATCCATGCTAAGGAGATGCAGAACATTCTTAGTCTCGCACATGGTGGTCACTATAGCTCCCGACTTAAGCGTCGGCGAAAAAATTACCAAATATATCGTATGTGACTGCTGCCTTCTCCTTCCTCTTCCAACTTCATAAATTAACTTTATTTGAAATGCATTTACCTGGAAGTTCTGGGACTAATGTAATTCCCTGTAAATTTGATGGGGTAACTTCATTATCAGCAATATTGTCTGCCCATAGACATCCATGATTACCAGTTCTGTAAACAATATTAAGTATACGTTACTGTTCAAACAACACAGTAGCATACAAAATGGGAACTACAAGTGAAAACACAAACTGCGTTCTTGACTTACCCGCCAAAACTTTTTCGAGAATAATAAATGCAAAACTTCAGTAATCTAATGATTCACATATGAAAACAGGCTTATAATTTAGTACATCAGGCGCGCGTTTCGTGCACAAAAGACTCACCATTGATGCTCGAAATCAAATCGTTTTGAAGCCTGGATCAATTACAAAGTTTAAAAGTATCAATAACGAAAAACCACAAAAAAAATATTATGCCAATTCAAGGTTATATCTATGTCATGTGGTACAAATTTCTGAAAATTGACGCCATCATTTTACTAGCTTTTTGATTTTTTGTAGATATTTTTTGATCAAAACGTTAACATTCATATTACATGAAACCCATATGTGCATTCATGCCTTATTGTTCTATTTACAATAGCACATATTCCATTAATCTATCCTATTAACTTCTTGTTCTGCTTGATAACATAATAAGTTTTTCTCGTTCATCATTTCATCGTCGGCCTTTTACATTTTCTGAACAACACAAAAGTTATTACTTTTTGGACTGGTTGCCTTTATTTAACACTGGTGATGTATGTACTTCAGTAATTAATGATTTTTTGTTATACCCTTCCTTTTCTATTTTTTTCTTAAACATTCTGAATCACTAGAACTGTCCAAACCAACAATGAAAGTTCCAATAACTTGCATACGTGTAGAACCCAAAATCAGTATTCTGTAGACATTTTTATTCAAAGTTATGCCTAAAACCAACAAATATACTTGTCTTGAAATGAGCAAAGAATATGTCAGTTTTTATAAGAAAAGGAAAATTATTATAAAAAATTTTCTAAACCTATTATGGTGCGACGAATTGTTTTCTATCTCACTTCTTACTTCATGAATGGATTTTTATCTAAAAATATTTTATTAGCATATAAGTTACGAAATCAACAATGTGTTACGATATGATGGTAATCTTTTATTTCAATATTGTATATTATGTTTTCTTACTGTAACATTGTATTCATATCATTGGCACTACATGTACTCCATCCGACGCCAGCACCACCCATTATACCAACGTCCGGAGGTAAACAATTTCTATCAGTCACATATATATTATATATATATATATATATATATATATATTTGTTTTGCATGCACACGTATAAAATTGCGGTTTTATATATATATATATATATAAGTCTCTGAATGATTGTATAATAAAACTATAACACAAATTCCCATACGTTTCGGCCATTACGGCCTTCTTCAATGGAATAAATTACAACATTGAAAAAAAATTACATTGCCTGGATACATTACGTTATAATAACTACTATGACGTTCATTTGCCGCGTTTTTTTTTTCTTTTGTTATATAAATATTTTCATTATCGTTCATACATTGTGTTGAGTCCATCAGGCTCTAAAGTCTTAAATTTTTTTATCCAAAAGGCTTCATTAGTTTTTCTGTAAATTTCTGTTCCAAATACTCTTTCTATGGCGGTATCTTTTAAATTTTTCATCGAATGATTATGCTGAATGAAGTGGTTGGCTGCCGGATCTTCTGTTTTCTTTGTTCTTATTTTTGAAAAGTTCAATAGCATCCGTTGATATAGTGTATCACCCGTTTGTCCTACATATATAAGTTTTTCGCATTTTGTACAATTAATTGCACATACTACGACTACGGTTTTACAATTTATTTGTCCCTGAATGGTATATTCTTTCCCTGTGTTGTCACAAAATACCTTGGTTTCATTTACAGTGATTTATGTGTGAGCATAATGCACAATGTTTAACATTGCAACCATGGCATGCCGTATATCACAATACTACATGAAAACTATCATTTTTCGCTTGTTCAAAATATCCCTAGACCTTGTACATGCAATCCTATTAGCAAACCTAATTTAGCAAAAGAAACAAATACAAAATCAAGAGACGAATCAGAAGAGTCAAAAGATAAGTTTAATAAACAAAACCGCGACCCAAAATGTGAAGTTATAAATAAATCATCAAAAGGACTAATGAACGCACAAAAAACATTATTGTCCAAAGGTTTTAAGTTTGTGCCGACTAGGAGAAAAGTAGACATGGGAAAACTTAAAGCCGATCTGAAAATATGGGAAAGAAGAATGCGTCTTCGCAAATATTTTTTTTGAAGAAAACGAGGAAAAAGAAAATTGCCAAAGCGAGTATTCTAAATTCAAAAAATCAAGTACTTTCACACCCTCACCCGGAAGAAAACGATGGTTAGACGAGTATATTCAGACCGTAAAAGATGAAATTTTAAGTAGATTGAGCCGAAAATTTAAAATGAATATAACGTCACGGTACCCAAATTGCACCGAGTACCCAAATTGCACCCTATTCAACATAAACAGCTGAGAAATTCTTAAAAGTTTTCTTTGAGACTAAACAATTGATGTTTTAGTTATTTGACATTATACACGTCTTACAAAATAGGTGAATATATTCAAATATACACTAAACGTTCACAGTTTATATCAACAGCTGAAGCTTTCACTGGAAAAGAATAATGTACGAAAACGCCGCCATGCGACGTTCACAAAAGTCATCTTTTAAAATGAACAAAAAAATATGTTACAAGCATCCATTTTAAAAGAAATGAATAGTGAGCATGTACTAATGTCAAATTGTTCTAAATATTTGAAAAATAAAACAAAACATCTGTTATTTGATTTTAATGATGTGAATTTAAGCATGGATGCAATTTGGGTACTCCTCATTACGGAATCATGGATAGTTTGGAGGTCGATTCAAACCCATTTTTCTATGACTCAATAGGGATTAAAAATCAAATTGGTGTACCTATATAATAAAGAAGGATACGGCTACAAAATAAACACAGAATGGAAATTTTTGTCTTTATCATAAAAAAACTTAGGTGAAAAAACTGTCAAAATAGGTGCAATTTGCGTACCGTCACGTTAACTATAGAAGAAGAAAAGGCAATGCGGGAACTGTTATATGATACAAGCATCGTGATACGACCGAGCGAAAAATCCTCCGGCGTTGTTATATTGAACACAGAAGATTATAAACTAGAGGTAGAAAAAGAATTAAATAACAACGATTCTTACAAAGCAATAAATAAGGATCTCATACAGAAAAATGAAAATAAAGAAAAGAAACTTATAGAGAGTTTATGTAAAAGAGAAATAATAGACAAAGACATGAAAAAATATCTATTACCGAAAGGAACATGTCCTGGAAAAGTACAAGCCAATCCAAAATTGCACAAAAAAAATCATGCGGTTAGAACGATGATTAATGGGCGGGACCATCCAACAGAAACAATCGCGGAAATAGTGGAAAACGAACTTTCGGAAAATGTTCGAAACTTGCCCACCTATATTAAAGACACAACAGATTTTTTAAACAAACTAAATGCAATACAACAGCCAATACCAGTCAACGCAATTATGTTTTGTTTAGATGAAACTAAATTGTATCCAAGCGTACCAAGAAAAGAAGCACGAGAAGCATGCAAAACAGCATTAGAAAATCGATCTGATACATCAATCCCAACTGAAGATGTTCTTAAAATGATGGACTTAGTCATTGAAAATAATAATTTTAGCTTCAACGGAAAGCACTTTTTACAAACCGAAGGAACAGCTATTGGATCCCATCTAGGCATGAATTATGCTTGCACCTACCTCGGACAATGGGAAGAAAATTTATTTCAAAACAGCAATTTACACCCGTTTTCATATTGGAAATATGTTGATGACATCTGGGGAATATGGGAACATTGGTTAGATGAATCAAAAATATTTTCCAATAACTTACATCCGCGAATTAAAACAGAAATGCGTTACTCAACTGAAAAAAATTGAATTCCTTGATGTGTTTGTACAAATAGAAAACGGACAACTTAAAACAGATCTTTATACAAAATCAACAGATAAACACCAGTACTTGCATGTTTCGTCAAGCCATCCAAATTCTGTAAAAAATGCTATACCATATCGACTCGGTATTCGTGTCAAAAGAATTTGCTCAACAGATGAAAAGTACAAAATAAGAAGAGAAAAAATAAAAACGCACCTGAGAAAACGTGGATACAATAACTCGTCAACTGAAGTTCAATTAAAAAAAGTCGACATCTTAAACCGAGAAGATTTATTACAGTACAAACCAAAGAAAGAAAACGACAGAGTACCCTTAGTAATTACTTTTTCCAAAGCGCTTCCAAATACACATTCAATTCTAAGAAAAAATCTTAAAATTCTCCATTAATCTAACAGGCTAAAGAAAATATTCTCCGATCCGCCTATCGTAGCATTTAAACGCGATCACAACATAAAAGACATCTTAGTGCACAAGAAGCATAATTTACTATTTTATAAACACACTAATGGATGTGGACCATGCGGTAAACATTGTGCATTATGCTCACACATAAATGAAACCAAGGTATTTTGTGACAACACTGGGAAAGAATATACCATTCAGGGACAAATAAATTGTAAAACCGTAGGCGTAGTATATGCAATTAATTGTACAAAATGCGAAAAACTTATATATGTAGGACAAACGGGTGATACACTATATCAACGGATTCTATTGAACTTTTCAAAAATACGAACAAAGAAAACAGAAGAACCGGTAGCCAACCACTTCATTCAGCATAATCATTCGATGAAAAATTAAAAAGTTACCGCCATAGAAAGAGTATTTGGAACAGAAATTTACAGAAAAACTAATGAAGCCTTTTGGATAAAAAAATTAAAAACTTTAGAGCCTGATGGACTCAACACAATGTATGAACGATAATGAAAATATTTATATAACAAAATAAAAAAAAAAAAAAAAAAAAAACGCGGCAAATGAAGTTATTATAACGTAATGTATCCAAGCAATGTAATTGTTGTTTCAATGTTGTAATTTATTCCAATGAAGAAGGCCGTAATGGCCGAAACGTATGGGAATTTGTGTTATAGTTTTTATCAACTATATATATACAATATTAAAACGACTTGTAATGTAAAATTAACCAATAAGTGTTATGATGTCATTCCGAGCTATTTGACAGAAACATCAAATATTGAAGGTCAAATCGTAGTTTATCAAAGTGCATGAACATAACATACCTATGACCTATCTCATGAACTGTCGTGACATATGTTGTTATGCCATCTGCAGAAACACCACATCTGTACCTAGCATTGCATACTAGACTTTGGTAAGCTAATCCTCCTAGTTCTGGATTAGGTATGCTATAATAATAGAAAATTCAATCAGCACACCTTAATCTCGCTTTCGTGACGTTTGTCGTACGCGACAAAAGATGAGATAATGGGTATACGTCAACGAGACATCAACCAATCGACACAAGACACCAAAAGCCATTTAGAGTTATCAGACAGTTTGAGCTTATTTTCAAACATAATAAATAATGCAATGATTAATGTATATCACGGCATAGTAAATTAAGGCATTTTGATTGTTTAGGTGTAATATAGTTCTATTAAAAACTTTAAGTTCTCATTTTGTTTTGGGAATTTTTGTTCGATGAAACTGCTTCAGTGCCGCATAAATTTCCAGTAGTTTATTTTTGTACTAAAATTAGACATTCTGGTTTATCAAAAACTTTTATAAGGTCTTTGAATAGTTTGGTAAAAAAACTGACTCATAGTTTACAATAAAATCATCTGTTGATTAGCAGATATTGATTTCTGAAAGCAACAGTGAAGAAAAAAATATAAGTATACACTTCAAACATACGAATAAAACATTTTTGATTGTTTTCAATGGGAATATTGTGTATCGTAAGGATAGTTGTTTGGGTAAATGTATACATGTCATATTAACTTGATTCAACTCGTAAACAACGCCGGCAAACAAATTAAAATGTGGAGAATGCTGCTATTTTAAATCGGTATTTAGCTGTTTATCATTTGTAAACTGTCGGGATGATTCTATTTCTTACCCTGTGTGAACATGTATATGATCGTAAGCAAGCCCAGCTTGTGTTTCCGTACAGGTAGTGTTTAAGGGAACGGAAAGAGTAGTGGAAGCATGGTACCAGGACTGAAATAGAAAAATAGAAGAAGCCAATTTAGGAAAGCTGTGCTCTAAAAACTATTTTCACACCGCCACTTGTCTTAACGTGCATGTCCATAATATGGATGCTATTTAGTGGATGGTTCAGAGATATGTTATTGTATTCACTAATTTAAAAACTAGTGTTTGATTGTCCAACTTTGACTGTCTCTATCAGTTGTTACACAAATGACAAAGACTTGGAATGATTTAAAGCTTGATGCATGATACAGATACGAGTTTAATGATGAAGCTGTTTTATTACTAGGGCTGAAATATATATGCAAGATAAAAACCTTTTTCCCAAACAAATGAATTATTTCATATAGATTGTATTACACAATGACAGGAATGGAAAACACAAGTAAGTGCGGTAATCAAAATATGTTCCTAAACACATCATCTTTTGTATCAGGATTAGTAAAAGTATAAATGCAGTAGAATTTCAAATACAACACCCATAATTCCTTATGGTCCCTCCCCTCCAAAGAAGAGGAAAAAAAGCCTTTAGTGTTAGTGTCAATGGTCAAGAGTGTTAGAGGTGAATTCCGACTCCCTCTTTTATGAAGAAGCAAATATATTTAAAGCGTGTTATGAATTAAAATTCTTTTTTTACTTTTACGGATTTTATTCTGGAGACTGTCTTCTTTTGTTGTTTTATAACCAATTAAAGATATAACTGACGAACAAGCCGTAGTTTCCTTATTCATTAATATAAGTGATGATTGTATATTAAAGAAGTCAACCAATAATATATATATATATATATAAATGTAAAAGCATATATAATCTCACCGGGTTTTTATCTAAAAAAGTCATACGTTTTATTGATAGAGTGACGTTATAATTTAACACATCAGCACGACTCCACTCAAACTGTACCTGCAAAAAAAAAAAAAAAAAAAAATTAAATAAAAAAAAAAAATTCTAACTGTTTCAATGCTTTCGTGTTATTGATTGCTTTGTGTTCACATAGTTCTTGATAGTGACAGATGAAGATTAACAAACGCCTTGATAAAGCTGAAAGGAAAAAGTAACATAACAAAAATACCGAACCCCAAGGAAAATTCAAAACGGAAAGTCCCCTATCAAATGGCAAAATCAAAAGCTCAAACACATCAAACGAATGGAAAACAACTGTCATATTCCTGACTTGGTAAGATCTTTCAAACATTGAGGAAGCTCTTGATTGATGCTTCGGAGAATTCTCTTTAAAGATGCAATAAGATTGAAAAATAGAAGGTTTGTTTTTGTCCTTTTGTTTTTTTATTATGTTAAATAGACAATTTTCCATATTCTGATTCACAAAGCCAGGTTCAAGCCTGGTTGGTTTCTTAGAATCGTGTTAGCAGTAGGTCCATACCCGGGTAAAACCTTACAAAGTATCTTTGCTCCTCTGCTAAGTATACGGCTTTTAGGAGTTTATCGGATCGTCTTGTCAACTAGCACGTTAAAAATACGAATCAACTTGTCGATTTAGTACTAACATTAACATATTGTCGTCCTGATATGTCTGTATTATTAAAGATTATAAGGTAAACAATCTCGTGCTAGCTTAAAATTCTGATATACTAAATACCCACTACCAAATAAATCATGACATGATACGCAAGCTATGGAATATCGCATCAGTTGTGAGATATATAGACCATTTGCACAAAACTGACAATTGTCTTGTGACTAGAAAAAAATCAACCATTTTGATGATGTCAGCTTCAGATTTTGTTAAGGGAATATGTTTTTGTTTACAAGGAATGATTTTCCCTTCCTTAAAAAAGTCATATTTCTACGTTATCCATTCTTTTTATGAAACAAGGTAAACCTAATGCTTTTAATATGTCGTGACTAGTAGAAAGAGGAATACTACTATAAGAGAGGCGAAAAAAGGGTTGAGAAGTCGAATTGCATGCAGTAGTAAACTTTGTACTCTGGCATATATTTCACAGATTTATTATCCACATCTGATTCAACAGCCTCCCTAGTGTAGGTATTTTCAATACTCTATTAGTATTCTAAGGTTTTAGTCCTAGTAAATGATGTAGGCCATTTGGCTACCACATTTTGAAGAGAGGTGTTATGGGCAATGTTTAACCGTTATATGTGAACAGATTAATATAAGTTAACAGCATGTTTCCAAATCCTATTAATTATTCAGTTGTATTAATATGTTAATGCCAAATTGAATATAATTTGAATTTAATTAATGTTAACACTAACAGTTAAAACTGGGTCAGTGGGAATGAATATGAATAAAGAGGTGCAAACAAGAGGTTTAGGCTTTAAGTCGTCAGTATCGATATCTCACAAGACGTGTTTTTATCCAATATATTTAGTTGCATTCAGCGTAGTATAGGTGCAATTTGACTGATTCATGATGCATAATATTGCTTAAATTAAAGATTTTTGTTAGCAAATAAATGTTTTTGGTATCATCGTTTCAAATGTCAAGCTTTCTGAAAAGTCTGTGATTTGAAATCTCCGAAACAATAGTTGAGCTGCGTCGGACAGAAATCGGCATTATACAAATGAATATAAATACATCTGTTAACCTATTAAGGGTTGAGATAATCTCTATGCAAATAGATATAGGAAGATGTGGTGTGAGTGCCAATGAGACAACTCTCCATCCAAATAACAATTTATTAAAGTAAACCATTATAGGTCAATGTACGGCCTTCAACACGGAGCCTTGGCTCACACCGAACAACAAGCTATAAAGGGCCCCAAAAGTACTAGTGTAAAACCATTCAAACGGTAAAACCAACGGTCTAGTATATATAAAAAACGAGAAAGTCTGTTTGAAAATTGAGTTGATATAAGAACCCAACAAAACAGATAAAAATTCATCTTATATTTCGAATTTGAATTTTCCAGAATCAATCAATGTCTTATACATGTTCATGTATACGTGCACTTGAATAAAGTCGATTTCACGACGCAGCTCAGTTGTTGGTTTTTTTCAATGAACAGAATATGAATTTGTAGATGTATTTTCTAATTTAACTTGTTTATATGTAACACTCAGAAAAGGTTCCATCCCCCAAACGTGTCCAACCCCCAAAACGTGTCCATATGACGTCATTAAACTCCCAAACATGTTTAGTGATAAAGGACTCTAAAACGTGTCATTTTTATGAACGCCCAATCATGTGCATCATGTTGTTTGAAATAAAATCTAGTCGAGATTATGAAAGGGCCCTTAGACAGACCTAAAGTGCAGAAAAAGAAAAAATCTCGATTAGGTTATTAAATGTTCTTCCTTGATTGTAATTTTTTAATGGGCGTTTGTTTTGATGATGTAAAAAGTTGGATAGTAGGACAGTAGCTCTATAAAGATTTGAAGCAAAATGGGCTCACAATGTCAAATAAAACGGGCGGGAACTGCCATATTTTAAAATTGCCTAGACAGAACGCTGTATGGATTTCATAAATTCAATTTTTTCATTTCAGTTAGACCAATGTCGTGTTCCAGAGCTCGGCTCTCACCACAAATATTGATTATTATGTTTTTTGTTGTCAAATTATAAAAAAAATAGCAGAGTATATTTTTTTATCCTTTGGGAATTGTGCCGAAAATACATCTGTATTAATAGTCTTCGATAGCGATTTATAAGTTTTCACCTTTGGAGAACTCAAGCAAGAACCTGACATCTTCCATCGTATCCATTGATTGAATTTACTATAGACATTACTGACGTCACAAACGACATATTAGCGCTAAAAGTTTTAGACTATCTGGTGTTCTCGACACGTTTCAGCGGAAATCAATTGACGCACATGTTTGAGCGAAGTAAATAATCGGAAATGTTTGGTGAAAAATGAAATCGGACATGTTTGGGCAAGATATGAATTTATGGACACGATTAGCCAAATTGGAAATGATTGGGATTGGACACGTTTAGGGGAATGGACACGTTGGAGTGTTACATCTGAATTAGTCGAAATGGAATTCAGTTTCGAAATGAATGGTTAATGTAGTTTCGTAAAGATGTGATGTACGAAGATGGGATGTTAAAAGAACAATTTTTAAGTTATGTATGAACAGAAATGTTTTTCCTTGCAATGGACAACCTACTGAACTGAAATTGTTTGTAATTCTCTCAGGCAAACTTGACCTAAAATTTATTTGGCAATTCTTTTTTCGGTCCCTTTTGGTTATATCGCTCCTAATGTATCCACGTAATTTTACACGCTTGGCTTTCAAATGTTTAAGTTTTAGAGTTCCTGATGAAGGTAAATCAAGAAAGTGCTTCAAGCGCCTGCAATTTATAAAGTGTTATTTTTATTTGCAAGCGTTGCACTCTTCTAACACGAACAATAACGTCCTCATTTTGACAAAATGGGGCTGCGTATCTATTCATTCCGAACAAACAAACAATATGAACTGTCGACCACTTACAGCGTGATTCTTACTTATTCTAAGGAACTTATGTCACAAATTCACTAAATGACTTTTTATACTATATAAATACACTTACTGCATTATACTTGCAAAGCATGATTTCAATTCTGCGGGTCATGTCAGTGGCTAGTAATTTATAAGACAAGAAGTCAGCATCACAATACACTGCTAATTCTATTGTGAAGTCAGTAGAAGGCACCGACCGTTTATGTATTCTTTTATGGTTATATTCAGTTTTACGAATAGGTGTGTAATCTGAAATTATATAAAACATTTACAGAAATCCTGAAACGTTTTTTCTTTTAATGATCGACAGGATACGTTTTGCTTAAAAGATGAAACTTTGTTCTAGCTCCATGGTTCACTTGGTATTACAATTATATGATTATGGTTCGGTCTTAACAGAAAATTAATTTTATTCCAAATTTTTTATGTATTTTCTCATTGCTGCTCACGAAACTAACAACTCTAATTGATAAATTCATATGATAAATATATCAAAGGGAGGCGAAAGATACCAAAGGGACATTTAAACTCATAAGTCGAAATAAACTAACATCGCCATGGCAAAAAACGAAAAAAGACCAAAACACAAACAATAGTATTCAAAACACAACAAAGAAAACGACTGGGCAACACGAACCCCACCAAAAACCGGGGATGATATCGTATGGTCCGGAAGGGTAAGCAGATCCTGCTCCACTAGTGGCACTTGTCGTGTTGCTCATACAAGTACAAAACCGGTCGGTCACATTCCAGGAAAAGAGGACGGGTTGTGGTTAGATATTCCATAACGGTCAACCAACTCGTGCACGTGGTGACGTCCGTTAAATTTTCGAAGGGATGGTTTTAACTTCTAATCACCTATTGGAACTCTTTGTTTAATACCTTCCTTGTGAGCGGTAACCCTTTATCAAAGAAACCGTGACAGGAAATGCAAGCGCTCTGGAATGCCGTATCAACTGGGAGATATATACTCCCTACGCAGGCGCTGCTGGAATGTTGCTACATTGAAATGGAAAGTTCACAAATGGGAAGCTGAAATCATCTCTTTTGTCGTTATGCTTTTTAACCAACTTCGTTGTCAATTTCTAGATGTAATTCAAGATATGAGTCAGACTTAACCGTATCTGTTTTTATCCTTTATTTAAAGTTCGATGGGATAGATGCGTTTATCATAGTCACCACATTTTGTATTGTTAGTGAAATAACATCATCTATATAGCGGAAAGTGATATTAAATGATGATGCTAGCTTCTTTTTACTGTTCATAAGAAGCTCATGTATGAATTCAGCCTCAAATGAATTAAGGCAAGACGAGGAGCACAAGTTGGGTTCCATGCGAATGCTGATTTTCTGTTTTTAAAACACTTCTTCCAAACGAAGCACATATGTTGCCAATCAAGAAATCAAGCATCTTAATAATGTCAGTTTTAGAGAATTTGTGTTTGAATCAGAGTCAAGACAAGATGCTTGTATCCACGCTGGTCATTCTTTATCTGAACAAAGCAGGACCAATTCTTTCCATTTGTCTTTTAGTTAGGAATGGGGAATACTTATGTTAAGAGTAGAAAAAAATCGAATGTTTCAATACTTTTGCAAGATGAAAGAGTCTCAGATTGCATGAACTCTAACAGATCATTGGAAGTTTTTAGTATCTGCTTCAAGCCGACACTAAAATAGGTAGTTTCACAATAATTTTGAAGCACGGCTTTTATTGCCAATAAAATTGATGTCAATAATTTAGAAAGAGGTTTTGTTGAGCACTTGGAACACCTAGCAATACAACGTTGTATGTAAGGAACTTATATGATTTAGATATGCAATACCGCGAGGAAGATGCAGTTTTTCTTTGTTTGAAACTCCAAAGGAACATAGAACTGATCTAAGAATATCCAGGATAACCTCCTTGGTAAGTGTCGTGGGGGTATATGTTGAGTTTCTAAGTGAATTGTCAATACCTAATTTATTTATGAAGCAGTCTATGTAATGCGAAAACAAACAGAAAAGATTCATCGACACAACATCTGATACAAAATTTGATAATAATTTTAAATATTTCGTTGATATTTTGGCTCTCAATAATGACGACTTCAGTATGTACACGATTTATCCTGTTGAACTTACTTTAGATATAGATAATACTAACAATACAGACTAACCATTCCTGGATCTTGATATCTGTATCTCTCATGGGAAGCTTAATTCAAAGATTTACGATAAAGAGATGATTTTTCATTTCCTATTGTGAATTATCCGTTTCAAATGATGGCGTTGCCTTGGCACCATCGTATGATGTTTATATATCTCATATTGTTCGATTCGCTTGTGTATGTAGCAACGTATATGATTTAACAAAAAACCTCTGTATTACTCAAAAATTATTACAGCAGGGTTTTCGATATCCAAAAACTTGTCAAACATTTACTAAATGTTATCATAGGTCCAAGGACATCATTTGTAAATATAAATCAACGTGCAGAAATCTTATACGTTTAGGTATTTCACATCCCATCTTTTATTGTAATATTCTATACAAAGCGCAAAAATGTCGCCATTTACCTAAAAAGCTAACTAAACCATTAAACAGACTTATCCACAAAGGATATAGTTACAATACTGTTGTCAAGTTATTAAAGCTGTCATTTCTGGAATTAATTTTGATTTACTCATAGGGTCTTTGGATCAGATATAAACAAATTTATTCTAAAACCAGTTTGTTAGCATGATACGGGTTATGTTCTTCTCGTATAATTTATGATGGCATGATACTAAACTCCTGACGGGGGATTGTGGTTGATTCTCATATAATGAAAACATAATCTTTCGATCAGTTTAATCGAGGTCTAGAGCTGGCATGTCATTAACTGTTAGTAGTCCCTTGTTAATTCATGTTGATCATTGTCAGTTTGCTTAGTTTCTTCTGGTACATATTCTATCATCGGACTCTGACTTTTTCAACTGAGTTAAATGTGCGTATTACTGTGTGTTTGTTTATTCCACATTGGCTAAAAGTATAGGGGAAGGTTTAGATCTCACAAAACATGTTTTAAATTTATTTACATTTATAAATTTTGACTTGGATGGAGAGTTGTCTCATTGGCACTCATACCACATCTTCTTATATCTATTAACCCCGCCGTACTTTTGCGCCTGTCCCAAGTCAAGAACTTCTAGCCTTTGTTATTATCAAAATAAGAAGATGTGGTATGATTGCCAATGAGACAACTCTCCACCAGAGACCAAATGACATAGAGGTTTACAATTATAGGTCACCGTACGGCCTTCAACAATGAGCAAAACCCATACTGCATAGCCAACTATCAACTGCCAAATAAAAAAATGTTCAAACGAGAAAACTAATGGCCTGATTTATGTAAAAAACAATGTACGAAAACCAAATATGATATACAGCAACAAACAACAACCACTAAAATACAGGCTCCTGACTTTGGGCAGGCACATATAAATGTGGCCGAGTGAAACTAGTTTGTTGGCGCCAAACCCTCCTCCTAACCGAGGATAGTATTGCAACAGTACAACATAAGAACAAACTATAAAAATCTGTTTGTAAAGGGCTTAACTCATCAGATCGATACAAATTAGTCTTTAGTGTTTTGTTTTATTTTGGTTCATTTATATGTTTCGGAGTTAATTATGGCGTCCGTTTCGGTGAACTTGTATACATTATTGTTTAGGGATCAGCATAAGCCAAAATTCGGGGTGGGATTTTTCGCTGCGTTGAAGTTGGTGACTTTGGAGTATTTTTTTAACTTTGGTCGGGTTGTTGTCTATTTGACAGATTTTACGTTTCCATTCTCTATTCTATCTATCTTTTATTTTGATTTGAATCAAGAACCTCATAGCCTAAATCAATTCGGAAAAAGTATCTACGTCTTCTTTCTCGCGATTATCCCATTGCCGGGCATACTTGACTGAATCCATCAGTATTTTGAAGTTGTGTTTCCAATTGATGGCTTTAGACACACGATATTTCGGACCTTTGGATAACATATTTCGCAGAAAGCTGTTATTGACAATTTTGAGGTAAACTGTAATAACGTAGTCAGCCGGATTATATATGAATGGGGAACTAGTACAGATGCTATCAGGAGGTTTAGACTTGAAGTCATCAATATTGAGATCCTGCAACACGTGTTTGTAATTAAAATTTTAGTTGCAACTGGTTTGGTATAGGTATAAAAAATGATAGGTACAGACTGATTTATAATGAAGGATATTTACCAGGTTGATGACATCAAAACCTTTGTTTGCAAAGAAAAGTCTTAGAAAGGCTCTTTTCTCCTTTTCATCTTTTCCAATGTGAACTGGTTTGAAAAATATGTGACTGGCAATGTCCGACATGATAGCTTTAAATTTATATTGGTTTGATTGGGTTTGTAACTGGTTTTCTAACATAATTTGTACAGAGAATGGAGTTTTGAAAGAGGTAGTGAATAAACTTCATGCAAATGTGATGAGTACCCAACGGCTTTTGTATACTCAAATGATAGGAGGTCATTAACAGAGACACCAATCGATACCAAATAAAAAGGATTTTCACAATAACGGCGAATAAAAGTATAGTTTCAAATACAAGATGCTTTTATTACCTTCATGTTTTTGGTAATGGAGCTACTAAATTAGTAACAGGCAACTCAATTTTGAAATAAATATCTTTACCAGACAGTTAGTACTTACCGTTCTTTTGGCTTAAATCTGAGAATATTAAATCTTCTCGTCGTTTTCTGGCTATAAGTGTTGTATGCTTTACTTTCCTTAATGAACTGCGTTTTCGAATATGATGTGGTAAAACTTCAAAGTGAAGTTCATGGTGTCTAGTTGACATCATTCCACGCTAAATTGATAAATTTTATTTTTACTATACATTCATATGCAACATATAAGATTAAGATAACAGTTCATATATGGATAGTATTGAACATTTTGGCTATCGTGTTTTTGTGAAAACACGCTTGTAACTTATGATTGAAACTCAAAGTGCACATTTATATGTCACCATGCCAGTACCTAAGTAGTAAAGTCTCGTTGGATCGTACTGGAAGTAACCAGGGGCGGCTGCAGCGTAGTTGTTGTAATCAAGAACGAGTAATACGTATGTTTATCACTTGTTTCTGGTATGACCGTCACCACTCCCCTCGAACCCAAACCATTAATTGATACTTAACAGATCATACTGTCATAGTATTGTGTATAATAAGACAAAATATGGACAACATTAATTAACGTCGTTTAGTTCTTACCTGTAACAGTCTCGACATTTGTATATTTCCCACAACGGTGATATAAATTAGTAATGTGACTTTTGTTTTCAAAAGATAACTCTATAAAAAAAACATATGCAGTATGATTTCAAAATTCTACAGAGTGCATGTTAATTTTTACTTTCAAGTTCACATATTCCCTACTGTGTAAAATATTTTTTAATTTCAAAAACGCATTTTTTTACCAATTCTTCGCAAAATGATGCCGAGACAGTTCCATCATGGGATCTGACATTTCCAATCAGAAAACAATCCGGATGATCTCCATTCCATTCCATTTCTTTTCATCACTTATTATGGAAACTTTAGCTGATTGGTGAAGTACCGACTTGGTATGTTGAAGGGTCATTTTGTAAGATTCCCCAAATGCAGATATTTTAATATCATATGATTCTGTGGAGTCTACTGACCGTCTTCGTAGATGGATTGAGGAAGCATCTAGGCTGGAATTATAATTACTGTATTGTAAATTGAACAGTTCATGCTTCTCTTTGACAACGTCTTATGATAACATGTAAGACGGTTTCTACTGATTTCTATATATGACAGTCGATTATGTATCATTCTTTCAGTAACTACAGGTATTGCTTATTACTATTTCACTAGTATTGATTTACTTGAAATTGTCCTGTTGACAGTTGACAAATTTATAAATTTACAAATAATTTAGACACTAGGGGTTCAACTACGTCAGGAAAAGTTGACCTCAGATAGATTTTACTTATATTTTTATACCTCTTTTGGTCATATAGCTCTTCTTGTATTCGATACTTATACATTCTTCTGCTTTCAAATATTTTCTTTGAGCCTTCCTGATGAAGGGTAATCCAGAAAATCGCTCAGGACTAATATAATTTATAAAATGTTATTGTTGAATGCAATACAGTTAGTGTAGTGGTAAATATATTTTGTATTGTATAACGACTTTATATCGCTCTTTATATAGATATAAGAAGATGTGGTATGAGTGCAAATGAGACAACTCTCCATCCAAGTCAAAATTTATACAAGTAAACCATTATAGGTCAAAGTACGGTCTTCAACACGGAGCCTTGGCTCACACCGAACAGTAAGCTATAAAGGGCCCCAAAAATTACTAGTGTAAAACCATTCAAACGGGAAAACCAACGGTCTAATCTATATAAAAAACGAGAAACGAGAAACACTTATGAACCACATCAACAAACGACAACTACTGAACATCAGATTCCTGACTTAGGACAGGTGCAAACAAATGCAGCGGGTTTAAACGTTTTAATGGTACCAAACCTTCACCCTTTTTCTGAAACAATAGTGTAACATCACAACATAGAAAGACACACTATAAAATATCAACTGAAATAGCTTAACTCAATCAAAGGACATATTAACACCATTGAACATACACTGAACAAATAAATTTGACCTATGATACAATGTAAATATACCTTTTGTTATTTGAATGATCAAGATATAATTGAAAGTCTACTACACAATATCCCTTCTTTTCCATTTCATTTATCTTAATTTGTCAAAATTTAGCTTATGATATAAATACGTGTCTGTTGATAATCGCAGTTTTGGAGGTGTTTTCTGTTTCGATTGTGTTGTGTTCTCATGTGAATGTTGTTGTCAAATACAACTTTTGTTCATGAAGACCTTTTATACGTTTGAGACTAACTTCAAAATGATGTAAATTTGATTAATTAACAATGAAAATGTTTATACAATATTGATCCATTAGTGCAAGATATCACTTGTGATATTGATATAATGTCATATTTTAAATATTTTGAATTTCGGCACATTTGTACTGTCTCATTTATTGCACTTTTTGGTAGAATTACAATGAGCACAGGCATTGCTAGACATGATATTCACAGCGAGTCGATAGAAACAAAATACACTTAGTAAGTGATTATTTTTGGACTAAAATTGTGGTGTATATTATTTCGCATCACTTATGAGTAAAACAATCTTATTATTTTACTTTCATTTCATGGATGTATAACAAACGGAAAGGGAATATTTTAAATCGAAAAGAAATAATCTATTATACAACATATATTCAACATTTAATTCCACCAAATTTAGAAATGTTAAAATGGATTTGAGTTGTTCTTCTATTGTTATTCTATTGTCCCATGCTAGGGGAGGGTTGCACACTCACAAAAATATTTAGCCCCGCTACATTCCTTATGTGAGTGTCCTAAGTCAGGAGCCTGTAATATAGTGGATGTCATTGATTCATTTCTGTCATATTTGTGTTTTCGTAAATTGTATTGTTATAGATTAGGCCGTTTGAATTGTTTCATATTTTTTATTTCGGGTCCTTCTTTAGCTGACTATACGATATGGGATGTTCTCATTGTTGAATGCCGTACGATGACCCATATTTGCTTATATCTTTGAAATTTGAACTCCAGTGGATAGTTGTCTCATTGTCAATCATACCACATCAACTTAGTTTTGAATCGATATGTTGACAATTTGACCTCTGATGACACTTCGTCCTTTAAATATCAAAAGTTATCGTCAATTTGAATATATACCGTATGATTGATTAATGGTGCCTAACATTTCAAAATGATAAAACAAGAGAAGATATTTTAAAAATTAAGTTTGAAATGCTAAACAAAAATCAGCATACCTCTGCTGATGTGAATTTGTAATCTCTTGAACTGATGTCAACTCAAACTCATTGAAGCCATCTAAAAATAAATATGAACAGATTTACAAATACATAACATATGTTTGAAAGTTTGGTTTTAAATTGCAAAGTTATTTCAAGAAGAAACATGCGTAATGGTTTTATTTGTTTTCTTTCTTTTGTTTTGTTATGTACAGATAAATTCGAGAACATTATCGAATAAAATGACGTCACTAGACCAATACTATACTCATACTAAAATCCAAAGCATGTTCTTAGAAGAGTCACACCTGTGTCTGTATCACTCACCTGGTATAAAAGTGCCAGTTTGCCAATGGGGTTTATTTTAAACATAATTTGTTTGTATAAATGCATATTGGATAAGACACAAATCGAACAGACCTATGAAGTCATCTGCATTTAACATTTTTGACAAAACAATATATAAGAGCATGCATACATTAAATATAATTTCAACATTTGTATAGATTGGACAGAAAATTCAAAAGGCGAGAAAGAATAACAAGAAAATAGAGGTTTAACTTATATAACGGGTTGTGTGTTGTCATGTAAAACTATCAAAACAATAAGGAATCTCTCCGACCCTTTAAGGATCTCAAAACATGTTTAAAGATATTTTCATTTTGCTCCCTAGTAAGTACACAGCTAACCGAGGTAATAGTTCGATATCTGATAGAGAGTTAAAAAGGAGCATGCTAAGATTTCTAAAACTTAAATTTGTATGTCTGAGTGTAATATACATTTCAAGATACAAGTTTCTAGTCTTAGGCAGGGATAAATCGTACTTTGTAAAAAATCCCTCTGATTCAAACAAAAAATTCTCTGAAACTGACATTATTAAGATGTTTGATTTCTTTACTGAAAACATATTTGTTACGTTTGGAGAACGTGTTTCTCAATAAACAATCGGGATTCCCATGGGAACTGACTGTGCTCCTCTTCTTGCCGACTTGTTCCTTTATTCATATGAGGCTGATTTCTTACAGGAATTCTTTGAAAATATGGTGACTATGTTGAACGCATCTATCCCATCGAACTCTATCGACACTGATGATGTGAATGAAATTGTAGACTATATAAGTCGTATTATAGACACTGATGACTCGGGTATTGCAGGACATCTTTTCGAATATTTTACTTTCCTTTAAGGTCTTCGTGAAATCGACTGGTTTGCTAGTGATCATAAACATCGACGACCTGTATTTTATTCCAGATAAAGATATGTACATTCAATGGCTATGTATGCGTTCACTATTAATTCGCACGGTATCAACGGGCGGTTTGTTCCGCCAGTTTACCTAATGTTGTAAGTGCTTATGTACCTGCAGCACTGCAAATCATACGATACTCTTATTTCGCCTTTTCGGAGATCTGCGAATTACTCGGAAGAAATCGGTTTTGGGTAATATTGATTTACCTTTTACGGTGTTGGCTATTAGAATGGATTTTGGGAGACATTTTATTAACAATTTATTATTATTTGGTGGGTATTTTTCTTGAATTAGTTGACATTTTATTGCATATATTATATTGAAATTTATCATTTTATTGGTGTATTATATATTGCATGGATGAAATATGTTAAATATGGAAAGATCAACATATTTATTTAAAATTATGTAATCAAATATGTTTTTTTCTTCAGGTGTTAAGAAACAATATCGCAAAGTAATCGAATGATCCTGACAGTTATTTAGCCCTTGCTGCTGATTTGTTAGCACGAAATAAATTAAACAACACAGTGAAGAAATACTACTATGGGTTTTTTGTGAAGGAAAAAGTGGACGGAAAGCAACCACATTTCTGATTTCGATATTTTACCGACAAAACCGTTATTAGTAGCTTTGTTTTTTAATATCCTTAGTGCTATTTTCTTGTTCCGTATGTGATGCAATTTTTTAATATAACGTGGTTGCACTGGATTATCGGTTTAGATTCTCCTACCGATTCTCAATAAGTAAAATGTGTTCTTGAAGGTGGTGCTACAGTCGTGGCAAGGTTTGATGTTTCAGACGACAGACTTTTTACGTTTGAAGTCGGACACATCAAAGGATTTCCATGTGAATGACGATTACGCAAAACAAATGATAGTTTCTCAGAACTTGGGAATTGAATAAAATCTTTTTCGTTTTAATTTAAATTTTGGGCTTTGAAGTTTTCAATATTTATAGTAGTAAGCTTCCCGTTCTTTGGGGTTCAGTTTCGGCGTTTTCGTTTGACGATCCACTTTGCATAGTCTTTGGTATCTATTAGCCTTTTTTCTACATCATTATTCATATACTTGATAAGGCAGCTTAAAAAAATACAGATGTTTGGATTATATATCATATTTGTAAATATATGTTGAATTATGTTTACTCTATATGAAATATAGCATTAGCGTTATCATATTCTAAAACATTATGTCGAGCTTTCAAATATACACTGCCTGTCACGTAGATTTCCCCTCCCCTCTTAAAAGCATATATGTTACCATCACGAAGTTTTCTAGAGTTGATGAACTCATTTATGTGACTATCTTCTAACAATGATTTTGCCTGCAATTAAAAAAAAATTATGCCTTAAACACGCAATTTATAATTCACCTGACAATGTATATTTTTTCCTTGCAATCAACTCGCTATTGTATAAATAACTGTTACAGGTATACGGTATTTTTACTTTATTTGTATAGTTTATACAGATGTACAATTTGTCAATACCTATAGTTTGGCATTGCACAATGTCATGTTTTTCTCTGACACTGTTAATGAAGTCTTAACACTAAATCCGTTCGATGTTGTATGTGTACTAATTGATATATTACTCACAGAAACATGATTTTTGATAAGTTGTTATTGGATTTGAACTAGTTTTTAGTTGACTGCGAGTACTCTCAGATCTGTGTTAGGGTTTATATGTGCTGTATATCAATCTGATAAGTTAAGCCCATTTCAACTGATTTTTATAGTTTGTTTTTATGTTGTACTGTTACACTACTGTCCCGGTTTAGAAAGCGGGTTTGGCGCAGCAAACATCTTTAACCCCGCAACATTCTGTATGTGCCTGTCCAATGATGATACCTTTCACAAAACCAGAGGTTAAAATGTCAGCCAAACAATAGTGGATATAATTTTACCAAGCTGGTTTATTCTCCAGTGAGGCTGTCAGTTACTAAGTTACTTGTTTTTTCTTCTTCTAATAAACCAGGACCTTCGAATTTACAAACAAGCACACCTTATGTGAATATATAAATTATTTTAAAATGAAACATTCATAAGAGAGAGGTGAATGATATCAAAGGGAAATATCAAACTCATAAGTTGAAAACGAACTGACTGTTCATAACTGGAACCCAATATGTCTTTCATACTTAATTTCGTTTTAATTAGCGCTTAAATTTGGAAAAAGGAAGAGGCAGAAGATACCAAAGAGACAATAAAAATCATAAGTCGACAAAACACCAACAATACCATAGGAAAACAAGAAAAACGAAAAAAAAAAAAAACCAACAAAAAGCAGCCTACAAGCAGCCATGGCTTTGTCAATTTCTTTTTGACTTATGAGTTTGAATTCCCTGTAGTATATTTCGCCTCACTTCTACAAATTTTAAACACTACATAGTACCCGAAGGCTGGGCTTTACGAGCCCAACCTGCAGCCGAGAGCTATCTCATGTGCTCTGTCAAGGTTAGCAGAACTTGCTCCAGACGTGATTTCCGTCGAGTTAAAATTCGGTAAGTAAAATTTGGTGATGTCACAATGGAGGAAAAGAATAAAGGACTGTAGCGACAATTGGGACTTTTCCGTTGTCCAATTTGTATATTTGCAGCGATACTATATTTTAAACAAAAAATATTTTCCATGAAATAGTAAAAATGAGCATAAATATAGATGAACACATAGTTTGGAACTTTAAAGAAAATAAAGATACATTCAAAGCTAAACACTAAATCTGGGGAAGAACTGCAACGCACAAAAACATGAATTTCGGCAAAGAACTGCGTGATTGTTTTGATTGCAACATACTTAATCTCCAAGATAGCAATCCTCAAAAAACTAGTTGAACTATGTCACATGTGTACGTGCCTGTCCAAATTTTGTAACCTGGTCATCAACTATTTATTGTCATTGGGGAAATTTTCTATTGATTAAAGATCGATACTTTTTGTTAAACATATTCACATCTTTGTAGACACAGGAATTTTTGGAGCTTAACATATTGTAGAGACATAATATAAAAATAATGAGAAGAGGAAAAGACAACATCATAATCGAAACACAGATGACCGACTTATTTGCAAAGCCAGGGAAAAGTCAGCGACCTTTTTATGACTATAAAACAAGTTAACACACACAATTCCATCAATTATAGACAATAAACAAACTGTTTATTCAAACTGTTTTCTATTAATATATCTGTTAATGTCACATTTATCATAATTATGTAACAATTTGATATTGTCGATTTCAAGGTTAATTGCTTGTTGAATAAATAAGTGTTAATCAGGATAAACACAGCACAGTACTAGATATGGTTGGTACAGAAACAAGAGTATGGCTGGGATTTACAGAATAGAGAATAATGTTGGAAATACAGAATAAACGGGCATTGAAATAAAGAAAGTGACAAAAGACAAAAATATATAAAAAATAAAGAATAACGGGCAATCACATTAAAGATTAGAAAATAATGGACAAAATAATTTAAGAATACTAGTAGAAAATGAAGACCGCTTCCCAAATGAAGATCCTCATCAACCGTGGTTAATATATGAGAGCAGCTTAGGTATTATACTTAGTGAGTTTATTTTTTCTTTTAACAAAATATATGTTATTTTATTCATATACAATCTTACACAATTTCAATTAACTTTGAACGTAGGATTTAAAAAGTATTAAATATTTTTTACATTTAAACTTATGTATCATATCCATTCCTCAACTTTACTTTGGTTTCACACAAAGGTAGTGTTTAATAAAGCAGATACCATTGAAACCTTTTATCATGTTACCTTATTGACCTGAATTTTTACTCATTAAACTATTAAGATTTACAATCATATTTTTCTTCTATCCAGCACCATAAAAAGGCAAATGATAATATCACTGTTGTTAAATCTTTATGTTACAGGCCGTTAGATTTAAAAACAATTCAATCAATAGTGACAGTTTGAACAATTGGGCATAATCGTAGTTAATTAAAATAGATCTTTAAACTCTACAAAGGTCTAAAAATTCAGATCCATATCAACAATAAATAAGTTACGCTAGCTAGATTATTAACCAGAAAAATCATTCTTGATTTGGCCCCCAAACCGCGACTGAGTCTTATGTAGACGAAACGCGTTTGGAGTTCTATGTTATAAGTCTGGTACATTTGATTGCTTTTATTCTTGATAAACCTTTGCAGTCCTTCATTTTCATTAAGAGTAAATATTTTGCCATTGGTAACTACTATTTAAGTAAACAGTACAAGTTCACTATTCAAGGTTTCTAGTAATCCGTGAAGTACAAACATGAATCTATGGTAGAGTGGATTTTGGTAAAAATTGGAGAAAATGGCCATCGTATTATCTTACTCTTTCAAATCTTAGTATAATTTGCTGTTAATAGTTTTAAACCTATATTAAATGGTCTTTGTGTTCAAAATTTTGTCGTCAATAATTAAGGGTGGTAAGTAGTAAATAAAAAAAAAAAAAAAAAAAAAAAATGTCCTTTTTCATTTACACTGTTTTACTTGGTATATTAGATGAGTTTTTATATCAAACTCAAGTGCATAAAAAGGAGGGCTTCTAAAACGACTAGGACAGTTAACGAAGAAGACCAACAAAGCACCAAGCAAACGTTTTTAACGTGAAAAAAAAAAAAAAAACGAAACGAATCAAAACGTATCATTATTTTACCTTTAGCAGTTTTCGAGCAAAAATAAACAGTTAAGACCTTTAACTAAACTGATTTTAGTTTTTCTTCATTTATACACACATTGCTATTCAACTAAAAGAGATTAAATTGGGAGATGACCTATTGTTTAAAATATAGTTCCTGTTGTTACGACCAGAAAAACCGACTTTTAATTGTAGCCAACAAAAGACACAAATCAATGATAAAATTTAACAAGATTTATTATACACTAGTTTACGAGAAGTATTGCACAAATAAAAATGTCAACTTAACTGTCAAAATACGAGTCCAATCTTTTATCTTTTCTTTGTCCGACAATCTTCACGGGAATCCACAGAATATTACGTTCAATAGGTCACAATTTAGTATGATGTTGTTAGTAAATAAAAGTGTCAATCCAACTGCTGATAATGTTGATGTCTATCGATGTCTAAGTCTTTATCTATGTCTAACATAGGGTCTGCATATATATACTTGTAACGGAAACTTCTAGATAATTGTATATGTGTAAATTACGCATCTTTTGTTATGATCATTCTGGAAACGTTATGTAAGTGAAATAGAAAGTTCTAATCATTCGATGAGTATCAATGATTGTTCCAGTGATTTCTAAACTGCATAGTTGTCACACAATATGTATCAATTTGTACACAATGTAAAAAATATAATGTAAACATTTTAGGCCAAACAAAACAAAATAGGCCAACTAAATAAATATGATAGTTACAATATCATAACACTGTCCCTTGCCAGGAACCCCGTCAATTGTTTTTTTGATTATGTATCAATGATTTGGTCTTGATGGAACAAAATGCTTGATTACATCTGTTAAATTTCTTTACAACTATAATGGACTCGATGCAAATTATATCGCATCATATTGCAGAATCTAATTTGAAGATCACGTCTGTTCATTTTTTGCATCGACTTGAAGCTGTCTTATTGACTTATATCAATCATTTTTATTAACTATTTTGTCCAAGAAGAGAAAATATTTAAAACTTTAAACAAGTTTTGGAAAACACAAAAATCAAGCAAGGGCTATTTGCGTTTTTAAAACACAATGTAACTCAAAGTATCTTGACAATAGATAAAGAAAATTTAAGAGAACTGTTGTGTTTATTTATTCTAGCCAACATCAATCGTTGTTTTTTAATGTCAATTCTTGTGACGAGTAAGCGGAGCCGAAAAGCGATAATTGCGACTGTTAAACATAAAATTCAAGTGGTAATTGCAATTATCTATTATTCTGTCTTGAGTTTAGTCGTAAGAATTTAATGAATGAAGCCTGTTACGCAGATCAATTCGCTATGTGTACCTGATAATAGAATAATGTTCATTAAAGGCTTCGACAAAAGAGATGATTTCAGCTTCCAAAATGTGAACTTTCTATTTCTATGTAGCAACATTCCAGCAGCACCTGCATATGGAGTATACGTCTCACAGTTGATACCTTATTTCAGAGCTTGCATTTCCTATCAAGATTTCCTTGATAGGGGGTTGCTACTTACAAGGAAGCTATTGAATAAAAGTTCTAAGTTGACACCATCCCTTCGAAAAATTTTACACACATCATTACGAAAAGTTGACCGTTATGGAATACCTCTTTCACAGTTGACGACAGGTGCGTTCAAATCTTTATAACCTCAATCCCGTCCTCTTTTCTTCGAATGTGATCTACCGAATTAGACTTGTCACCGAGTGTGTACTTAGATGAGCAAAACGACGGGTGCCACATATGAAAAATGATCTGCTTACCCCTTCAGAGCAACGAGATAAACTTTTTTGTTGGTTTCGTGTTACTCTTTTGTTTGTTATGTTGTGCTTTGTTTACTATTGTTTGTCTTTTCTTCGTATTTCGTGTTTTTTTTTGCCATGGCATTGTCAGTTTGCTTTCGACTTATGAGTTTGAATATCTCTTTGGTATCTTTCGCCTCTCTCTTAGGGGACCATGTTGTATGTCGTACTGAAGTCATCTATTAATGCTAAGGTAATAACGATTGTTATTGGATATCAACAATAATGGTTTTACGAGTCTCCAAAGGTTGGTTCAAAGTTTAAGATTTGATCCAAGTCATTGTTATTACATATGGACTGTTAAATGTCAAATATACTTTGTGTTAAATGTTAGCTAGATAGAAACGATCAACTTAAACCATTAAAATACTCAAGTCAACATTTTTATGAGTTAGATGATTTTTTTTGCTCAAAAATTCAGAGACGGACGTTTCGGATAATCTTGCTGTTGTCATGCCCAGTGATAAAAAGAAATAATTATCTCACTAGCCTGATTATTTTGAAAAGTTGTTTCCACAGGTCTAGGGTTAAACATCGATCGCTCAATTACAGATAAAGTTAATCATTAATGGTTAAGGTCATTACGTTTGGTATAAAAACTCCGTTGAGCAAATGATTTATCGTTATGACTTAGTTAAATGCTGTTATTTGAAATTGTTCCTTTTCTAAAAACGTATTCAAAGTGGATTTAATATATCATAATAAAGAATAAGTTATAAGAAACAATTTGTATTACATTAAACCAAATTACGTCAACCTGCATCATACTTTTAATTGCTTTTTAACAAGTGTGGCAGCATTTACTTTCTTAAGTGACACACATCTTCACAAAACAAAACATGAAAACCAGATCATCAGTCAACGTACTAAACTAACTTATCTAAGTATCCAATTTGCTACAACCCAAGTCTTAATCTTATACAAATTTAGTTCGCTTTATGAAATACCAGACATCAAATTTCAAGATCAGATAGGTGTCATTACGGGGTTTCATATATATATAGATATACTGATGACAATGCAGTGATATATAGTAACATAATTTGACAAGTTAATCAAATATATTATCTTTTAATATGTGCGTTTGTCATACTCCTTTCTGTGAGGAATATAATTGTGAATATAGATTGGATCTTTTTTCTACCATTAAAGAATATCGTATTCATTAGATGATTCTGAACAAACTAATTACAATAAATATATGTAGGACTCAAATCTATGGTGGGTTCCAGATCTATGGCAGATTTCTAAAATATGGCAAATACGACGTTACAAACGCCAAGCAAATCATTAATCTATGGCACTTTTTTGTTATTTCCAAATCTATGACAGATTTTGACATTGCGCAATTTTCCGAGAAAAAGAGTAATCTATAACATCACAGTTAAATAACGTCATATTACGTCCACGCCGCTGCTAACGATGGCAAAATACATAGATTCGAATACTATTCCAGATGACGGTTATATCGAAGGAAAAGAAAGGCCAGTTTTCAAGGACCCTAATCCATAAATTAAATTATGTTTCAGAAGACCAGTTACCAGTAACGGAAATCCCTGCAACTGAGAGAACATGTACTCATCTGATTCGGATGACATAAGAATACTAGCAAACAAACACATGGTCATTCATATTAACAAAATCGCCAGTGCAGGCAATTTCACACAAATAAATATGTTTTTGTTGGTTTCGGTGTTATTGTTTCGTGTTTGATTCTGTTCGTTGTTTCTTGTCCTCGTCTGTGTTCTTGGTGTTACCTTATCCCATGATTGTACTTCTTACTGGAACTTTGGAATCCTTTTTTGCCTTTCTTTTATAATTTTTCGTTATGCTATGCTTTTTTCTTGTTATTTTTTTTTATCCCTATGGTACTCATTAAATTTCTTTTAACATAATCTACAGCTTTTTTTTCAGCTATATTATAACGACTACCTTAACGATTGTAGAGATAATCTTTTTTGAGCTTTGAAAATTAAAAAAGAAATTTAAGATGTTTAGTAACTATTTGCATCATTTTCAGCTATATTTATTTCGAATAACTGTACTGTTGGAGAAATTAGGGCAAGTCATTGGTCAGATATATTTTGACTTGCCTTCCATTTTCAGAAAATCTGCCATAGATTCGGAGACTAGAAAATCCGTCGTAGATTAGGAAACTGGAAAATCTGCAATATATTTGGGATAGCATGGCGTTATAGTTACCATTGATTTGAAATCTGCCTTAGATCTGGAACCTGCCATGAATATGAGTCCTACATATATATTAAAAGTTGCATTAGATTCAATACATTCTGTGAAATAAAATAAAAATTTTTTAAAATACATTGTATTTGTAAACACTGACATACTTTGTCAACATTATTAAAAGAGAGGCGGAAGATACCAAAGGGGTAGGCGAAAAGTAGTTTCAAAACAATGTAACGGATTAATAGTATTTGAAACTACTGACTCAAATATTTTAACATTTTCATACTGTAAGTTTATCTTTGAATATTGTTTTCATCAGTATAAATATTGATTTTGTTATCAATAAATTAAAACCCAACTAATTATTATTTCTATACACCTATAAACATTCACGCTCCTACGTTCTTTCGATACCTATATTTTGACATTGCACAAGCTCTTGTTTTTCTCTAACTGTTAATAACATCTTTACACTAAGTAAGTCCATTGATGTTGGATGTGTACTGATTGATATTCTAGTCTTAAATACATGATTTTTTTATTAGTTGCTATTGGCTTTTAATTAGCTTCAGTAACTGCACGGGAGTACTCTCAGATCTGAATTTTGTGTCTTAAGTGTTTTTGTGCTTTGTTCCTTTTCTGATGAATTAAGCCCTTTTCAATTGCTTTTTATTTTTTGTTATTCTGTTATACTGTTTCACAACTGTCCTAGGATAGGGAGAGGGTTGGGCATCAACAAACATGTCATTTAGACTCTGGTGGAGAGTTGTCAAATTGGCAATCATACCACATTTTCTTTATAAAAATAAGTCATTTTGTTAGAATGTTATTCAGTCTGAATTATGCTAAATTATTCATGGATGACATACTAGTAATGATAGTTTAGCGAACTTTTGTAAGCAATGTATGTCTAACTAATGATCCGCTTAGATAAATAAAATAAGTAAATGAATGAAAAAAATAAATAAATAAATAAATAAATAAATAAATAAATAAATAAATAAATAAATAAATAAATAAATAAATAAATAAATATTTTTCTTGAAAATGATGACAAAATCTTTTGACAATATTTGCTGTCTTCTCATAAGATTATATAACCGATTTTGAATATTTTTAAATTAAGTAAGTTATAGAGCAGAATGCAATACATGAGAGTTATTATACAATGCGACAAACCTTACCAAAATTTTGCTGCAGATATATAAAATTAAAACGATAATAATTTTCAGTCGTTGCTCTGGATCCATTCTTATTCACTGTCGATTTATTTGGTCATTAAATACCAAAAACAGCGTATTCCATGTGTTTTATACCAAGTCGATTTCAGGTGAATTTTTCAAGTCAATTATTGTTTCATTTAGATCGGTTCCAATTGAAAATCATAAACTGTAGCTGAAAAGAGATGCGGTATTTACTTCTCATAACGTATTAAAAACATCTATTTCATTTTACCATTTAACACAACAAAGCGTGTTTTTACAATTTATCTTTGAAAAACCATTGTCATAATCGATTGATCTTATTCATTGATATTTAACAACACGATACATAAAGCCAAATTAGATATATATATATATATATATATATATGAGTCTAAAAGATTGTGTAACAATACCGATAAATAGATGGAAAACAAAACACTAAAAAGTGTTGAATATCATCGCACAAAGATGGAAAAACTGAACAGATGATATAAATTATACAATAATTGCAAATATTTCGGCTCAACAAATGGCCTTCCTCAGTGTTAAAAGTTTTAACAATACTGATATATAATGTATAAGGTGTAAACATAGATCAGTAATAATACAGGTAAGTTTTGGTCGATTGATTTTAATCCAAAATCCTGAATATCATAATATAAACATTAGACTGTAAATTTAATTATTTCTTTCTATTGATTCCATCTGGATGGAGGACACCCAGTGTTTTATCCAAAACTTCTCCTGATTCTCTCTTTGCCTATTTTGCCATGTACAATCCTGTTCGATCACAAGGATCTTCATGTGACCAAAATCTTTCAGATTGTGATCTGGTAACCTGAAGTGTTGGCTGACAGGAATATACGGTTTTTGTGAGGTCACTCCTGTGGCCATTAAGGCGTTTGTGAAATGGCTGCATAGATTCACCAACATATTGGAGACCACATATAGGACACTCAAGAACGTAAATCACGTTTGAGCTTTTGCAGTTGACATTGCAGAAGATCTTGTATGTCTTTTCTGTGGTCTTACTGTGAAATGTTGATGAATGCTGCAATTGGTTGCAACATTTGCAGTGCTTATCCCCACAAGGCTGGCAATTACCTACAGTATGGTTAGGTTTGGAAAGGTCAGCACGGACAAGTATATTTCTCAGGCTGTTAGGTTGTTTGAAGGCAATCATGGGAGGCTCAGGAAAGATTTTGGATAACTTAGAATGTTTCTCGATTGCTGTCCAATGATCACGAATGGTCTTGAAACTATTTCTCAGGCATGGATGGTAAGTGAGCACACATGGGATTCTTTTACTTTTCTGTTTTTCTTTGTTAGTTAGCAGACTGCTTCTGGGGATGGATTTCGCTTTTCGAAAACTATTATTGATGTTTTCGTGTTTATATCCCCTTCTTTTCAAATGTCCTTTGAGCTGCCCCAGACGTTGTTTTGCAGTGTCTTCAGAGGAACAGATTCGCCTTATTCTGAGAGCTTGGCTGTATGGAATGCTCTTCGTGCAGTGTGGAGGATGGCAACTTTCAGGCGACAAGTATTGATGAGTATCTGTAGGTTTAGAGTATATATCTGTGTTTATTATACCTGCAGAGAGGGTGCTAGATGTATCAAGGAAGTTTATGGTGGAATTAGATGTTTCATGGGTGAATTTGATGGTAGGGTGTTGATTGTTAGCATTTGTTATAAAAGTTTGTAATTCTTGGTCTCCCTTGTCCCATTTCATGTCAACGTCATCAATGAATCGATACCAGGAAAGCGGTTTTTCGATGGAGCACTCCAGCAGTTGCTTTTCAACTTTACCCATGAATATATTGGCATAAGATGGAGCCATTTTGTACCCATAGCAGTGCCATTTGTCTGTAAATAGTGTTCTCCTTGGAATGTGAAGTTGTTCTTTTCAAGACCATAGTAAGCATTTCTACTAAGCATTCAGTGGGTGGAATTTTAAGAGATCGAGAGTCCCAAATTACTCTACATGCTTCAATGCCATCCGCATGGGGAATATTCGTATAGAGGGAGGTGACATCCATTGTGACAAGAGTAGTATTGGCAGGTAGAGGGTTTAAATCCTGCATTTTAGTAGGTAATCTGTAGAATCTTTTATAAAAGATGGCAAGTTTTCTACATGTGGTCGAAGATAGTAATCAACGAATTCGGATATTTTTCGGTGGGATGACCATTAGCTGAGACGATTGGTCTTCCTGGGTTACCAGGTTTATGAATTTTAGGAGCAGGTAGAATCGCCCAGGTTTAGAATCTTCAGGTTTTAAATATTTGAGAGTATCTATATCAATGATGTTATTGTCACACATTTCCTTTAAACATTCTGTTATTTCCTCACTGAATTGGAGGGTGGGGTCCGAATTAAGTTTTTTGTAAAACCGGTCATCATCTAATTGGCGAATGGCCTCTTGGACATAGTTAGATTTGTCCATGACGACAACTGCACTCCTTTGTCTGCAGGTTTAATAACAATGTCGTCATTATCTCTCAAATTTGTTAAAGCCACACGTTCACCAGGTGTTAAATTGTCATAGGCCTGAGAAATAGTTTCAAGACCATTCGTGATCATTGGACAGCAATCGAGAAACATTCTAAGTTATCCAAAATCTTTCCTGAGCCTCCCATGATTGCCTTCAAACAACCTAACAGCCTGAGAAATATACTTGTACTTGCTGACCTTTCCAAACCTAACCATACTGTAGGTAATTGCCAGCCTTGTGGGGATAAGCGCTGCAAATGTTGCAACCAATTGCAGCATTCATCAACATTTCACAGTAAGACCACAGAAAAGACATACAAGATCTTCTGCAATGTCAACTGCAAAAGCTCAAACGTGATTTACGTTCTTGAGTGTCCTATATGTGGTCTCCAATATGTTGGTGAATCTATGCAGCCATTTCACAAACGCCTTAATGGCCACAGGAGTGACCTCACAAAAAAACCGTATATTCCTGTCAGCCAACACTCAGGTTACCAGATCACAATCTGAAAGATTTTGATCACATGAAGATCCTTGTGATCGAACAGGATTGTACATGGCAAAATAGGCAAAGAGAGAATCAGGAGAAGTTTTGGATAAAAACACTGGGTGTCCTCCATCCAGATGGAATCAATAGAAAGAAATAATTAAATTTACAGTCTAATGTTTATATTATGATATTCAGGATTTTGGATTAAAATCAATCGACCAAAACTTACCTGTATTATTACTGATCTATGTTTACACCTTATACATTATATATCAGTATTGTTAAAACTTTTAACACTGAGGAAGGCCATTTGTTGAGCCGAAATATTTGCAATTATTGTATAATTTATATCATCTGTTCAGTTTTTCCATCTTTGTGCGATGATATTCAACACTTTTTAGTGTTTTGTTTTCCATCTATTTATCGGTATTGTTACACAATCTTTTAGACTCATATAATTTTCCCTGTTTGTGTAGTATTGTCAGTTTTGATGATGCAATACCTATTAAGTTTACTGGTTGGTAGATTCTTATAGACTCCATATATATATATATATATATATATATATATATATATATATATAGATTTGTTTACATATAAAATTGCGGTTTTCCAACGCAATCATAGGTATGTATATATATATACAACTCTAAATTGAAAACAACGTTCAAACCTATGATTGCGTTGGATAAAACCGCAATTTTATACGTATGCATGTAAAACAAATTTTGGTAGAGGGTTTTAATACAGCACAAACAACATTTTCCTAAAGACCAAAAAGTGAAAAGTATATTTTAACAAAACGCATTTGACTAACAGGTCGAACAACAAATGTTCTTAAATCCTGCTGACTGCCTTACGGATCACAAGGTGTAATAAATGGATCTTAACTATAAATTTAATGAAAACAATAAACGAAGATGGTATGAGGTGCAAAAGATTTTTGTACACCATATCCGGATTTCGACAATTAATGTCTCTT
Source organism: Mytilus coruscus (assembly GCA_017311375.1). Taxonomy (NCBI): domain Eukaryota; kingdom Metazoa; phylum Mollusca; class Bivalvia; order Mytilida; family Mytilidae; genus Mytilus; species Mytilus coruscus. The sequence goes on from CM029599.1 coordinate 110,690,097, forward strand.
CAGTGATGTTAGGGATCGAAACGGTATTTGGAAGGCCATATAATTTACCTTAATTTAGGATAGACTCTTGAATTTTAAAGAGTCGAAATAGGATGAACGGATATAAATATATATATATCTTTATTACTAAAGTCTATATGAACTATAGGTGACTGATTGACTTATGTACGCCTTAATGTAATATTAAATATAAAAATAAATGTAAATTTTGGCGGGTACCAAACAAAAATAATATATTACAGCATTAGATGACGTACGAACATGTTGAGTAATATTATTCATCGACACTAGTAACAAAAACACAAATTGGTATTACATTCCTGAGTCACATGTTCCTGAAGGTACCGAATTCTTACCTGTTACATGTATGCATGATTTGTTAATGTAACGCTTTATGGTAATGACGTATAAATGTGACGGTCATATACCAACATCGAGTTCCTCTTAGTAATGAGTTTCGCCAGTGATGTTATTGAACAAATGACTCTTACTGTGACGTTATAACAAAAGCATTGGGACATTTAAAATGTGCGGTAATGCACGACGAGAAGTTATAAATTATATTTAGACTTGCAAAAACTCGAGAGTCATATATATTTCATCATAACTTACAATTAATTAAAATGATAAGTTTTTTGTGGAAAAATCGATGAACACGAGAACAAATTTTCTGGATATTACATTCCAAATCCACTAACTTACAGAAGAGTTAGCTGTGGAAACGGCCCTATTTAGCTCCTATAAGTTCATTATTTTAAGATGAAAACAACCGACTTGACGACGGATTCGTTGTCGCGTGTGGTGCGTTATTGGATCGATCCCATGCCGGGTCAATTTGTTTTCATTACTTCTCCGATAAGAACAAAGCATTTTTGAGTAGGAACAAAGACTGGTTGCTCTGAGTCAGAATAATGTGTTGAATAGGGTGACGTGTATTCCTGTGAACCGTTAACTTTTGAACTAGCACGTTAAAACCCGGACTCAGCGTGTCAGTCTAATAAAGAGCAGGGTTCACACTCATATCGCATCATGTTCTCGTTCTGATATATGCACGTAATATCAACTGCCACTAGACGTTATGCAACAGATCGTCATCATCGTCACCATCAAACGAAAAGTGTGACAGGTTAGTGAATAAATGCGACTAAGTAGACTAAAACGTTTTTGTCGAGAACATATATAAAAACGTTAACAATTAAACTTTAAGTATGCAACTTATAGGGGTGCCTTAAAGTGCGAAACGAAAAGAAACAGAAACAAAACGAAACAAAACGAAACGGAAAGAAAAGAAACAAACTGAGACAAAACAAAACGTAACGAGACAAAACGAAACAAAATCACCAAAAAATGCAAAACGAAGCGAAATAGCAAAGACCGTCACTTCATTTTCTGCAGAACCTTTTAAAAACCCAATTAAAAGATAATACATATATTTATATACAAGTAGTAATTCGATGGTCATTTATAGAATGAAAAAGGTACATCTATGTCAAATGTATAGCTCTTTCTGTTTATAACTTAAGAAAAACGTGTTAGTTTATATATATTACCACATATTCAGACCTGTTTTCACGTAAGAGTAAGAGATCGAATTCCTAGTTTGGTCTATTAATTTATCTGTTCTTTTTTTCTCGATCGTAACAAGTCTGAATTCTCTTGCCTGGTAATGCATGTTTCACAGAAGACACATATTTTTCGACACTCCCGGTCTGGCTCAGTTTGGAGGAAATAAGATACCACAAGGTTTTTTTTATCATGGTATGTATTTCCAAAGAATGTTTTTAAACTAAAGGGATAGTCAATTTAATTACTCAAAGCAAGCAGCACATGTAATAACAACTAAAACTGCCCAACTCTAAGTCAAAAGCATATGTCCGGATGTAGTGATCCTACGACTCTTTACACTCCCCCCCCCAACTCAAACTTTTATACGTATAGTGTAGTTGAATAGTGTTGAATTGCTTTAACAGTCCGATATCAGATCTTTCACGATCCGATCGCATTGATTGACCACCGTAACTTATTCTTTCACGATAATATTTCTCTATATACCGAATGATAGCCGTGCATTGTGTCAAAGAATAAAAAATGTACTTAATCTTATTATAAAAACAGATTAAACAGGGTAATTGAAAAAAAAAAGAATAAACTGGTGTCAAGCTCAGGCAAACACAAGACCTCATAGATTACGCTGACAAATTATAGGTGCATATTTGTTGATAGCCTTGTCGAAGGCATTTGATAAAATGGTTCGTTATGTAGCAAACCTACGAACATATTTCGGATTTAATAATTCATTTATAAACGAAATTAAGGAGTTATAAACTTACCTAAATAGTTCAGTGTACAATAATGGAAGAATTTCTGTACCAGTTAGTCTAAATAGGGGGGTCCGTCGCGGATGTGCCTGTTATTCCATGATCTTCCTGAATAATTAAATTGGGAAAACAAGCTTGAAAAAAAAAAAATTAGAAAAACTTATGAAATCATTGAAAAAAAAAACATCTCACTATTATAATTCAAAATTTAATCAGTTATTTTCATCAACTGATATTATTGTATTAGAAAATCTTGCAAGATTTATTAAACATGTGTTATCGATCGTCATCCCTCCTGGTTAGTTAAATTGTGTTAAACATACACAATTCAATGTAATGTCTTTGTTTCATATTTGTTTACGCATGTACAATCATTATTGTATTATAATTGTACACTTATTTCTCAGTAACATTATGTTTATGATAATAAAATATTCGTATTCGTATTATTGTTAAAATTTAAAAATAAAATCACTTAAAATTTGATAATTTACACATTGCAAGCATGATGGTCATAAATAAAACAATATTTGCAATTTAGAAAAAGAGATTTTTAACGTTATTTAGGACTGGAAACAGGATACAGTAAAACGAATGACTCTAATATCGGGTTACAGGTAAGGGGGATATGATTGATATCGAGAGTAAATTCAAAATACTTAAAATTAAATAGGTATGAAGATTAAAAGAGTCAGAAAAGGAAAATTGGTCAATTATTCAAATGTTCTTTTTTAATAAATACGTCGAAAATTTTCTTATCTTTTAGATGAATTTAGGAATTAGCAATCTGAAACCACTTACGGTTTTTTATCAAGATATTGTTAAATGCTAGTTACTAAGAGGTGGAGGTCAAACGAAATCGCCCGCTAATTTTAGAGAAATACGCAAAGATTTTATATGGGGGAATAAAAACATTAAATAAAAAAACCCAGTAATGATGCTTACTTGGATCAAAACCAATATAATTTATATCAATGAACTAATTGGCGAAAATGGTCAAATCGTGAAAATAAAATACAACAACGGCAAGAAATAAAATACAAATAGTAAATACAATTTGATATCCTTCAAACAAATAAATAGCGAAAATTCGAAGAATCAATATCAAGATATCACATCTATAAAATTCACTATTATATATTGAAAAAAAAAAACCAATTCAAAACCGAATTATACTTTGAAGTAAACAGACACACGAAAGAAAGTAAAAGTCATCTAATTCGTAAAATCCTAAATTTATATATATAACAAAATATTATTTTATTTATTTAGGGATATAATAGCACATATTATATATATAGTTGTGTTATACAACATATATAAAAAAAATAATAAAATAACAAAAATACCGAACTGCAAGGAAAATTCAAATCGGAAAGTCTCTTATCAAATGGCAAAATCAAAAGCTCAAACACATTAAACGAATGGAAAACAAGCAATTGAATGATAACTGATGTATCTATAAAAAGAGATCCAACACATGTAAATTTGAAATTGACGCCCCTTCATTTGTTCAAAAGACCCTTCAATTACATTTATTTTACAACTTTAAATCACAAAATTTGCGAATCATGATAAAAGAAAAAGAAAATTCTTCAAAAATGACAATATCTTACCTTTTGATTCTAATCGAAAATGAATAAGATCAACATGAATAATGTATCATTCAATCATACCAGATAATGGTTATTTAATCACATTAGACACAGGCCCGAGTTTTCTAAACGAGTAAAGTATGTATTGTATAGAGGCATAGACTGCATAAGGATGGAAAAGCAAAGGTCAATTCCGTAACAAAAATACGTAATTACCAATTTAAATGCGTTGTATCTATATATGTACGTATTAAGCTATTTAAGTAACTAACAATTATAAAGTAAGTGTTATATTTCAGACACCTTATTCTTAAAAAATATTAATAAATCATGGTACCGTGTATGTCAAAGCTGTAACAATAAGGAAATTGTACTACTTTAGACTAATAGATTAATCATCATTGTCAAAGAAAAAAATAAAACAAAATGCTCTAGCAGTGGTATAGCTACATAATTGAAAAATAAGGAATTCCCTAGCAGTAGTATAGATATATAAGATGGATGATTAGGAATTCCCTAGCAGTTGTATAGATATATAAGATGAATGATGAGAAATTCCCTAGCAGTTGTATAGATATTTTAGATGGATGATGAGGAATTCCCTAGCAGTTATATAGATAAAAGATGAAAAATAAAGAAATTCCCTAGCAGTGATATAGATATATAAAATGGATGGTGAGGAATATCCTAGCAGTTGTATAGATATATAAGATGAAAATGAGGAATTCCTATCAGTTGTATAGATATATAGGATGGAACTTATATTGGCCAAGAAACATATCAAATTAAATGGCAAATGTCTTATTTTTGAAAAATCGGATAAACAGTAAAATTTTATTTGTAAATGACATAACTGATGATAAAGGAAAAATCAATCACAATGATATTTTAGATAAACTATCCTGCCATGCTAATTGGTTTTTGGAATATTCTAAATTGACGGAAGCAATACCAAAAAAGTGGATACAAGAGCTAATAAAAGAAGAATCAACTAAAACTAAAGTTGCTACCGACTCAGAATTCAAATTTCAAGATAGAGAAGGAAAGTTGATATTAATAAAAACATTTTCCTCCAAAGTTATTTACATCTCCCTTTTAAATAAATATTATGAGAAGGCAATTAGATTTCAAAAATGGGACAGAATTCTTAATTTAGATAACAATACAAGGAAAAGAGAACAAATGACGTACTTTATCTTTAACTATATCCAAGATAATAAATTGAGAATGTTAAGATTTTCTACATTACATTTTACAACCAAACAATTACTTTTAACTTGGACAATAACTAAAACTCCTTTATGTAATATATGTAATGTCATTGAAGATTATGAACATTACTTTTGACATGCAAATATCTGAAATTATTTTGGGATCAAATAAAACTATTACTAGATAAACTTAAAATAGGACATCATATAATATCACTTGCATCACTTTTGTATGGATACAAAATAAACGATACAAATTATTACAATACTAACGATTTTCTAACATTTATACTTTTACTATATATAAAGTATATTATATATCCGAACAGAAAACAAAACAAATTAAAGTGTTTGAAATTTTTAAATTGAATTAAGCTTCTCAATGATCAAAATTAGTGTTTGTCAAACCTCCAACATTACGAAATATTGACAAATAAAGAAGGCAAATATGAACTTCTCCAAAACGAAATATTTACAAATAAAGAAGGCAAATATACAATTTGGTTGCAGACAAATTAATTGATCTTCTTGAACTCAAATATTTTAATCTGTTGCATATTATTTATCAGCTAAACTGTATATCGTGTACTAACAAGTACTAAACTTATCACTGAAATGATATATACTAACGTTAACGAGGCCAGGATAAGGTACAAGTACTTTATGTATCTCTAACAAATGTAAATTTCAAATAAAAAAAGGAATTCCCTAGCAGTGTATAAACATGTAATATGGAAGTTAAGGAATTCCCTAGCAATGGTATAGATGTCCAGGATGGAACATGAGGAATTTCCTAGCAGTGGTATGAATATATATGCTGGAAGACAATGAATTCTCTAGCAGTTGTATAGACATATAAGATGGATGACGAGAAATTCCTTAGCAGTTGTATAGACATATAAGATGGAAGATAAGGAATTCCCTAGCAATGGTATAGATATAGAAGATGGAAGATTATGCATTCCTGGCAATGGTAGAGATATATAAGATTCCCTGACAATGGTAGAAATATATAGGTGGAAGATGAGGAATTCACTAGCAGTTGTTTAGATATATAAGATGGTAGATTATGCATTCCCTGGCAGTGGTATAGATATATAAGATGGGAAGATGAGGATTTCCATAGCAGTTGTATAGATAAATAAGATGGAAGATGAGGCATTCCCTAGCACTAGTATAGATATACAAAATGGAAGCTAAGGAATTGCCTAGCAGTGGTATAAATATATTAGATGGATGACGAGGAATTCCCTAACAGTTGTAAAGACATATAAGATGGAAGATAAGGAATTCCCTAGCAGTTGTGTTGATATATAAGATTGAAGATGAGGAATTTCCTAGCAGTTGTATTGATATATAAGATGATAGATTATGCATTCCCTGGCAGTGGTATTGATATATAAGATTGTGGATGAGGAATTTCCTAGCAGTTGTATTGATATATAAGATGGAAGATAAGGAATTCCCTAGCAGTTGTATAGAAATATAAGATGGAAAATAAGGAATTCCCCTAGCAGTGGTTTAAATATTCCAATTACATTTAATTTTTTGAGATATGTAAGTGACACAGTTCAGATTTTAGTGAATATCCAATGCCATATATGCCTACCTTTTCATTTATACATGTGCAAATATATTTACACTGTTTTATCACCAACAGAGTATTTTTTCATTATATTTCAAGAATAGGCAATTCCCTTACCAGACAAAAGTTAACCACATTTACAAATAAGAGAAAACTTTCTGAATGTTTTGCAAGAGGTCAGTTTTTGTTTTAATTTATAACGCTAAAACACGATTGAAATAACACTAACATTCTTTACCAGATACACACTGATTGAAACACCACTTGACATCTGAGCTGGTAACTCTTGCATAACAATTTTTAGCTGAGTTTGTTCAAAGAACCAGTGTGACTTATTATTATTTGGTGGTTGTCTTATTCTATCATTTATTTTTATCTTAAAATTGGTCGTTATGGTCATTTGGAACTTTGGCCATGACTTTAAAATTGGGGTTGGTTAACATTTTACATTTCCATTACAATTCTCAAACTACTTGGCAAATTATTCAACAGAAATTTGCAGAAAAAATGAAATAACTGGAATTTCTAATCAAATAAAAAATCTAGCTCTTAATTCCTGTGAATTTTCTTATTTTTTATCATTTAAGACTAGAAGGCCAGATTGTTGATTGTATCTCTTTTATCAATAACCTACTTATCAATACACTGTGTTGATCTGGTGTCATACAATACGGTAATGATGCTATTCCTGTACAAACAGAAAACTTGTAGAATATTTTTTTTTGTGATTCTGTTATATCTGACTAGGATTTGTTATATTTTAACGTCTGTTGACACTTAGAGTATGAATTTGGTGAGATATTTTCTTCCGATAAAAAAAAAAAAAAAAAAAAAAAAACGATATACTGAAAAAAATGTGGAGATAAACAGATCTTTTTTATAACTATATAGGATAATGTCTATTGAGATAACATCATTTCATAACTCGGAACATTTTTTATTTTCATTAAACAATTTCAAGAAGAATATTTCATTAAAAGAGTGTTCTATTTCATGGTTATCTACAATACCTGTCTGCCTTCCAATTTGAAATAGCTGTGTGCCATCTGATACAAAATGGTTGGGACCCAATCCCATCTTATTGTTTAATCAATAAAATTACATATATCTGCTATTCTTTTAACTTCAATAATGTTATTATTATGTCCTCACTATAGAAGTCAGAGCTACATTGCATTCATCGTGTCTGTCAAACAAATAATTTTGTCAAGCTTTTTTTGGATTAATACTGAACTGAATGACTTCCTGTTTGCATATGTTTCGATGTTGAAGGAACTTTAAAGTTTTTGTCACAGATTTCTCCAGTATTACATAACAGAAGAGACAGAATATGTTAAGCACGACATTATTGTTGTGACCATTCAGACATTATAGATAAATGATTTAAAGTTGCCTTAATGTTAATTCAGTAAAACAACTTAAAGCTTTATAAATGAAATTTATTTTCTAATTGAAATTACATACAGGCAAACAAATCTTTCTGTCAATTGTACACAATCTTCTATATATGTTTTAGGATATTTGGTCTGAATTTACAAATGACATCATTTTTTTATTAATGTGAATAAAAAATGCTTGAAGATATTACACTTCTTTATCAATTTCGAATACTGACATACGAAGAAGTAAATTTTGAATGTCAAATGATACTCTGCTATTTAATTCTGTATTACAGGAATTTACCGTTAAGAAAAATTTACTGCAACTATTCTATTTGAATTCAATAGTTTCTAGAGAAGATTGCAATTTTCAATGTGGTATGCCTTGGCCAAGGAAGTTCTGTAAAAGTGTTTTTCTTTAATTTGTGCTAAACATTCATGTGAAACAGAATTAGATAGAAATAAGATGTGGTATGAGTGCCAATGAGACAACTCTTCATCCAAGTCACAATGTGTGAAAAGTAAACAATTTTGGTCAAAGTACGGCCTTCAAAACGGAACCTTGGCTCACACCGAACAGGAAGCTATAAAGAGCCCCAAAATGACCAGCGTAAAACAATTTAAACAGGAAAAACAACGGTCCAATGTATATAAAACAAGAGAAACGAGAAACTCTTAAGAACCACATCAACAAACGACAACCACTGAAACAGGTTCCTGACTTAGGACAGGTGCAAACAAATGCAGCGAGTTTAAACTTTTAACAGGCGCCAACCTTCTCCCTAACCTGAAATAGTACTGTAACATTACAACATAGAAAGACACACTATAAAATATCATTGAAATGGCTTACCTCAATCAAAAAGACATATCAACAAAAACAAGTAAAATTAAGAATAGAATGGGAATGTGTCAAAGAGACAACAACCCGACCAAAGAGCAGAAAACAGCCAAAGGCCACCAATGGGTCTTAAACACAGCGAGAAAATCCCGCACCCGGAGGCAGGCTGCAGCTGGCCTCTAAACAAAAATGTGTACTAGTTCAGTGAAAATGGACGTCATACTAAACTCCAAAATATATTAATGAACTAAAATTAAAAAAACATACAAGAATAACAAAGGCCAGAGGCTCCTGACTTGGAACAAGCGCAAAAATGCTGCGGGATTAAACATGTTTTGTGAGATCTCAACCCCCTTATATAGCCAATGTAGAACAAACAAATTCACAGCAATACGAACAGTCAAAACTCATTTTAAAAGAAGTCTGAGTCCGATGTCAGAATAGGTAACAAAAGAAATTAAGCAAAATGACAATGATACATAAATTAACAAAGGACCACTTTGCAGTAACTGACATGCCAGCTCCAGACCTCAATTAAACTGATTGGAAGATTATGTCTTCATCATATGAAAATCAGGCACAATCCCTCCCGTTAGGGGTTTAGGATCATACCATCATAAAATATATGAGAAGAACATATCCCGTAAGTAAACATACACTGAACGAATAAATTTGATCTATGACACAATGTCAAAAAGACAACTATAACATTGGACAAAATGGCGTTAAATAAAATAACGTACACAGGAAAATTTAAATATAATAATTTTGTTGTAAGGAGTACGGAGATATTTTTTACAAAATAAATAAATTTGTTGTTCATAGTACGAGAACAGCAGTGAAAATTGATCGTTATACTAAATACTTATTTCAGGTGGTACATATTAAAAATAGTGAGTTAGATAGTCTGTGTTACTTAGAAACTTAGGATATATTTATGAAAATTGCAGACACAAACCAGAAATTTTGAAGAGTTGTGTTCCTTAACCTAGGTTTAGATTTTGGTTTTGTTTACCTGCATTTAATGTTGTATAAAATGTTTTCTTGAATTTCCAGTCTCTTAAATCTGTGCAACCCTGAACTGAATTACAAAAGACTTGTCATACACACTGATAATCATTCATACTTGTAATCATATTTTTTGAACAACCAAAAGCAAAACTAACAGTGATGTCTGTATACACTACAAAATGTTTTAAATGTTACTAAACAATAAAGCTATAGTTAAAATGTAATATACAAAGATAAAGTAGTAAGTTTACATAATGAAATGAAAATACAAATAATGATTGGTTAACGTGGTTTTCATTGTGAAAAATCTAAGAAAAAGGATTAATAACTAGTAATAATTTGATAAACGATTATCAGAAAGGCATTTGAACCAACCATTCATGTAACCACATTATATGCAGTGACGAGTAAACAAACTGAGATTCTGCTTCCATAAACTACTTTCATATTAATTTGAATGGTAACTGCCTAAAAATTTACTTGAAAGTTTGCTCCCATTTAGTATTGGAGGTTATTAGATAGATTACAGATTGGGGTAAACCAAAGTCTGAAATTGAAATTGAATGCTTCTGTATTAAGTGTACACATATGTTTGTCTAAAAAGATATTAGCCAGGGCTATAACCAAAAAGATATTTTACATACATAAGTATCTTTGTAAAAGAGAGGCGAAGGATACCAAAGGGACATTCAAACTCATAAGTCGAAAAAAAAAAAAACTGACAACGCAATGGATAAAAAGAAAAAGATAAACAAACAACAGTACACAAAATACATCATAGATAACTAAAGACTGATCAACACAAACCCCAGTAAAAACTGGGGGTGGTTTCGGTGTATTGGAAGGGTAAGCAGATCCTGCTCCACATGTGGCACCCGTCGTGTTGCTAATGTTAGTACAAAACCGGTGATAAGTCTAATTCGGTGGGTCACACTCACATTCGGGGAAAAAGGGCGGGATTGTAGTTACGATATTTGAAACATATCCGTTGTCATCTGTGAAACGGATATTCCATAACGGTCAACCAACTCGTGATGGCGTCCGTTAAATTTACGAAGGGGGCGATTTCAACTTCACCACTTGAAACTCCTGGTTTAATAGCTTCCTTGTGAGCAGCAACCCTCTACCAAGGAAATCATGATAGGAAATACAAGCCCGGGAATACAGTATGAACTGGGAAATATATTCTCGGTTTACAGTTGATGCGACTCTCATACAAGTGAAAGGTTTAGCTAGCTTTAAAAACCAGGTTCAATCCACCATTTTCTATATGAAAAAATGCCTGTACCAAGTCAGGAATATGACAGTTGTTATCCATTCGTTTGATGTGTTTGAGCTTTTGATTTTGCCATTTGATTAGGGACTTTCCTTTCTGAGTTTTCCTCGGAGTTCAGTATTTTTGTGATTTTACTTTTTGCTGCTGGAATGTTGCTATATAGAAATGGGATGTTCACAATTGGGAAGCTGAAATCATCTCTTGTGTCGTAAAGTTTTGTTTTCAACCGACATATCTTGTTGCAGAATAACTTTTTAGATAATGCTTTCGCATTTATAAATATTGTCCTGGTTAGATCTATAAAGAAGTAGCTGATTTGTATTTAACTATCATTTCATTATTGTTGTTTGTTTTTGTGTCTGTTTTATAATCCTATACTTCAATGACAATTTTGTTTTAAATAACATTTGACCATAACCGCATTGGTTCTATATAAATAGTCTACATAAGGAAAACATGGTATAACAAAGGTACAATAATTCAACATGTTTAATAAAAAATATCTTTATTTAAAAATACACCAGTAAAATGACATTCAGTGTGAGCAGAATACACAAACAATATAACACTACTCAAACTTAACAAAAATAAGATAAACCTATTTGGACGGAAATAATATATCTTGTATGGAAATGCATTTCTATTTATTCATTTGAGGCATTGTTGTTGTCCTATATATTCCAATCTTATATGCAAATTGATCATACTAATCCTTGTAAGAGATACACTTTCAGATAACTAAAATATAAATTCAATTGTAAGATACATGAAAATGCTTTTACAAACATGAGTATTAAGTCATTTTCTTATTGGAGCCTCTTGTAATATTAGCTTTTTCCGAACATCTATTGGATCTGAAAGTGAAAAAAGAAAAATAATTCCAAGCAATTACAGTATTTTTTTGGAAAGCCTTTGGCAGGGACACGAAATATTAGAGTTATGAAGAAGAACGATTACACAATTTTATGTTTTCAATCACAAATTACAATGTAATTGACCAAACAAGTTGTCTGGGTATAAATTCATGACAGACGTGTCTTTGTGGTTTCAACACCTTAAAATTTGACACCAGAGTAGTGGTCTGATCTGTAAAATGTCTCCTTTTTTGTATCATGAAATTTTTCACCGAGTCTTGATTCACATGGCAAGAGATGCACCAATTATCGCTTCATTGGAGTTCATGTGTTTCACTCAGCTTATTTAAAAGACAGTTTGCTTTATTCTGCTTTCATATATTCTAGTACCTGAAGTAGCATTGGTAATTAGTTTTTGTTTGTTACCTTGATTTGTTTCGTTTTAATGGATTGATGAAATTAGAAAATCAGTAAGCTACTGCTGCCTCTATTGAATCATCATTGATGTATTAGTGCGCTTGATATTAGTTAAATTCTTGCGATTGATTGATTACGTAGATTTAGTTCCAATTTGATGTGAAAATCTGAATGAACAATTTAAAAATAAAAAGATGTGGCGTGATAGCCAATGAGAAAACATTCCACCAGAGACCAAATAAAGTAGAAGTTAGCAATAAATATTACTGTACATTATTGAACAATGAACAAAACAGATACCGCTTAGCAAGCTATAAAAGCCCAACATGACAAATGTAAAACAACTCAAAGTTCGTTTTTCTCATTGCTTTTATTCTTATTTCAAGATAAAGGCAAGATATGTTTGCGTTTTTATCTAACGTTGAAAATTAATGTTATTCGACTAAACAATCTTTAGTTAATCTTAAATTGATTGAATAAAAATTGCAGCGGTCTGCCAAATGAACGACTAACAGTTAAATTAAATATAACTCAAAATGGTTCATATGTCATTAAATGTTAAATACTGGTAACTGCGTAATTTTTTGACGAAAAAAACAACATTAACCAATTATCAAATGCATTGGTTGAGAAGAAAAAGAAGATCATGACTGGTTTAAGAAAGTGTATTTGCTTCGGTTCCAGATGAAGTGATAAGCAGTACTTTCCTCTGATAGTTATATGTATTTTGTAATATGAAAGGGAAATGTGCATCTGGCGTATAAAAAGTTAAGCCTAGTATCTTTTACCAGCCTTTTATGATGTTATAATGTAAATCACATGATACTATTCGGAGCAATTTGAGAAAAAGGTTCTAATTGAGTGGGAATAAAAAAAAATTGTTAGTAAAATATCCGATTTCTTATTACCAAATGTGAATAAACTTACTTTTTTCCTTAGAGATTATAACTATGATAACTTATATAATCGATACTAAACCTATCACAATAAGGATAATGATGATCTCGAACTCAAAGTTCCCTGAAATATAAAGCTTTAAATTGCAATAACTGTCATGATCAGCTCTCCTATAACTCACATAGATATAACCAGGTACTTTAAAACCCCTTAGATATAAATCGTAACCTTGTTGGATAAACATGTATTTTTCATAAGTCATCTAAAAGAATGAAAGAAAATGAAAAATAAAACAACTTTGACAGTAATAATGAATAACAAAAAAAAAAGCGTTTGTTCAAATTATAATGCCATTCTTCACAAGTACGAGTAGACTCTGTATCTGAGTGTAATTGACTCATGCACATCTCAGAGAGACAGGATGCCATTTAATTGGACGAAAGTAAAAACCCAAAATCCGGTGGTATGAACAGAACAATCAGTGATGTATTGATTTACATCTATGTGTACTGGCTGTCCTTTTGTCTATTTAGGATTTTTCTAAATCCAGGGGATGGTGTTCATTCTGGCCCTGAAAACCTTTAATGTCCAAACTCTACGTCAGAATCTGATAATCTGTTTCATTCTCTTGTTCTCGGGAAGAAGAAATGGTAGTCGACATCTCTCTTTACTCTAGATTGTTTAAAAATGTACCTGCCTATGGTTCTACGGTAGTACTTGGCTGGACCAATTCCAAAAGGAATTATATAGACACTGGGACTGATCTTATAAGATTAAATTCAATTATGGACACAACTGCTGCTGACGTTTGTTGACCTGAACTATAACCTGTAAAGTTTCCAGAATGTCTTTTTTGGGTCATAGAGCTCTGATTTATTAGTCAAACTTAAAAAGAATCTCGACTGAAAAAGTCATTACTAGTCTTTTTGGTTGGATGTTCGTTCGAAGCCATCTACCAACCCTGGCTAAAAATGGCATATTCGTGATCCTTAGATACAGCCATCTCAGTCAGATTCTCATCTGTCTCGGTAATACATACTGATTAAACGGATAAGAAGAAGGATAATCTATTTTTTATATTTCAAAAAATCATCTTTCTGATTTTATTCATTGATGCAATGTAAGTTTGCTCCTTTTCGCGAGATGGTTCATTTATGTCAAAACTAAACTGTCTGTAAGCGACATGATGTTGTAAACTATGTTTTCTTCATGCTTTTCTCACATGGACTGGTTTATACTAGCTTGGAGCTGAAAAACGATTATATCCTTCCTATGCTCACAATAAACCAGAAGTTATTCATGACCTGTTAAGGTATATAGTCATATTGATTAAGAATATGGTAAAAAAATGTCTAATGCGTAAATAACTTGTAATAATCAAAACAATCCAAACGCATATGATATTTAAAATGGAATGGTTCTGTACTAACTGAAATGCTCTGTACTGACATGATGATGATTTAAAACAAACATTTCTCAAATTCCCCGTTGTTAAGTTAAGAAATTGTTTAGAAACTAAAATTATACCTCCCTCCGGTAAAAGTTGAGGAATTTGGCTATTCTTCTTATGTAATATTTGGTCATATAGCTCCTAACGTGGCTACGTTTTTTATGAAATTTCTATATTGGTGAAGGTAAATCCAGAAAAGCATATCGAACGTACGCGATTTTATCGAGTGTTCTTTTCATTTTCCACGCTTAACAGGTATCAATAGAAGATTATCAATCGGTCTGCTTCGAGAAATTTGAAAGAAAAACCCAGTCTCTTGAAATAGGGCTACTATTCGGCTGTAAATCGTAGAAAAAGATGGCTATGACATAAAGAATTGTCTAAAACTGCACCCAAATACCAATTTTATTATCTAACTGCTAGTTGGTCGTTTTGGAGGAGGATGAATAATGGCCGTTTTTTTTAATCCAAAAGTACAAATTCAATTTAATTGTACATCTAAACAGCGGCATTGTATATATATACAAAATAGTTTACTGCATTGGATTGTATTAAATCCCAATACTCAATGTCACTTTGAAAAGGGAAATAAGGAGACGCTTGTCACGTCGACGCACACAGTCTAGCCGTTTGAGTGTTCATGCAATTCCTTTATTTTTTTTTTGTGACTTGTATTTTATAAAAAAATTTATATCAGTAAACTGCAGTTGCCTTATCTATGATGCATTTAAATTTGCTGCAGAAACCACTATACTCACCGAAATTGGAACCACTTGAAGTTGTAGTACTGGAAATGGCAGTAGGTGACTGTTCAACTAACAAAAAAAAAAAAAACAGTTGTTCAGTCAGTCAAAAAATGTTGCAGTAAATCTAATGTTATTCTTGGTGTCTGCTTTCAAGAATTATTAGCATTAGTACATTAAATCAATCTCAATGGGCAAAACATTTGGTGGTGGTGGTAGTGGTGGTAGTGGTGGTAGTGGTGGTAGTGGTGGTGGTGGTGGTGGTGGTGTGTGTGTGTGTGTGTGTGTGTGTGTGTGTGTGTGGGGGGTAATCAGCTATTTTACACCGCTTCTCTATCCGTGATTCGCATGTTCACATTTTACAGTTCTGTGAGATGTATAATTTTCAAATCATATCCATACCCAGGTCCAGCAATTTTTAAATACTATATGCTAATATTTTAAAGTCAAAAACTGCTGAGAGTTATAAATAACCACACTTGGTTAGGAAATGTTTCGGGTGTATCAATCTCCTGGACAAAGAAAAATAACTCAATGAAACATATTGCTTCAATATGTTTTATTTTTATTTCACATTGCAAATTTAATTCAATCTGTATCCTCTCAGTACTTCAAGCACATGATTTGAAGTAAACATGACAGAAAAATAATTTTTAACATAAATGCAATACTTAACACAAAGGGAACAAAAGCCGAAAAATGCGTTAACAGAACAGCAAACCTTTGATATAAGGTAAATTTTTCATTGTGGTGAAGGGTAGGGGTGGTGATGTTTTTTTGGGGGGGAAGGGTTCATAAGGGTGCGCTGTAGAAAAATTTCTGTTGTTTTCTTCAATTAGAGACGCTCAGGACCAAGAGTTCGGAAGGTGAAAACAGTGAGCCAAAATTTTTGCATGTCAAATTTGCTAAATGAAATTGTTATCTCGTCTTAAAACAACTGTTCCGTCATTCAATCATTTATTAAATGACAATTTGTCAATAAATTGTATCATTCAATTATGCCAGTACCAAAGCTAGATAGTATACACGAAAACTGGGTATCCACCAGCAGTTGCACGGACTTATTAATTAGTAGTACATAAACTAACGTTTTTTGCTCGAACAAGGAGAAGTTACCGAGGGTGTAATATAAACCATGCTTCGATAAAAAGAATCTTAATCATGACCAAACGAAAAGTGGTGCGAATGACAACAGTATATAGAACAGGATACAGAAGAACTAGATTTAGAACAAAAATCTCATCGAAGTTCTTGGTAAAGTTAAGTGTTCAAAAGGAAAATTTAGCAGCTCATACGTCATCTTTATAAGATACACCAGTGTTAAGCATGTTTGCACAGCTACATCCCATAAAATACGTAATGATATCACCCTCTCCAGCCCCCCCACCCCAAAAACGACTTTCATAAACAGCTTAAGCAGTCAAAACTCTAGTTTGCACAATACAGGTGTTTCTGGAGGTAACGGGATTATACTGTTCAACTTATTCATGTACAAGTATGAAATATAATTTTATCAAGCTGAAAAAACAATCAACAATTACAAAAATAAATCATAACATTTACAAGGCAAGCAGATTAAAATGATAAGATATTTTCTTACCACATAAATTGCACGATGCCATGCATGTTTGCTCCATGTTCACATTATCTGATATACACTTTCCTGTGGCTGCCCCTGCTGCACATGTAGCGTTATCAGCTGTATCTGCACATGTTACTGCAAACATATACCATAATTAAATGTAAGAAAAGTAGTTTGTTAGTGTGAACAAAACTTACAAAATTAGTACCATTGCTCAACTGCTTGAACCAAACCGAAAATACAATCAAGTAGGCCATTGTAATTATAGGACATGCTAAAATTTATGAAAGATAAATAGCGGAAATATCTCTTTTGTGAAAGATACAATTTTGAAAGGACTACTCTTTAAATCTAAATATTGTGATAAAAAATGTATTCATTAAAATTATCATTTTTCTATTTCAGAACATGCGCCTTTTCTGTAAAAGGGTACAGATATGACTTTAATGAAAATAACACTTTATGACATGTGTGCGTCCGTTGCGTTTACCTTGATTCGACTACATTAGGAACACTTAAATCACGCCAATTCTAACCAATGAAAAATATGTCTGACACTTTAAACAAGTTGTTCTTTATAATTATATTTCAGATGAAACTGCTGAATTTAAAAAAAGAATTAGAAATTATACTAAATTTTTGTAAACATTCTACAGACAAAATATAATTTTGAATTGTCGGTTCTGAATTTTCCCACAGCTTATCAAAGAATTCTAAATTTTTGATAACTGATAGTATACTAAGATTTTTTACGAAATACCAAAGATTTTCTATTCCAGGAATACATTAGCTTTATCAAGGTCCTCAATGCTCTTCAATTTCGTACTTTAAATGGCCTTTTAAACTTTTTGATTCGAGAGTCGCTAATGAGTCTTTTGTAGACGAAGCGCGCGTCTGGCGTATAACATTTTAATCCTGATATCTATGATGATATAAATAAAATGATGTGGTATGAGTGCCAATGAGACAACTTTCCATCCAAGTCACAATGTATAAAAAATAAACAATTATAGGTCAAAGTACGGTATCAAATACGGAGCCTTGGTTCACACCGAACAGCAAGCTATAAATGGCCCCAAAATGAGTTTATATTTAATATAACAAAACTAACTGTGAGTATAAAACGTATTTGTCATGAAAGAAGAAGGCATGATAAAGCAACTTTTTTTGGCCCCATGACTTCTTTTTTCTTGTATCTTCTTAATGGATTTTTGAGACCTGAATATTGGTAAACTACTGTTGTTTCTTATAGAATTTTATCTTACATATTTGCCTTAGGGTTTCAAACCTCTGAAAATAGAACAAAACTGCAAAAACTGCCATAAAGACTCACTTTAAGATCTCGTAATTTATGTTTAGATATGAGCCAAGGCTTAATACCCAAAAAGATATTTTGGTATCAAATATATTTTTATAAAGGTGTTAATGTTTGTAAAATATCTTTTTGGGTAAAGCTTGGATTATTATCTACTTTGTCCAAAAAACTATTTGTAAAAGGCAAGTTTTTGTAAAATAAATCATTTAAAACACGTAATGACGTCAGAGAGACATCACAAGTGACATTTCTTACTAGAGTGTCCAAATTCATTTAACATGGTTATTGGGCAATAAGATCAAAACAATTTTGAAAATATTCAATAATTTTACCCTTTTTGTATTTGAGGGGCCAAACGTGGCTCTTATCATACCTCCTCCTTTACATATTAAACAAATGTCAAGTAACGTATTCAAATGTGACTGGAATATCTACTGAAGTATTTGTGAAGTTTTGAAGAAAATGTATTTACTGGGTCTTATTCAGGTACTGTTTACTCCGTATTCCCCTATAATGATGAAATGACAGAGTTCATGTGTTGCTATAAGACGTCCAAATTTTGGAAATGTAAATTAGCATATGTTCAAAAAAGATATTTTGAATACTGCCCAGAAAGTATTTTGCTGAGTAATGATAAATTGTGTTCAAAAATGTTATTCTAGATAAGTAAATAATTTTGTAAATAAAGAAGATTGGAAGTGCAGCACGTCATTTGAAACTAAAAGTTCACATATTTTTTTTTCAAGACACATCCTTTTTCTTAACTTAGTGTGTAAATATATCGTCTTAAATGCATATTGTAATTAATTGGTTGGATTTTGATTAAGTGCAAAACACGAGATTGTATACTCGATATATCAATTGATCCATGAAATTCTAAATTTGGATAACACAATCATAGTTTTTTATGAATCATGCATTCGTTGACGTGTGCTAATTTCACTGTGTCCAATCCGCGTGCATTTTAAAAAGAAACTAATAGATATCAATTAACATATTGTAATGTATAGCCCTGATGTATAACATCATATTGTTTAACTCACCATCACACTGAAGTCCACCATAACCAGGTAAACATTCACAACGACATGATGTTGCATTAAATACACCATAATTTTTACAAGTTACATGTTTACACGTATCACAGTTTCCACCAGTAAAGGGATATCGACATTGACATTTGCTTCCGTACTGTTTTTCGTTGCATATACATTCACAGGTGGATTCGTTCACGGCAGCTCCATTATTACATTGCGTTGAACATTGACTGGTGCATAGACTCCCTGTATAATGATATTTTAAATTACTTTTACTCTTGTAAAATATAGAGCAAACAAGGAAAGTTTATTTTGATGATGATACAAAGTACTTTTTCTAGCGGAAAATTAAAATATAAAAAAGGATTTAATATTAAAGATTAAATAAAATAAAATAGGAATATGTATTTAAATTAGGGATGTCAACTCTGTGAAGAATACCTAATCGAGTTGGTTTTACCGAGCGATACTCGAGTACTCGATACAAAAAATATCTACAAAATGGCAACATTATTTACGCTTTGTGGGTCGTTATCTAATGGTCGTTAAACAAACTCACAAAATTATTATCTTGGATGAGATAATACTCCTAGGAATCATATATCATAATGTATTGCTCATTAGGTACATGTACTAATTAAGTAAAATTAATCTTAACAATAATTTGATAAACACATATTGAATTGAAATAATAAGTAAAACCAAATCAAACAACATTTACATGATGTAATCGTGAAGAAAAGTCACCGAACCGTTCGATGAGAGTCACCACAGGATGGTACATTAACTACATATCAAAATTATTTGAAATGCTTACAGTCAATTTGTTATGGATGCTGGAAATACATTCATCAAAGATACCAGACTTTTAATTTAGTACAAAATATTTTTATCGTAAAAGTTGTCTTTCTTATACCAAACTATCGTGGTAAGTTTGTTGAGAGGCCTGTCCAGAAGCCTCTATTATATATTATATATTGTTTTTCGTTTTGTTGTTTGCTTATATAACGTCATAGATTGTTAGCATTGTTCTTAATTGTAAAATTTATATTTCCCAAAACAAAATAAGTATTTTCTAAATGTTGTTTGATTGACAGATGAGTAATATTTACCCATCCATAGAGTTATATGTATTGGAAACTAGACAGAAATATTGCTTAGGTGGTCCATCCGAGTTGCTGAGTGTATGTTATACGTATTTTCGTCTTTTTTTGTATGTTTGGGTATGGTGTGTGCTGTCTTTGCTCGACTTAGAGTTTTGATTATTTACTTTTTGCAAATGCAAATGTAGAACATGATTTTTATTGGAAAACAACTATAAAGTAAAGGGTACGTTTCGGATAAATATGACATACCAGTATATCCACTTGGACAAGCACAAGCACACATAGTTGTATTCCATGTCCCACCATTCTCACATGTTCCTGTACATGAGTCAACTGAAAAAAATAAGCATAAATAATAAAAAGTTAGAAGATGTAGTAAGATTGCCACTGAGACAACTCTTCACAACAGACCAACTGACGTAGAAGGTTAGCAACTATTGGTCACTGTACGGCCAATTTGTTTGTCTGCATTTTTCACGGACAAAACCACATTTATTTTTTAGTGTTGGAAAAGAAAAAAACGGTCGTTAATACATAAAAAAACTCATGATTTTTTCATAGTAAATTAGAAATAAACCAATAACAAACCGTGTTTGGTTAGATTCTGATGTTTGCATTTATATAATGCAGCAATTTTTACCTCTTTTTAAAAAATGGTATAACAATATGTTTTTTTCCTGAAATTACATATATGATTTGAATACCATTAGTATTTGTAATCTTTTACTTGCAAAAACTCGTACCTCAATATTCATTTCGTCAACCCGTGAACTGCCTATACTGTTATGAATTCTTATGTCTGCTATCACAAAATCTGTCAAATACCCATCATACTACACAGGAATCCGTTCTAGTTTGAAGAAATGTTAACACATTTTGCGTTCACAGCCTGACATACTTGTAACTTACCGCAGGTCTATTATTGATTATACTGATTTGAGTTTGAGATAATTGAAAGCTTAGGTCAAACTTTTTTTTGCAATAGTGCTACGTATTTATTGATATAAGATGAAAAGATACTCAAACAGGACTATTATCATCTACTTTACTATTTCTTAAAGAGTAAGTTTCATATCGTTTGAAAGTATAGCTCAATATTTCCTGTAATACACATTGATTGAGGTAGAAAATATGACGATTGTATGGATTGCAGCAGTAGTTTCTCAGAAAGTTTTAAGAACAATTTCATTAATGTTGACTGTTGAAAAGGAAGCGGTTGGTTTAAAACAATGAAATGACAACAAGCAATGAATATAACTATATAAAGATATTGAAAAAATAAGTTTCATTTTCATCATGAACCTTTAAATAGTTAGTTTTTACAGTTGAATTTAGGTATGTAATAGAATTTGTGCCTTTGGAATAAACAATTTATACCTATATCACGCAATATCCGTCCGCATGGAGCACCAGTATACAGTAATTTAACACATGCAAACTAGATAGTAAATAAACAGTGAAAACAACCTGTCTCGCATAAAATCTTAATGAAACTACAACTGGTGTTTTGCCAGGGGACACGCCTTTTCCTAATAATACGCCACAATCATCAATCACCTGTCAAATCTATATGTATGTATCAAATAGTATGAAAAATGTCATACTCATATAAGTGGAAATGTGCAGTGGAATCGATCAATCACGGAAAAAGGTCTAGATGTGAAACAAACTATCATGTCGATGTAGTATATTCAATTTCAAGTTCATATGCAAGTGGATATATAAAAGATATAAGTTCGTCCTGAGGAAATAATGATTGACTGAAAGAACAACATCATTATATTCCATTAAGATCATTCTAATTAAAGTGAGATTAAATGATTTGTTATATATTTTCTTTTTTTCTTTTATATGAATTTTATTTCATACGACTAAGTACCCATTGATATACAGGCAGGTCCTTGGATTATCAATCTATTAGCCATATGTTATCAATCAAAAAGTCAAACAGTTTGATTGGAATCATTGTTATTCTTCTTAATGAACCTAAAGACTGAGCAACGTCACATTCATGGAAAAAAATACTGATAAAATTGCTCAAACAAAAATAAAATGATATGCTTGATAAATTACGTTTATAGTATTTATTTTTAAATTAACTTGCACGCAACTAATTTTTTCATATTCGAATTAACAATGGTAGCGGATTATGATTAATCATGCGAAGTAGTTATACCGGTGTTAAAAATAAATACGTCGCCAAGTCGTATGATTTAATTTCACACGTAAATTATCCATTTATTATCTTGAAGGGTGAATAATTAAACACCAATATTCAAATCAATTGATTTTTCTCTCTCTATAAATTTATCTATAAATTCCCGAGATTATGTGTTGTAATAGCTCATTACCAATTTGGTTACATCGTATCCACTATCATATAACCCTAAACCTAACTTTAATTTTTTGATATAACCCTAAACCTAACTTTAATTTTTTGATATAACTTCTACCATAACTCTATGCACCCACTGGCATACAAAAGGAAGCCTTTGTACCCAATACGTATCTATACATGACCAACGATAATCGTTTGGTATTTGTCGTAAAAATGAAGATTTAACATAATTTAGCAAGGAGCATTTGTTATTGGCTTTTTGTATGATATATGAAATATACTTATGTAATAAATATTCTTCTACAATAACCCCACCCGGTCTTTTTTTAAATTAATCCACACAAGATAATTTAAATTTTCAAAATATAAAATGCTAGTATCTAGAGTGAATAAATATCATAAACAATGGGGAAAATAAAAATAACACTTTAAACATTTGTTGCGCGTGATGTGCCTCTCCTCGTTATCTTCATAAGAACGCTCAAACCCAAACAGTTGAAGAAAAGAATAAAAAATGAATAGGCTAATTCATCTAAGGTCATCTGCCAGAGGGAATTGTAACCTCAGATTCTTTATTATTTCTGAATTCATCAACGAAAAATTTAAGGATGGTATGTTTTGAACCATGCGAAGACCGAGGTACTGACTATTGAGCTAAGACTATCCTCGGGAACTTACAGTCCACCAGCAGCGGTATTGACCTAGTGCTAGACAATGAAAATAGAACTTTAAACGTTTGGAGGAAATGAAATCAAATATTCGGCTTTGAGCGTTCCTGATGGAGATAAATCTATAAAAGAGCTTCAAACGCATGACATTTATAAAGTGTTGATTTCATTTTGTACAGCACTGGGTCGATATCTCTGCAGGGGTGATTATCAGTCTCCAAGTGGATCATCAGCTCAGTAGTCAGCACTTCGTTACTAAGGTTTCAAATTCCGCAGGCAAAGTTGGCCTTCGATGAGTAAAGCTATCATTGTTAGGTTCTTTTTGTCATATAGATCAATACTGTGTCGGTTTTAAAACATACTTGGCCTTTTAATATTCGACTTTGAGATTTCCTGATGAAAGTTAATTCATGACCAAAATCTAAAATCTTAGCTGTATTTGGCAAAACTTTTAGGAATTTGTGGTCCTCAATGCTCTTCAACTTCGTACTTTATTTGGCATTTTTAACTTTTTTTGATTCAAGTGTCACTGATGAGTCTTTTGTAGACGAAACGCGCGTCTGGGGCAAATACAAAATTTCAATCCTGGTATCTATGATGAGTTTATTTACAACCACTGGGTCGATGCCACTGCTGGTAGAGTTTTCATTCCCCGAGGGTATCACCAGCCCAGTAGTCATCACTTCTGTGTGTGTTGACATGAATTATCATTGATATGGTCATAATTATAAATTAACTGTTTACAAAACTTTACATTTTTGAAATACTAAGGCTTTTCTACCTCAGGAATAGATTACCTTAGCTGTATTTGGCAAAACTTTTAGGAATTTTTGGTCCTCAATGCTCTTTAACTTCGTACTTTATTTGGCCTTTTTAACTTTCTTTTGATTCGAGATTCACTGATGAGTCTTTTGTACACGAAACGCGCGTCTGGTGCAAATACAAAATTTCAATCCTGGTATCTACGATGAGCTTATTCATAAAAACACCTCGGATTCATGAAATTTATATAAGTGTTGTTTTCTTTTTTAGGAGCTGTATTACCAAAAAGAGACAAAATTAATGTCAGATTCATCAAACGGCAAACGATCAACTGCTTATAGATAGTCTTTTGTTTACAAAAGTAGCGTGCTTGAAGATTCTAGACATATATATTTGTTAAAATTTTTCACATATATATAATTGTTTCTGTATGTTTATGATAAGAATTATATAAAATTATGAGTTTATTCAACATTTCAAGTTATGTGAATTTTCTTATAACAAAATCATAATTTATTCTTTCAGATTCATAACTTGGTCTAATTTTTTATATCAGGTCTTAAGTGTGCTCTAGGCATTCGTTCTGATGTCATGAACGAAGATAACTGACATATATAAGATGCCAAACAAACTATGGTCAGGTAACTGATATACAAAAGTATTAAAATATGGACCAGGATGCATAACATTTAACGCGAATGAAGAGATCTTTGTAACATAATATGCTAATAGAAGAACATATATACACATGGATAACGATTATTTTAACATAACTTACTGTTCGTGGGCAAGGAATAAATATACTTCATTCCAGTATTAATGTTTGATCCCATGCTATACACCTGTAAATAAAAAAAGAAGATGTTTTACACGCATACGAGACCAATAGCAGCATAAAATACTTTCGACTGGAAAAGTGTTGTTTCTACTGGTTAAAGTTTTTCAAATTCTTGTAAGGATTTTGTCTCATAAATAACTACGGCAAACACATTCTTTAAAATAGTTTTTGGTCAGAATTAAGGGATGAAAAACATATTTAGCTTTTTACCTTCTAGAGTGCATGTGTTTGAAGCGGATATCATATCCTTACCTGTTCCTGTAACTTCACTTATGTATAAAATTTTATCTCAAGCACATACTGACTCGAGCCGTTTTCGCTGAATATAACAGGCAGATTGAATGTTAAAATTGCAATCAATATAACTCAAAAATTGAACAGCAACAAAGAAATAAGCAACGACATTATTAGACGATCGAATTTTTACCGATATACTTAGGTTACTTCTCCACTGACACGACTTGAAATAGACACATGCATATGTAGTTTTGTCGAACTATCTTTTTTGATATCTCAACTATTCCCTTTTTAAGATCCAAGGACAAAGAAAACATGCATAAAAAAAAAATGCAAACACACAACGAGAAAGTAACTTTAGCCGAACAATAAATAATCGTACGCCTCCAGCGGAATCGGGATAAAGAACGTGCGTCGCTAGTTACACCAGTTATCTCATTTACTCCAGGAAATGAGAAATTGACAGCCTCTTACGCAAAAAAGACCACTTATTTAAAAAAGTGCATAAATTGCGATGACATAACTCCAATCATAATTCTGTGTATGTCTTTTTTATGTTAAGCTGGTCATGCCACCACTTTGAACATACTGGAAAGTAAGATGGCTATAAAGCTGGAAGGAAATTGAAGCACAGACTGAATGTTCCATTTATCTGATATCGTAAAAAAAATCTTTCCATCTGTTAATGTAGTGTGTAAATTGTTCATACTTTTAAACAATGAAATTTTAAGAGATGCAGAAGATAAAGATTATTTGAAAAAATATGAATATAAATAACAACACAAAAAAAAAAAAAAAAAAAAAAAAATCACAAGATGTGTCGATCTGACTGTCAGCGAGTACAATTGAGGATTCATAATTCGTTCAACTCGATGTAAATTGGGACAAAACTAAACTCGATCAGTAATTTAAAATATTTGATACATAAAAAATACCTAGAGGCACGACAAAAAAATGTGTAAACAATAACTATTTTTTTTATTTCAAATAGATGAAAGTAATGGCTACCTTTTGCAAATCCATGCCGTGGTGCAGAAGGTCAATACAATCGATTGTTGATAATTTTCCAATATAATGTAATTAAAAACTACCGAGAGCCGAAAGTGAGATGATTTCATGGGTAGTATTTACTATGCAAATTTGATAATTTCTTTAGGTTATTATATCAAAAATATGTCGTGGTAAATAATTTTAGATAGACTATATTTTTACTATCAATTAGATACTCTTAAACATTTTTAATAATATCATTATCAAAATGGAAGATAGCACTCACGGTTATCGTACGAGCGTGGCGCAACAGTTATAAGACGCGATGTCACTGTATACATGAGAAACGTTGCCGATAAAATCAAGAATTTCACAGGATATAGCCCGAAAACTAGCACGGTTGCTAAGGACTTGCATCAATAGATTAGTCATTTATTTGAAAATTATATATCATTTCTTTTTATTTTGTGGACCAATAAATTAGAAAATGCTCAGAATGTAAAATATCTGCCTATTTTTATGATTTCCATATATTATTGGTATTTAGGACTTAAAAACTTAAACGGTTACCCCATTTTGTTTTATTTTTTCTGGTGTAGATTTATAAGCTCTATTCATGTTTACAAAAGAAAATAAATCTGTGCAGTACTTGTAGTTAATTACATACACTTCGCATTAAGATAGATGTTGTAGATGGTGTTTCTATAAAAAAAAAAAAAAAAAAAACGAATAACTTTTTCATACTTTGCTAAAATGTTATTAACATAATGCTAAAAGATATAATAAAACTACTGTCACCGATGATTTTTTTTCTAGCTACATAATGTGCAAAATTGTCAGATTTTGTATGGATTATACAAAAGAAATCATTTTGTGTGAATAGACAGTGAACTAAACGAGAGAATTTCAAAATAAAAGTAGAGCTCTAATAATATTTTTTTGAGAAAAAAAAAAAAAAGAGCACGCAAAAGTATAACACTTCAAACTGATGCTCCCCAAAATGCACATTAATTGAGAGAAAACATTTTCATTTCAACTAAAAGAGGAACTTTTTATGATATTTAGTATGCTGTTGTATTAGCATTTAAATATCTCATTTTGACGGAGATTATTTTGCTCTGCACCTTCAGTCGTTTATTGATTTTGCATATTTAGCATGTTAAACTATTCCCATTTTGATTTCAACATAGGCATTTTTTATAAAATTTATGTTAAATTAAAAACAAGAAAAAAGGAATTTCATGCACCATTGCCATGATAAGATTTTTTTCAATTCATAAAAGTATAACTGGTTCAAAAGATCAAACTTCCTAAACTTAAGTCGTCACAGTTCCCAATCGACGAATTGCCAAAAAGAATGTTTCAGTTTCCTAGTTACACAACAAATGTAAAATTTTTACAAACCTTCACGATCACCGGCTCTGTCAATGGTCCTTGGGCATGCATTATCGCAACAAAAGCATCATTATGCCATAAAGTTCCGCCAAAATTGACCGGACTGTCTTTAGTTTGAAATATTCTGCTATCACCGGCTATGCTACTCGTTATAATAGGTGTTCCCTCCTTAGTAAATATTTCTGAAATGATGAAATGATACAGTATCCACTGAAAATATCTTTTATAATGTGTTCCCTCTATATCTTTAAGAAAAAATATATATTTAAAAGAAATCACATGGAGCAGTTTTTTCTCTAATTGATTATTTCACATAAATCAGGTCGTTTGTTTTCTCTTTTCCATTGTTTTTACATTTTGTCACGCCTTTTGTAGGTCTCTTTATAGTATGTGCTTTGCCTAATATTGAAGACAGTACTATGACCTAGAATTGTTTACATACTCGTCCAATATTATTTGATGGATAAGTGTCTCATCGGCATATACCACATCTTCTGATTTTTATGTGTGCACGTGATAAGCATTCTAGATATGTTATTATGCTGACAATGTCATTGTTCCTGTACTATATATATATATATATATATATATATATATATATATATATATATATATATATATATATATATATATATATATATATATGTATAAATGCTTTGGTAAGCCAAATGTGTCTGAAAACTCCCAGATTTGTTTCATGAGTAAGGGAGATATATGAATAACATTAAGTCACAGAACCGTAATTCAATCCATCTTTTGCTAAAATTTACATTTATCACTGTTTTGTTCTTTTCTGAAAGCAACCAATATTGTATAATTCCATTATTTCAAGAACGCGTAATGCCCATTCGTTAACAGATATTTGAAAAATTAAAAGCCTGATTATTGGACATGTTTTTATTTTTCGGAACACAATGAATACATGTTCGGAATAACCTGCGCTGGTCACAAGTAAATCTTAACAACTTAAACACGGACGTCTAGGTTTGCATATTTTTCATACAATTCTAAAATGATTTACATATATCTATAGCTAGACTGCAATGTTGATTGCATGTTGGATTCCGAACGAGTTGAGTTCCTAGAAATCTAGTGTAAACAATCATCTTCCTTTCAAGCGTATGTACATTATTTAAAAAAATGATAAATTCAACGTCGTCTTCATGGTCTTGAGCTGATAGACGGTAATAACTGATTATAATATTCTCTTGAATTAGGTCACCAACATAGATAATTGACTCATGTAACCTGTGGACACACCTAGCCTCGCTCATATTGGAGTTCATGCTAATCCGTCGGTTTTGTTTGTTACCTTATCTTCTTAAAGTAGATTTATGAGATTTGAACATCCATAAACTACTGTTGCCAAAAATAAAACATGTTTGTGAGCGCTCAACCCAATTTCTCCATTATTAGATTAGATAAAACCTAAGTTAGCAGGAAAAGTTTATGTGAAATAGTTTCCACAATAGATTGCACTTTATGTATTACCCCTTTCAACATAAAACCACACAGATCCACAGTTCTGCCACAAACTGATTGATATACGTACACGTTTATCCTGAACCCCCTTCTTCAATCAAAAATGAAAAACAATTTTGTAAGGTATTTCTTTTCCTTAAAAATAATCCCATATCCTTGCAGACCTAATTCCACATTGTTGCAATAAGAAGAAATACTACATAGTACCAATACATATAGAAGGGATTGTTTTGTACAATAACAGTTTGTCTACAGAGTCTGTTTGCTCTAGGTTCATTTGGTTATCTTATAAACGCATTTGTATAAATAAATTTAATAAATTGCACTTTTTTATCTTTATATTACGAACGTATTATCAGAATTAGGATAATAATTCCGATGCCTCGTGAAGAGAGTGTACGACATTCTCTAATTTGTAACTATTATTTGATGTATGCAAGGTTAAATTTCTGTCTTAATCAATATACCCTTATTTCCAATAGCAATCCAAATTTACAAAACAAAAAAAACAAAAAACAAAAAACACAAAACTATACAACACAACAAACAGAACAGAATAGTAAAAAAGGTAAATGTGAATATTGGCAAACTGAACTGGGATAAAAGTGCCTGGACGAGCAGACACAGATTCTAAAAACTTTAGTGGAAAGGTTTAAATATTATCTGTTGGAACAGAACATTTTCATAATTTGTAACTGTAAATGTAGACATTTACATGACACTGTGTTTTCACTGTTTCCAATAGTTCAGAAAGAAATAATCACATTGATATCGTGATATACAAAAGAACTAAAGTAAAAATAAAATGTGGTATGTTTGCCAATGAGACAACTAACCAAGAGAGTCCTAATGACCTAGATAAAAGAGACAGCCTTTATCAATGAACAAAACCTATAATGTATTGTCCGTTATAAACGGCCCGTACATGACAAAATGGGAAACAATTCGAACCAAAAAACCAACGGCCTGAAATTATGACAAACAAATAAATGAAAAACAAAAAATAACAGACAACAAACAACGGCAACCTGACTCATGACTTTGGACAGACACATAAAGAATATGGCAGAGTTAACATTTTTAAGTTAATATATACTTTTCTCCTAAACAAACTTTTCTGATTTGAACAAGTTGAACACAGAGGATGATTTTTTTCTTATATATGAAGGCAATTATTAAGGAAGCAAGCTATGAAGAAATTTATGCCCATAACTCAAATATGACACATTTACATTATGGGTAAAATATTGCTTTCAACAAAATCCGTTAACGGAAAGATGACGACTAGAATCCAACATGTCTTACATGTAATTGTATGACGTTAAGTAGGGTTTCCTACTTAGAATACAATCAGTTCGTTTGAGTAATACAATATTCAGAGAATACATTCTGATCTTCTACATTATACTATGACATTGATAATTTTTTTATAAGGGGGTAAGCTTTTTGCAACGAATTAAATAGAAAATGTATATAAAAGGCAGTTTTAAATCTACATTTTATTATTCTTTTTTTTTGACATTATATTATATTTCATAATATATTCAGAATTAATATTACTTTATACATTGTGTAATCTGTAAGGATTCATATTGCTACTGTAATTGTAGCTTGAGAAACAAATTATAAGATGAAATGTGTGACAAATTCTTAAATTCCAGAAAACAATTAGCTACGACAAGTATAACTTGCCATTGTTTAATAAAAACATCTTACCTCAACTAATTTTTCTTCAGATCAATGAGTTTTGTCATTATTACAAAGTTAATGAAGTTTGAAGTTTACCTGTAATTTGCTATTTGGCTAATGATACAATTTCATGGAAATGATCTTGACTTATGTAAATTAATACATGTATTTAAAAAGATGCACAATGATTGATTCATTGATTTAAGGTGTTTAACGCATTTTTCAACACTCGGCTATATCAAGGTTGCAATTTTTTTGGTGGGAAGAAGCTGGCAACTTGCAATCCTAGGTAGTATTTAAAGATTTAAGTCTAATGTACATACCACGAAGTGGATTCAAACTCACAATATCAGTAATGACAGGCTACTAATCACTTAGACATCTTAGCCACTGAGTTCCACTATATTCGTTTGTGCATGGTAGATATAGGATGTTTTTGAATAATCTTCATTTACAAATGCATTATACCTGCAACCTTTTGGAGCTACAAAGGGTGGATATCATGCCTTTTTTTCCTTCAAAATTTTACATTAAGGTTTGTTTTTGGAAGGGGACCGAGGGAGGGGATAGGGCGCTTTCTTTGTAATGAGTGTTAGGGGTGAGAAAAGATCACTATTTAAAGTTTCATTATATATGATCAGGCTAAGAAATTTAAGGTTGCTGATAATATCATCAGTATCTGAAATAAGATTAAGTGTGCAATTAAAAGCATCAGATATTTGACAAATTTATTTGTTATCTGCACGAAATAGTGTAATAATGCCATAGAACTATTTTTTGATATGGTATGATTTTTTTTTATTCCAAATAAATGAAAATGGTTACGTACTGAGTAGTTTAGCTGCTCACCTCTACCAGAGGGAATGAAGTGCAACCCCCTGAGATCAAATTAAAGAAAAACGTATTTAAACATTTTAGAACAAACAGATATAATTTAATTATCTACTAGAATTGATATGGAAATGGGGAACGTGTCAAACAGACAACAACCCGATCAATTTCTTAATAAAAAAGTGTGGACACAGACTTGTTTTGTCTGATGGGCGAATTTTAATAATGACTTGGGAAGGGGCGCATTATTATGGGTGCCTGCAGGCGAATATGTCACTAGAAAATCTACTGTGTTGTCTGGTGGGCGAATGTGAAAACTATTTAACACTGAAATAGTAATTCAAAGACTTCAGGATGTCACAAAATAATAACAAAAAAGGACTTGTGACCATCAGGAGGAACGCTTCACAATAATCATAAATGATGTGGTTCTGCAAATATATTGCATATTTGAATTTGTCATGCCAAGAATTCAAAGACCAAAATAAAATTTAAAGGTTTTGAATAAAATAAAATTTGATCGAACCTTTGTAAAATTAATCAAATGGAAGATAAAATCAAAATTTCAGTGAAACATATTGATGATTCGGAAATACAATGAATAAATTAAGGCTCTATTTGACCTTAAAATGGGAACATATGCATATAACGTAAAATTTGGATTTATTTTTTTACAATTTGTACACTAAATTTTAAAGATTGCCACTCTATATATAAAAATAATTGTTACAAACATATTCATTGCCCTGTAAAATCACAAAAAAAAAAAAAAATCATATTTAACCTGCTAGCAGTAATTTATGTTGATCATACTCATTTTGCTTTGTTTCTTCTGATTTACCTATTATTTTGTGACTTCCTGAAGTATCGGTATTACTATTCCAATGTAAAATAGTTTCCATATAACGTCATAAGAACCACATAATAGCAATTATTGTTTATTAGATAATTGAATTTAATGAGGCAACTGGTGTACGTTGTTTTTTTGGATTATAATGTGTTTGTATTATAAATCAAAAGTGTCTGCTTATACTGGCTTACATTTAGGAACGCCTCTTTTTTGTTAAGAAGATTACTATCACGTGTATGTTATTCTCAAGAGTGTAAAGCACGTTAAAACTTTCTCGCACAGCATCTGTTAAGATTCATACAAACATTTTGTTATACAAAAAAAAATCCCACCTACGCCTCCCAATAGATTTATTGTAAATATTTCAATTACTACTTATATTTGATTGTAGTGAATGCATTTATTTGAACGATACTGCTAAGCCATTTTGTTGTGTGAAAGATGTTGATGAATCGATGGACTTTGTTTACTGAGAAGATTTGGAGAAAGGATTAAGTTTAAAGTGTCGATTAATTGAAGAAAAGACAGTTTTATCCCTTTAATGCTGATAAGACATTAGCAGTTTATGATTGCCTTTTAATTTTGTCGTCGTTGATAAGACATTAGCAGTTTATGATTGACTTTTATTTTTCTGGTTGTTTTAGTGAGACTAAATATTTTATGAATCTATGACTTTAAATTTAAAGCTCATATTTTGGTTAAACAAAAAACCGGGAATTTGCAGATCCTTTAGGGGGCGGTTCAGGGAGACAATAAACGGACTTAGAACTGTCCCCCTCTGGCACATATCTCTACCTTACCGGCTCTATAGTGGAGGGTATTAAATAATTTCATAGGGTTCACTCTTGTCATCGAGAGGAATCCCCTCCACTTCTGGTATCAGAAGGGAGGAGTCA
Organism: Mytilus coruscus; assembly: GCA_017311375.1. Lineage (NCBI taxonomy): Eukaryota > Metazoa > Mollusca > Bivalvia > Mytilida > Mytilidae > Mytilus > Mytilus coruscus. Next base: position 110,723,690 of record CM029599.1, read on the forward strand.
TCTCCGCAGTACACGTAATTCAGGTTGTTTGCATATAAAAAATCGGAGGGACTGTTGTTTTGCAGAGATTTGTGTAAACAGAGGGGGTTCTCCGTCCAGTCCACTCTTGCAAGTAGAAGGGATATTTTGGCACTTATATTATCATAGGGTCCCCGATATGCTCTTTTCAATCCTTTGGCTTTTTTTGGAACTGGTAAAACATTTTATCTGCGGCCTATCAAATATCCACACATACATATACTGGTTGTATTATTAGTAAGTTTTATTCTGTATTCTTTCTATGTATTGTTGGTTTTAAGCGCCAGTGGTCCGTTTATTAATTGAGTTTAATGTCCAGATGATGCAGTTGACACTACATTGCATCTCAGATACATGTTTTAGATGAATTTGATATACTATTCATGCAATGCTTAAGTTAAATTCTTACCTGTGTAATATTGCTTCATATCGTTATATACAAATGACATTTCTATGTTATATGCACCAACAGGAATGTGTGTCCAATCCCTCCGTACCCCTGTATAAAATACATATATTTTCAAACACCATTTCATAATGAAAGCCGTGGTAGTTTGCACGGGCATTGTAGTACTTTAGATGCATACTGTTAATGTCTGATGTTATAAACCTGCATGATGCTAACATCTTTACTGAAAATATAAAGGAGGTAGGGTGACGAAAGATATACATAAGCAGAAGGGTGTACGTGATAAAGAAATTCCTATTAAAAAACATATTAATCGGAGGAAAACAAAAAAGGTTCAATGGTACACCGCTGGAAGTTCATTTGATACATATAGATTTTAATAATATATTTGTGATGGGTATGGGTAAACGTATTTGACGACAAAATAAATTTCAAAAATATATTACTATTTTTGATTTGAAATGCAACATCAAACGAAGACTATGATAGAGTCGCTATCAATGCATAGATAATAAATGACACTTGAAAAACAATGAATTCTAATTTCATAAATAATAAATGCAAAAATAACGAACTAATTATCAAAGGTAAGGTGTTAAAACGACTTCCTTTCCACTTAACTTATTTATGTGATAACCTATTTATTGTTTTGTGTACGTTTCCCGTTTTGGTGTTTTTTTTTGTCGTTTTACCATTAGATTGTATATCTAATTTCTATTGCCACATCACATTACATTTACTTAAATAATTAAATTGTTTATTTTTAATGTAATTTTTTAAAGTTTCTAGTAATGTATTTTTATTTTAAAACACCTGTTAAAATTATTTTACAGATATAAGATTAACAATAAAATTATAGTACCCAAAGCAAAAATCTAATCAGTGTTTTATCCTGATCATATAGTACATACAGATTATACATATATCATTTGATATGTTTGAAAATACATTAACAAAAACAAATAGATATTAATATTTACATTGAGCCACATCATTAGTAAAATGTCCCTCTCGGATAATACATGTACTATTGTCGCCATTACACACGCCACATCCATCAAATACACTTGAATTCAGAGTATTGGCGCAGTCAAATTTCTACAACAGTAACAAAGAATCATCAAAGAAGTGTATACTTCTAATTTGCAGTGCAATTTCATAATAGATATTCATATCAGTTTAAGTCCTTTGTTGCCCCTTTATCAATATTAAAATGTGCAAATTGTACCAATAATATTCTTTAAGTTGACTTTAGAAACATGTCGGATATTATGCTTCAGTTCAGTTTGATTTTTGTTTGCTGAAATTGATTGACTGGGACGTGCATTTGCTGAAATAGATTCTTTCTTCCGAGAGTATGATAAATGTTCTTTTCGTCGACGCATGGAATGATGTGCATGTGGTGTTTAAACATACCGTGTTAAAATCGCATTAAAATGGAAGAGCTTCGAGACTTGGATTGACACAGTGTTTTTTTTTATTGTGTATATCTTTTTTTAAAATACTACTATTGTTTACTGTAGCCTAATCATATGTCATGTCTTAACTCAAGAGAGCAGAAGTTTCCCTAGGTAAATGTCTTTTGTCAAGGAAGCATAGTTCTTTTGTTCATAAATACAACTGTAATTAACTTACATACTTCTCAATTGCAAAGATACACACGATTTGAAGTTAGTAGGGGGCCACTCTTACAGTTTATGATGGATTTTATGCCAAAAAGGATATTTTTCCGATTTAAGCAGATTGGCCCTCTGTTGAATCCGCCCCTATGACAATCCCCTGGATATTAACAAAAATAATTTTTCAAGACTGAAAATCATCGTTTTCGTAATTCATTTTTCATTATAAAAGTAATACCATTTTTTGTTTAAAAAACAGATCATCACTTGCACAAATCTAGGACATGTTATTCACATGCTATACATCACCTGGTACCTTCTTCTTGTCTCTCTTCACTTCAAACTTACTTTCAATAAAAATAACCCTAAACAAATACATTACCTGGCAATAACCCTCTAAGCAAGCAGAATAAAACCCTGGACGTCGGGAATATTCACTTGCATCAGCTGTATCTAAGGTTCCAGGACACGGTGTACCGTTTTCTATCAATCCAAATCTTGTCAAAGCAGGTCTGGTATATCCCGGAGTAGATTTACAAAGAACTTCACATACTCCATGTTCTGAAATAAAATGATATATTCATTATTAAGAAATGATATGTGACGCCAACGTCAATTAGACAGCCAAAAAAAAAAAACCACAGAAAAACACCACAAAAACCCAAACCCAAAAGACTTGTACACGTTAACATACGGTTTTCAACAATACACGGTTATATTCAGCTGTCAATTAAACGGGCCGCAGTCTTTTAAAGTAGTTAATAAAATTTATCAAACATTTGTAATCAGCATCAAACTTCCTCCCCGAAAAAACGAAAATGCATAAAAATACGACAGTTATTATCAATATTCTGACAGGCAAAGCAGGGGACGCTTATCCTGTCGACGCATTCGATCTCGTTCCTTTTAAAATTCATGCGATTCCCTCGCAGTTTCTGTTTGTTGCCTTGAGATGTCTTTTCAATCAGTTTTTGAGATTGAAATCAGTAAACTACTGATGCCTCAATTGAAAAGGACACATGCACATGTGGCGGGGTTAAACATTTTTTGGAAATGTTAACCTTCCCCTTCGTTACTTTATCAAGTAACCTGTAGGTGTTTACTAAATCTTTGTTTTTTTTTTCTTTTGGGGAGCGGGTCTCTGATCAGAAAATCATACCACATTTCTTTAGTTTTATTTTTAATGTTCATAAAAGAACATACAATAAAGTATGAGTAGGACACAACAATAACAAAGTAAAAACAAAATCAAACATCAATAAAAACAATGCATGTATTAATGAATGTAAAATAACTGAAGACAAGCTCAAAAATGTATATTTTATTTGGTTAACGCTTGAAATATTCTTATCTAAGGTATTATCGAGTTAAGAACACAGATAAAATCAACGATTTGCAAAACTACTGATATCAGAAACATTTCAGAATATTTAGATTACTTGATTACCGGATACATAAATATTGTGTTATCGTCCTATCACCCTGCTCAGTCGCTTCGTAATTTTTGAATCACGGCTTTGAGACGTTACAATATCTGAGGAGAAAGTTATCACAAGGTGTGAAGAGAAATTTTTCAACTAACTTTTGTCAAGGGAAAAACTGTCAAAGGTGGGAAGAAAGAACAGAAAAAGCACAATAAACAGTTTAGCGGGTTTTCAGCGTAGATACAGTAAAATATCAGCTGCTCGACATAATGTGAAGTTTTTAGGCACGTTCGCTGCTCTCACTTGCCATAAAGGTTCACATTGTGGCTCGTGGTTGATATTTAACGACATCAATGTGCATAAACCCAATTATCTATACTTCTCAGTGGTAGGGAATATTAGATAGTATTTGCTTGAAGCGAAAATTTGGTACTTGTTTTTATAGTTGTTACAGTGGGAGATATTTTCTTTAAATGGTGGATTAATCGTTGATATACATTTTTAACTACAGTTAGTCAACATGATACATTCAAGAGTTAAATTTGTGTGTATACATACTTAATGATGAGTAAATAGTTCCTGAAGCTGTATATTCTGTTCCATTAATGATGTTGTTATCAATTAGTCTGTGACATGTCTCTGATGCACGTTGTATTATAAGATTAGAATCTGCGCTACTATCACTCACACATGGCTGAAAAATAACAAGATGAGAACAATATGTGGAGGGTAGTTTTTCCATTCATTTGATGATGACCAATCTACAGTGTTTTTTTTCTATTCAATGTTTCTACTTCGGAATAGAAAGTTAGACAAAACCTTAACAAATTCATAAAAATCTGGAAATCTAACTTATTTAATGATGAAAGAAAACCAAACTGTAATAACAAATTAAGAACCTATAGAAAGTTTAAATCTAATTTTGAATTTGAACCTTAGCTGATGACTGGAAAAAGGGAAATAACGTATGAGTGGCTATTCATTAGAAATTGAAACAGGTAGATACAATGGAGTAGAGTCAAACAAACATTTTGGTAAGTTTTGATACAATGCTGTAGAGCATGAATTACACTTCCTTTTAAAATGTTCATTTTTATGATGGGAAGCATTACCATTACTCAAATAAAATTAAATCCAAATATAAAATTTAAATACTTTGAATGATGAAATATTCATCTGGTTAATGATGAATAAAAATTGGTATATCATTGAGATCCTTCATTAGCTGCTTACAGAACCATTTAAAACAAAACAAGAACTGACAGATAATATTTAAAATATAATAATAAAATGATTATAATAACACATGGATTCATGAATGATTTGGTCTAATTAAATAAACTCATCATAGATCATCATCTAAGTTGCAATGTGTTACTTACAACATTTGTAAATTGTGTCTTACATTTCATGATTTAATTTTTCTGTATTCAATTTGTATTACACCTTATTTTATAACAATCATACTATTAACCATTAATAACCATTTATTTTTTATTCTATTTAGTTCAAAATATTGCATTTTGTTTTGTTATAATGATGACTATTCTGCTAAGTAATGTGCGCCGTGATTGGTATAATAAAATATCTTTTATCTTATTCAGATCCCAATTAAAACACTTAGTGTTTAATATTTGATAATCATTCCATTCTATTTTCAAATAGATACATGTAATTCAGAACAATTTGTATGGTGTATGTACACCTTTTGGAGCACCCGAGATCACCAACAGTTTTTTGGTGGGGTTCGTGTTGCTCAGTCTTTAGTTTTCTATCATGATCTTGTCGGACCGTATGAACACTGATTGCCCCTTTGGTATTTTCTGTCTCTTTTTTTTAAAAAAGTGATACACTGTATATAAATCCAATACTATAAAAAAACTAAATCCAATACTATAAAAAACTAACAAACATCCACTTCTTTTGAACTTTGGTGGCTAGTTGTCTCATTGGCAATCATACCACATCTCCTTATTTTTATAACAAGTCGATCATCATGTGCAAAATAGCTTGATAATGGAAATGGTCAAAGCAAATAAATACAAAACAATGATTACCGTTAGGCTGCAACCTTCAGCTTCGTACTCAACTCCAACGCAAGTTGCACTGTTTTTTGGACTGAAACGTAAAACAAACCCTGATCTTCTGATTATTTACATATCATTAAAGAATAAGCCCAGATCAGCAATATGCAAAATATGACTGTAATTATTTTGTGTCACACACTTTTTTCTGTTTTATTATCCTATTGCTTCAGAAAAAATAGGACTAAGTCCTGTAATATATTTATGTACAAAACCCTGTCCGTCTAGGACGTTAGAAGTTATACCACATCTCCGTACTTTTTTTTCAAAGTTAAAAAAAGACTACGATAATTTGATGCTGAATTCAAACCACTTATAATTTCTGATTAATTCCCTCACACCTCTTCTATTTAAGCGATTTAGAGTTCAAATTACACTCATGCATGCTTTCAATTAGTTAAAACGTGATATTCAATTGCCGTCTCATTAATTCTTTGATTAATGATAAAAATCGTCGAGATTACCGTTTTTCAAGGATGTAGAGTGTAACGATACAGCAGGTAAGTAAGCAAGTAAGTTAATTATCTATTTTAGTGAAATTTGTAATAATTAGCCATGTGCCATTTAAATGTTTGAAAAACAACATTTTTGGGTCTATAATTCACTTCTGAAATCACTATAGTTTTTATTAAATACAAAAATCCTTTTAAATCCTTTTGATAAACCGTTTAAATATGGGATTCCCCCAAAACGTACGTTGGGTTATCACATCTTCTTCGTCTGTATATCAGGCCTCGTCCACATGTCCGAGAGCACGTTGACCATAATTCCCAGGATGACCATCCTCCTGCACGCACTTCAGGATTAGTTAATTGAGCTTTAGACCAATCTTGACAGGCACCGGCAAAGCAGATCTATGTAAGGATAACATTTTATGTGCAACATTTAATGAAATTTGCAACTAACATGGTCATTGATAGTTGAAAAAAAAATTTATAAATACAAACTGAAAAAATAAGAACTTCAATTCCCGGAATACAAACAATATACTGATAAACGTTTATTTTTTATGGTTTCAAATGTCTTACCTGGATTTTTGTTCACTGACTTACATTTACGAGTCAATTTGGTCAATTGGGGTGCTGGTCTTTGCTCAACATCTATTTTCTTCATCCGTCTAATCTACTGCCGTGTTTAAATTGTTTTTATTGAAAGAATATTTAACCTGAAGCCCTCATGATCATATATCACGATACGGATTGCCGAAGCAATAATTCTGTCCTCATTTCCTACTTTTTGACAGAAATCTAATGCGATTTACCTACTCATTATTACTTCCATGAGCAACACAGAGAGTGGAACCAGTAAAAAAAGAACATATTTACCTTTCCGGAGCTAACTCCAGTGTTTGGTGGGGATCATTGTATTCTGTGATCAGTTGTTCGGACTGTTATTTGTCTTTCAATTCAATTATTATCACTATTATTATAGAGAAACCTTTTCGACCTATGGTTACCAAATGCTTATTTTCTTACCTTTCTCTCAGGATTTGTGTTAATGTACTCAGAACGGGAAGAACTTAACCCCATAAGAATAGCGTTTTAGAAAAATTCAAGAGAATAAAAAACAAATTTAAAAACCTCGCATACGTAGTCGAAGCTTTTGATATCAATGAAAGCTGATTAGATGCTTAACTCGAAACGAATAAAAACAATGGGAGTGAATATGCTAATTTTACATATACAACTTAGTTCCTTTCTACAAAGAAGACATGAATTTAAACAATCTATAATTCCTAACAATATTGTTACTTTATATTCACCTTTTGATCTTCACAGTAGAGACCGGTAATAGAATCAGACTGCTTGAACATCCGACCATGCGTATTCCCAACATTATGATCGACACAGCTATACAGGTTACAAGAAGGGTTCTGTCGACAGATAAAGCTTTGTTAAGGTATTGTTCACTTGCACATGCAATCATTTTTTATCACTTTAGTGACGACATTGAACATTTTTTGCAACCACAGGTCAGGTAATTAAAGAAGTTATATAAACTCATCAAAGATACAAGGCTTATAACTTGGTAAAACTCAACTACTGAGATATAGGTTATTACGGACGCAATCACAAGTTGGTTGACCGTTATGGAATCACTGTATCAAAGATGACCACGGATATGTTCCAGCTGTCGTAAGCACAATTACGTCCTTTCTTCGATTGTGACATCACCAAATGAGACTTATCACCGAATTTGTACTAACCATGTGCAATATTACGGGTGTCACATGTGAGATAGGATCTCCTTACCCTTCTGAAACATCTAAGTTCACCCCCGACATTTGGAGGTTTCGTATTGCTCAGTCTTTTTTGCTATGTAGTGTAGTGAATTAAAGTTGTTTAATTCAACGTCATTTGGTCTGTGGTGAATAGTTATCTACTTGGCAATCATACCACATCTTATATTCATATTTTGTTGAATTGTTAGTCTTTTCGTCGTTTTCGTTTTGTTGTTGTTGCTATTGCTGTCAGTTTCTCCTCCAACTTATGAGTTAATGATTTAATGTGTCAAAATGAAGAAAATGCTTTGAAATTTTAAATTTGCTCACAACAACATTCGGATATTCACGGTATCTAAATCCACTTCCGTATAACTGTTCACATACTTCATCTGCTGTCTTTAACTGACCTGGTAATAAAGACATAGTATAAGTACTAGTATACATAAATTATTTAGATAAAAAAAGATTTAAAAATACCACGTGTATCTTTATTGAAAATCAAAAGATATGATTTTCAGTCAATATTATAACTCTATTCTGTCTCGAAAGCATATAATTACGTCTAAAGCTTTGCCTACATGAACATTATTAATAGTGTTAATTTTGTAGTAATTTGATCCAGGTAACGGTATTTCCGGGTGCTTGTCTACATTGTTGAAGAGTCTCTGTTACAACCACTGCTGTTAGTATCCATGATTTCCGGAGAATCTAGCCCAGAACAGTCCATTACACGATTTGTTAACGCGGAATTCGACAAAGATGGCCTTTTGAAGACGACTATTCGGTTAGCGATTTGCTCATTGTTAAAAGCCGTACGTTAACCTATAATTACTTAAACCTGCATTTGGACTCTGTTGGATTGATATCCATTGGGCAATCATCCCACATGTCCCTATTTCATACTTCTGCTGACTTAGTTTTGACCCAGGTACACCGACGTGGACGTGTTCGTTGCTTGTCATAGATTCGCCGAATTTGGTTCAGCGATGAATCTCATTTTCTTCTCCAAAAATTTGCTGGACAAACCCTCGTATAGAGGATTCTAAATGAGCGTTGACCCTGTTTGCGTACAGAAAGTTGACAAATTTGGCGGTGGAAGGGTCATGATATGGATATTAATTATATCCTACAATCACAGAAAAACCTGGTTAGTATCCATAAAGACGATATTTGGCAGCAACACATGCTAAATTATGTTGACCTACAAAAATATGTTACGACAGGCTTTATACAGCAAGGTTGTGAAACCATGGTCCTCTAAGTCAGCGAATTTTAACCCCAAAGAACATAGTTGAAACGAACTAGAAAGACCTCAATCATTGGACTAATTTAGTCAAGCGTTACAAAATGAATGGCATAGGATACCATTGGTCTGCATACACAGGAGCAGGCCCGGTAAGATCCCTTTTTGGCCCCAATATATAGCATTTCAAAAATTTGTTAAAAATTTAAACTTTTAGCTATTTATTGGAAAGAAGAATACTTTTATCACATAAATATGGGCTGTTTTTGACATTACACTGCACATTCATCATGTACTTGAATCATTAATTCATGTAAAATTACTTAAATCTTCACAATTTCAGCATTTGTGCTAATTTGTAGACGGTTTTTGTCTAAAACGGAAGTGGCCGCACTTCTGTTCAGTCCTAATGCTTAAATATATGTTGTATTTGATGATGATACATAACATGTATAAAGGTTAAGACTGAATACGAATGCGGCCACTTCCATTTTAGACAAAAACCATCTGAAAAGTGACGTTTTTCGGCATATTTGATAGGATTTTATGTCTAAGTCTGAATTTAGGGTCTTTAATGACCAAATCAGTTCAAATATTTTACATGAACTAATTGAATCGACTGAAGAAGACACTACTTAAGAGTTTAAACAATGTAAAAAATGTTCCATCAGATGTACTTCAAATTTTAGGCCAAAATACGCCCTAACCGGACCTTCTCCTTTGATACCATCCATGCCAAGGAGATGCAAATAGATACCGACTTAAACGTCACCGGATATTGACCGAATTTATCGAATGTGTCTGTTGCCTTACCTTCCTCTTTCCAACTGCTGAAACGTTATTTTAAATGTATTTACCTGGAAGTTCTGGCACTAGTGTTATTCCCAGTAAAGATGCTGGAGTTACTTCATTATCAGCAATATTGTCTGTCCATAGACATCCATGATTACCAGTTCTGTAAACAATATTACATATAAGTTACAAGTTAAATAACACAGTAACATACAAAATGGAAAAAAAATTTACAACTGAACAACACAACTTGTGTTTTAACTGAACCGCCAATTTATTTCGAAAACAATAAACGCAGAACTTCTGTAATCTTATTATTCAAAAAAGAAAACATGCTTATAAGTAAGTATTCCAGGCGCGTTTTCGGTGTTCAAAAGTCCGGAGGCGCTCAAAATAAAAAAAAAAAAATGAAAGCCCGAATCTATTACGAAAAATTACAAAAAGTTGTTCCAAACCAGGCTAAGGCTATCTATGCCCTGTAGTAAAATTGGATAATTTCAGCATTTAACAGCACAGTTAAGGAGTAGCGCAAGTATCCCCCAAAAGGTAAATAATCCTGAAATAGGAAAATATTTCATTCTCAGACATTTTTCTAGAAATTTATCACCTTTTCGACCTTTTTCTCCTGATTTGATACGTGGCACGACTCCATCCCTATTGAAATTTTTATTGAAAAGTAAATAATATGGTATAGAACTATTCACAAATTCTTTTTGGTGGCGAGAAGTAGCACTACTGTTAATTTTCCAGAAAACTGTCATGCAAAATTATGCCAAAAATCAGGTTTTACCGAAATTCATTCACCTTTGTGACGTCACAGATACATCACTAGCGACTTAATTCGTAAAACTCTTTTTTAACTTGAACAATTAAACATTTAAATATATGCTTCCGTCAAGTTTAAACAACATTATCACAGTTTAAATTTTCGAGATTTTTCGGGCCAAAATTATGAGTTAGTGAAACAACTCCTTTCCAGCAAATAACCACATCAACGATATTTTATAACAATACGGAGACTAACAGAAATAAATTATTTATATCTACGGCCAGTGCGTCAATGTTTCTTGCAGAATATCATATACTAGGATTTGTGTAATAAATTCTAGGTTCATTCTGATATTTTCAATAAATTACTACACATGCTCAAACATTTATTTTATCTACACTTTACTTCGACTTGTGGGTTTTGAAAGTCCACTTTATATCTTCTGACTCTTACTACACAAATATTACTTAATTTCAAATATTCAAAGTCAAAATGATATAAATTAAATTTAAAAAAAAAATCTTTAACTTAAATTGACGACACCAAAATATTAGCTATTCTAATGTTTTTTGGGATTTGAAATAAAATAGTCAGCATTTATATTACTTAAAGAACAAACTGCTCTTCTTTTCAACCTAATTGTCCAAGTTAAATGACGCATATACCATGGATGAGCTTCCTAGAATAAAAATAAGCCAGAACTATCCTATATTCACTTCATGTTCTGTTTAATAATACAATTTCTTTTTTTTACGTTGATCAGTTTATCTGACTTTTACATTTCATGTGTCTCGTTTTGGACACCAACTGGTTGTATGTATGTCCATCGGCAAAAAAATGGTTGTACCCGTTGAATCTTTATATTTTTCAACATACTGGATTACTAGAATTGTACAATTTAGCATTGCAGGTTCCGATAAATTGCATTCAGGTAGAACGCAACATATTTTGAAATAATAAACAAGTTTTCATAAAAACTGAGATAATTTGAAGATCATTAAATCTGTAGACTTTGAATAAAAATGAAAATTTATTTTTTTTTTTTTTTTTTTTTTTTTTTTTATCTCATCACATTCTTCTCCATGAATGAATTTTTACTCCAAAAATATTTTATAACCATAGAGTCAAGCAATCGACAATCTGATAAAATACCATCCCAGTTATTATTTTATCATACTATAGTATATTGTATTCTTACTGTAACATAGTGTTCATATCATTGACACTACATGTACTCCACCCGACACCAGCACCACCCATTATTCCAACGTCTGGAGGTAAACAATTTCTATCAGCGTCATGCAGCATACCCATGCTGTAATCAATGACGTCAGTTGTAATGGTTATAGTTAATTATTCATAAAATGGCTAAAACTTAGGGACTTTACCGTTGAGAATTTAAAACATGTAAACTATTTTCTCATTGTAGAGAGTATTCACAATACTAAAACATGATATACAACATGAAAAATATATGATAACACGACTCGTAAATGCCATATAAATTACTAAGTAATCAGTAAAGCTATTTGAACTCACTGTTTGAGCGAAACATCAATTATGGAAGGTTATTCGTAATTTATCAATGTGAATGAAAATGACATACTTATGACCTATTTCATGGACTGTTGCGACATATGTTGTAACCCCATCTGCAGAAACACCACATCTGTACCTAGCATTACATACTTTACTTTGGTAGGCTAGTCCGCCTAATTCTGGTTTAGGTATGCTATAAATATAGAAAACTCAATCAGTCACTAAACACAGCTAAAACTCATCTTTCGCGACGTTCACCGGATGCGAACAATGATAAGACATTGGGTATACGTCGAAGAGTCAACCCAATGACACAAGACTCCAAAAGTCATCTAGAGTTAACATGTGATTTGAGCGTTTTTCCAAACGTAATAAATAATTCATGAAAGGGGGTAAGTGATTCATGTATATCACGGTAGAGTTAATGAACCATTTTGATTGTTAAAAAAGTATAGCAAAAATACCGAACTCCAAGGCAAATTCAAAAAGGCCACAAAATCTGTCAAAATCAAACGCTATCAATTTACGGAACAAATGAAAATCAACTGCCTGTTAAGGTAACTATATTATATATTTTTTTAAAACTTTGAATTGTCATTGCTTAGAGAATTTTGTTCGATTAAACTCTGTTGGCTGTCACCTGAATTTACAGAAGTATATTTGTGTACTAAAATTTGACATCCTGATTTAATACAAAAATTTAAAATCTTTATATATTTTGAAAAATAAGAAACTAACAATTTACATTTAAAGCAACTGTTGTTTGGGCATATGTGTACATGTCGTATTCATTTAATTCTAATTGTAAACAACACAGGAAAACAAATTGAAATATGCTTTAAATGCTGCTATGTCAAATCGGCATTGGCAATTATCGTGGTATACTGTCAGAATTTTTAATTCTTACCCTGTGTGAACATGTACATGATCGTAAGCTAAACCGGCTTGAGTTCCCGTACAGAGAGTGTTCAAGGAAACTGACAGAGCAGTGGAAGCGTTGTACCAAGACTGAAATAGAAAAACAACAGATATAGGAAAGGTGTGTTCTAAAATCTCGTTTCATATCCCCCTTGTTAACTTGATTGTCCATCATCTTGACCCTAATTTCTAGTTGTCTGTAGCGATATATTGATTGTTTTCACTAATTTAGAAATTAGTGTTTAATGGCAGACTAAGAAAGTCTCTATTCATATTTACACCCTCGATTTAGACTTGGAATGATTTGAGGCTTGATACAAGGTACAGACACTTCTTTATTGTTGAAGATCGTAAGTTTACTTTTGTATTTTTTTCAATGGTTTGATTGCTGTTTTACTGACGAATACCCACACATATTTATGTTTACGAATCCGACTTCTGATATCCATCTTATTCAAAAGTAAGTTTGGGAACCAAAATAGGTTCCCAAACACATATATAGTTAAATGTAATCATCTTTATATTATGATCGATATAAGGACAAAAGCAGTGGAATTTCACAAACACCACCAACAGGTCATAATGGGGCCTCTAAATTGAAAACAAATCACCAAAAAGAAGGGGAAACGCCTTGAGTGTTAGTGACGTTGGTCAAGAGTGTTAGATGCGATATCAGACTCCCTCTTTTGAAAAAAAATGCAGTATATGTTTAAGACGTTTTATAAATAATGTCCTGTGTTTCGTTTTTACGGATTTTATTCTGTAGACTCTCTTCTTTGCTTATTTTATAACGAATAGAAGATATAACTCTTGGACAATTCGTAGTTATCTTTCATTATTCATTAAGTGAAGACTGTTTACCAGAAAGTTACTGAAAATACACAAAACTGTAAAAGCATATATAATTCTCACCGGGTTTGTATCTAAAAACGTCATACGTTTTATTGATAGAGTGACGTTATAGTTTAACACATCAGCACGACTCCATTCAAACTGCACCTGCAAAGATAAAAATAAAAGACGTTTAATCGAAAAAATTTCTAACTGTTTCAATGCTTTCGTGTCGATGTTTGCTTTGTGTTCATATTATAATTCCTGTTGACAGATTTATATTAGCTACCGCCTTGCTAATGCTAAAACGAAAGAACTTTCAACAATTGATGCAAAAAGACTGAAGAATAATAGATCATTTCAATTCTGATTTTTTTTTTGTCCTTTAATTTTTCGTAAATTATGTCACACATACAGTTCTCCATATGCTGACTTGTTAATCTAGGTAAAAGCCTGGCTGGTTTCGTAAAATCGTGTTCGTCTTGCCGGTGGAAGGTCATGATATGCATATGATATTTGCCACTGGACGTTTAACATTAATCCATCATCATCATCATCATCATCATCATTATATGCAGTCTGGTATCTTCGGTGTATTTTATAGATTCATGGACATTTTATCTGGTAAACATGTCTCATTATCTTAATTCCACTTGTAAAAAATGTGCTACTTTAAAATTTTCATATATCAAATAAGTCATTTACATCAAAAGAAATTTCAACACTTCATAATTTCAAGCAGTTATATTTGAAGTACCCTCGATCCCACTTAAGAAAATGACAAGATAAATATTTGAATTTGTCATTTTACCATGTTGTTGTTATTTAACTTAATACATATCACTTGAGATTTGAACTAATTTGAACGCTTTCTTTGTAATATGAATAGATTTGGGATAAGACATGTCACATATTTCTAGAATATAAATGCACCAACAATCTTAGCATTAAATTAGTTGTTCCTTATAGAGATATTTTAGAATTAAAAGTCCGATACGCTATACTTTTCATGAAGTTACGCATAAATGTACTACTGAAACGAAAATTTTGAACTAATTATTTGGGTATGGTTGTCAGATCATCAGCTATATAGATATCATAACAGAAAGTTTTCTTTTGTTTATGTATCAGGTCTTCCGTTGTCATTCCTTACCATGCTAAGATAAAACAGTGTTTTTCATGACAAAACAACATAAAATGTTTGCATCTGTACGTCATCATGGAATCAATATATTGTTCTAATGTTAAATTTCGCGGACACAGATTTTTTCTTATTGCAGAATGCGGAGTTTGAAACGGAAATTTTGTCTCCAGAACTCTATTTAAGTCAGCAATCATATGAATGAAGCGCTTGAACAGGCGTTATCATAAGGTTTATGCTTGAAGTCATCAGTTCAGACGTGATAAAATATAGCTAATATATTCTGCACGGTATAGATGCGTCTACATCGAGCGGCATATTAAATGATACATTCAACGAGATATTGGAGGGACTTAAAAGATCAATTTTATAATCATGATAATAACAGCCATAGAGGGTGTCGCAGTTTCCATGTTAGGAACCTTATTAATCGTTGTTTGGTAATCTAAAATGTCTCACAACGTCCACGAATAAGACGAAATGTATACAGCACAAAAAGACTTTGCTAACGGTAAATAAAATCGCTCGAGATATATACCCTCTCAGCGCATCTAGGTCCATTCTATTTGAAGTTCGTGTGATTCCGACTTTTTTCATGTTTGTCTGTTTATTTCTGGACTTATATTTCAACTAATATGTCGTATTTTATTGCTAAATAGATATAAGAAGATGTGGTATGAGTGCCAATGAGACAACTCTCATTCAAAGTCAAAATTTAAACCATTATAGGTCAAAGTACAGTCTTCAACACGCAGCCTTGGCTCACACCGAACAGTAAGCTATAAAGGGCCCCAAAAATTACTAGTGTAAAACCATTCAAACAGGAAAACCAACGGTCTAATCTATATAAAAAACGAGAAACGAGAAACACTTATGAACCACATCAACAAACAACAACTACTGAACATCAGATTCCTGACTTAGGACAGGTGCAAACAAATGAAGCGGGTTTGAACGTTTTAATGGTACCAAACCTTCATCCTTTTTCTGAAACAATAGTGTAACATCACAACATAGAAAGATAAGTAAATAAATGTTTACTTAAACATTAACGATTTGGTAGGTCTTGTTAGTTAGAATAATGTTAGAATAATAATTTACCTTACATAAATATACTTACTGCATTATATTTGCAAAGCATAATTTCAACTCTGCGGGTCATGTCAGTAGCTGGTAATTTATAAGACAAGAAGTCCGCATCACAATACACTGCCAATTCTATTGTGAAGTCAGTAGAAGGTACTGACCGTGTGTGTATTCTTTTGTGGTTATGTTCAGTTTGATGAATATGTGTGTAATCTGAAATAGCATGAACAATTCATAGAAGGCCTGAAACGTATACTTTTGTTATTTATCGATAGGATATGTTTTGCTTAGATTAAACTTTGTTCCAGTTCCATTGTTTACTTGATGTTTCAATTATATGATTTCCGTTCGTCCTCAACGTTGACTCAATTTTTTAAGCTTTCGTATGTCCTTTCTGATTACTTCTTATGAAAACAAAATCTCTAACTCAACTACATATCATTATTATTTGTTATGAAACAACCGATACCAAATAAAAAAGATTATTATAATTAATCTCGTTTAGACATTTTTATGATTTCTGATATCTTTCACTTTGTTAGTGATGTTAAAATTGATAATAGTCACAGGTCTGGGCATTCACCAGTGATATTTTTTTTTCAAGATTAATGAATTTATAAAAGGCAGAGGCCTTTGGAAGTTTAATAATTCCCCTTTTCATGATACTGACTATGTTTAAGAATGAAAAACTCAAAAGTACAGTAAAAAACAATATGCCTTCAAGATATATAGAAATGAAAATTTACAAAATATTGACAACTCTGAAATTGAATTTACCATAGATGACCAGTTATTTTTCGAAACTTTACTTACAGAAATACGTTGTAAAACTATTTCATATGCATCTTATAAAAAAAAGGGAGAGTGTAAAAATAGAAAATGGGATTATTTTAAGATTGAAACAATAAGAAGAAAATGCACTATCAGAAGAAAATCTGGAAGAGATTGATCAGAAAAAGGCAGAAATAAAAATGTATAGACAAAAGAAGGTTCAGGAACAATATATTAGGTCAAGAAGTCAGTGGATTGAAGAAGGGGAAAAAACTACCAACTTTTTTTCAAAATCTAGAGACTAGAATTTACATTAATAAGACTATTCAAAAACTTGCTTTAGAAAATGGGTTGTAGTGGTAGAACAAAAAGAAATCTTAAGTCAGATAAGTGAGAAACTTTATAAAAAACAAGATTGTTTGAAAAGGGTTGATTTAACGCGGGACATTTTTTATGATGATATACCTAGCTGAGCAAGGATGAAAGCAGTTATTGGAAGGAAATATTAGTTTTTTTCTGAATTAACTGCAGTATTGAAGAGAATGAAAAATAACAAGAGTCCAGGATCTGATGGTTACACTGCAGAATTTTAAAAATTCTTATTGGATTGATATTGGTAAATTTGCTTTTAGATTTATAAATTTTGGATATGGGAAGGGTCAAATGTCAATCACCCAGAGGCAGGAAGTGATTACATGTGTTCCAAAAGAAGGAAAACCAATTAAAACAATTTCTTAAAAATTGGAGATACTCTTCTAAATTCTACATATAAATTGGCATCATTTTAGAGCAGAGAGAATAAAATCTGTTTGGTCAAAACTAATAAGTTCTGATCAAACTGGTTTTATTCCAGGTAGATATATAGGGGAAAATTGTCGATTGATATATGATATTCTACATTTTACTGAAGAAAATAATATTCCAGGAATTCTCTTGTTGATTGATTTTGATAAGGCATTTGATTCCATATCTTGGTCCTTTCTTTATGATATATTAAGATATTTCAATTTTGGCGATTCAGTTATATCCTGGGTTAAAACTTTCTATAATAATATAACAGCTGCAGTGACACAAAACTGTTTTCTGTCAGAATTCTTCACTGTAGAGAGAGGCTGCAGACAGGGGATCCTTTATCTCCTGATATTTTCTTGCTATGTGCAGAAATATTAGGCATTTTAGTAAGAAATAGTAGGGATATAAAGGGTATTACTTAAGATGATACAGAATTTGTGCTTTCTTAATATACAGATGATACATTATTGATATAAGATGGCTCGCCAGAATTACTCGATGCATCTTCGTGTTCTCCAATTTTAAGGTATATCAGGGGTATAGAAAAAAAAAAAAAATGACAGAATTTTCTTATACTTTTCCAAAATGAAGATTTTACTATGATTTTTCAAAACAATAATAAAAAGTATGGGTCACCGCGCTATTTTTCATGGTACGAGTCGTTCAAAATTGCCAAAATTTGCTTAGATTGTTCATGAAAACACACATTTTTGTGCATAAAAAGAAATCTATAAGACAGAATGTTGAAATAAAATATGAGAAGATAGGTTTTATAATATATTTTAAGAAAATAGAAAGAAAAAATGGTGTCACCGAACTTGTTTTCTTGCTAGAAGTAAAAAATAAAAATTTCCCTATATGTCCAGTATAAATTTTGTACTAAAAGAGTTATCTCCCCTTAAATAGCTTATTTGAAAAATTGATTCTAAAAACACAAATATTTGGTATTTGTTAAAACATTTTCGATAATGCAATGAATCACTAAGTTTTCTTTTTATAAATAACCAGTGTAACCAATAAATTGCAAATCTGTCTCCAAATTTGCAGATTTGGGCAAAGAACTAGACCGATTATGTACTGTGATTGTACAATTCAAGATGGCGGTATACCCCTGAACTACCTTAAGCTGAAATCTCGGGACTAATATAGAAAAAAACTAATGTTATTTGGATAGGTAGCAAAAAACATAGCCAAGATCAAATTTGTGTAAAGTGGGGATTGAAATGGGGCTCCTTAGAATTACTTTTTCAGTTGACCTAAATAGAATGATTAATTTAAATCATTGGCCAGTGTTAGATAATATAGACAACACTTTGAAAAAATGGTCAAAACAGTATCTCACACCCTTTTGAAAGATTACCATTTTAAAAACTTAGGTCATATCTATATTAAATCATCTGTTTCTATCTATCCCTAGTCCAGATGAGAATTTGTTACGTAATTTAACAAATAAAATATATTGACCTTATCTGGGATAATAAACCAGATAAGGTCAAGCGAGATCTTTTATGTCAAGATTATTATATTGGTGGTTTAAAAATGCTAAATTTAATTTATACAGGGACTGAAACTTACATGGATAAGACGGCTGTATAACTCAAATTCAAAGTGGGTGAGATTAGTCTCTATTGTGGAGCAAATAAATTTTATTGAACTAAGTTACATTGGGCCCATGAAAAGGTCATCAAATAAATTTTGGCAAGAGGTTTTTGATGCATGGAAAACCCTTCATTAAATTACAAGATGAAAATAAATAGTAACAACATATGTATATTTTGCAAAGAAGAACCAGAGACCATAGAACATCTATTTTGGAGCTGTCATATGGTCTCCAGTCTCTGGCATGCACTTAACAACTAGATTTTTGAAATGACAAATATTGAACTGCCTTTGAATATTAAAATTATTCTATTTGGTAACTACGAAAATTTTAAATAAGATTATTTTGCTTACGAAATACTATATTTACCGAACAAAATTACAAAAAGTATTTGCCAAATTTAAATGCATTAAAAAATTATTTAAAAGAACACTGCACTAAGAGAAACACATTTCATTTAAAAACCTCTCTGAAGAGGAATATAACAAATACTGGAGCCCCTATATCCCTAGGCTAATTAATAAATGTCGGATTTTGGTTCATCAGTTTTGATTTAAACACCACAAATAGATATTCCAATAACGAATTACGATTCCATTGTTATTAGATAATTATTTATGTTTAACCTAATGTTGCACCATTATATATTTAATTGTTGTTTTGATTTAAAACTTCCTTGCTATGAATATGCCATTTTGTATACCTTTGTTCATACATGTTGTGCTAGTCTATTTGTTAATAAAGCAATAAAGCAAATTGATTATAAAAAAAAAATTATAATTAAGGCAAATGAAAGTATATTCTAAAAAAACAATATGCTATTAACGTCCTCATATTATTGGTAAGGGAACTACATACCTAATAAAAGCCAACACAATTTTGAAATAAATATCTTTATCAGAAAATCAATATTTACCATTCATTTGGCTCAAATCAGAGAACATTAAATCTTCTCGTCGTTTTCTTGCTATCAGTGTTGTATGCTGTACTTTCTTTAATGTACTTCGTTTTCGAATATTATGTGGTAAAACTTCAAAGTGAAATTCATGGTCGCTAGTTGACATCATTCCTCGCTAAATTGATAAGTTTTATTTTTACTATACGTGCATATGCAACATAGAAAATTAGGATGAGAGTTAATATATGGTTGCTATTGAAAGTTTTGCCTTTCGCATTTTATTGAATGTGACATGACCGAACGAGACTTATCACCGAATTTGTACTTGCATAAGGTACACAACGGGTGCAACATTTTGAGCAAGATCTGCTTACCAGTCTGGAGCATCTAAGGTCATCTTAAGTTTTTAGTGTTGTGTTTTGTACACTGTTGTTATCTTTTCGTCGTTTTTCGTATTTCCCATTTTTCTGGTATGACCGTTAATAAGTGCAATCGAATCCGAACAATTCAAATATACTTAACATTAACACGAAAACGGATAATACTGTCATATTTAGTGTATCATAGAATAAAATCTGGACTTAATTCATTGACCTCGTTTTATTCTTATCTGAAGTTAACAGTTGCGATATTTATACATTTTTACAATGGGGAAATAAAAGTACATAACCTAACTTGTGAAAACAGGGACTCTTTTAAAATACATGTGCAGTATAATTTCAATATTCTCAAAAGTAAATCTTTTAATGTTACTATATATTTTCGAATTCTCATATTCTCTACTTTGTTTAATATTTGCCAATTTCTAACAGACAATTTTATACCAATTCTTTGCAAAATGATGCCGACACAGTCCCATCATGGGAATGAACATTTCCAATAAGAAAACAATCCGGATGATCTCCATTCCATTCCGTTTCTTCTTCATCCTTTATGATGGAAACTTTAGCTGAAGGGTGAAGCACTGACTTGATATGTCGAAGAATCATGTTGTAAGATTCCCCAAATGCAGATATTTCAATATCATATGATTGTCTAGAGTGTACTGATCTTCTTTGTCGATGGATTGAAGCAGCGTCTAGGCTTCAATAAGAATTATTCTACTATTTATCATTGCATATCTTATGTTATTCTTTAGGAACGGGCAATAATATAATGTAACACGGTTTCTATTAATTTTTTTTTATCTCAGCGGATTAAGTTCTTGATTTAGTAACAGCAAGCATTGTTTGATACGATTATATGAGTATCGATTTACTAATACTTGTATATTTTTCAAATACAATACAATCACTATTATTTTTATCAGAACAAACAGCATTCACGGTCCTACATTTTGTCGATACTTGTATTATGGCATTGCACAAGGCCATGTTTTTTCTGATTGTTTATGACGTCTTTACACTAAATCCATTAGATGTATACTGATTGACATTTTAATCTTAAATACCTGATTTTGTTATAAGCTGTTATTGGTTTTGAACTAGCTTTAGTAACTGGGAGTATTCTCAGACCGGCACTTTGTGTCTTAAGTCTTTGTGTGTGCTTTGTGTCGATCTGATTAGTCAGACCTTTTCCAACTGATTGTAACAACTTGTTTTTGTTTTGTGCTGTTGGTTGCGGCGCTGTCCCGGGTTGGGGATGGGGAGATGATCGCCCGACAATATGTTTGGTCCCATGGCAATCTGTGTTTGCCTGTCCCGGTTCGGGAGCCTGTAGTTTAGAGGTTATCGTTTGTTGCTGTGTGTCATATTTGTTTTTCATGAATCAGGTCGCTAGTTCTCTCGTTTGAATTGTTTAGCCTTTGTCAAGTCGGGGTCTTTAGTAGATTGCTATGCGGTATAGATTTTGCTTATTGTTGAATGCCCTATGGTGACCATAACTTCTTCGTCATTTTTTGTATGGTTGAAAGTTGTCTCATTAGCAATCATACCATATCTTCTTATATTCATACTGTAATGGTAAATCCATTTTCTACTTTGGTTTTTTAATCACACTTTATATGTACCTTTTGTTATTAGAGTACTGAAACTAGTCTCATCTGCCAAATATTAATGTGCTTGACCTCGGTCAATAACTTCTTATGTGTTTGTTTCTATATATGTTTTAATTTTTTGATTAACATTGAAATGAAGAACAGAATAGATAAAGTACTCTTCCTTCTATTTGGGTTTTACCTTTGTTAAGGAAAACCTATAATATTGTACCATCGTGAAATAAAAGAAAAAGAATCATCAATAGTACACTTCGCAAAACTATTAATACGTACAAAACTTTATACTTTGGAGAACTCACGATATCAGTACTCGCTCCACTAGTGACATTCGTTATTAATCGGTGTTTTTAGTTTTATGCACAACATATGCTGTCAGTAAAAATAGGTTCATTTTGGGGTTTATTTGGCCGTGAAATAATGAATCTTCAATAAAAAAAATTGTAGCGAGTTAACTATAAAACCTTGTTGAACCCGTCAGTTTTTGAATTCCTCTTTTTAGCTCACCTGACCCAGAGGGCCAAGTTAGCTTTTTTCATCACTTGGCGTCCGTCGTCCGTTGTCGTCCGTCGTCGTCCGTAGTCGTCGTCGTCGTCGTTAACTTTTACAAAAATCTTCTCCTCTGAAACTACTGGGCCAAATTAAACCAAACTTGGCCTAATTCATCCTTAGAGTATCTTGTTTAAAAAATGTATCCATGACCCCGCCAATCAAACAAGATGGCCGCCATGGCTAAAAATAGAACATAGGGATGAAATACAGTTTTTGGCTTATATCTGTGAAACTAAAGAATTGAGAGCAAATCTAAGGAAATAAAAATGTTCATCAGGTCAAGATCTATCTGCCCTGAAATTTCCAGACGTATCAGACTACCCGTTGTTGGTTTGCTGGCCCTGAATTGGTTATTTTAAGGGAACTTTGCAGTATTTGGTTATTATCTTGAATGTTATAATAGATAGAGATAAACTGTAGACATCAAAATTATTCAGCAAAGTAAGCTCTACAAATAAGTCAAATGACCAAAATTGTCAATAGACCCCATAAAGAGTTATTGCCCTTTAATGTCAATTTTTCACAATTTTTCGTAAATTTTTGTAATCTTTTACAAAAATTTCTCCTCTGAAACTACTGAGACAAATTAAACCAAACTTGGCCTAAATCATCCTTAGGGTATCTAGTTTAAAAAATGTATCCAATGACCCAGCCCATCAACCAAGATGGCTACAAATAGAACATGGGGGTAAAATGCAGTTTTTGGCTTATATCTCTGAAACTAAAGCATTACGAGCAAATCTGAGAGGAATAAAAATGTTCATCAGATCAAGATATATCTGCCCTGAAATTTTCAAATGCATCAGACAATCCGTTGTTGGGTTGCTTTCCCTGAATTGGTAATTTTAAGAAATTTTGCAGTTTTTATTTATTATCTTGAATATTATAATAGATAGAGATAAACTATAAACAGCAAAATTGTTCATCAAAGTAAGATCTACAAATAAGTCAAACATGACCAATATTGTCAATTGACCCCATAAGGAGTTATTGCCCTTTAAAGTCAATTTTTCACAATTTTTTGTAATCGTTTTCAAAAAATCTTCTCCTCTATAACTACTGAGACAAATTTTACCAAACTTGGCCACAATCATCCTTATGGTATTTAGTTTAAAAACGTTTCCGATGACCCCGCCTGCTAACCAACATGGCTGACATGGCTAAAAAATAGAACATAGAGGTAAAATGCAAGTTTTGTCTATTATTTTGAAAACAGTTATGAATAGAGAAAATCTGACAAGGACAAAAATGTTCAGATTGTTGAGCTCTACCAACTGTCCAGTTACGTCAAAATTGGCAGACGACTTCTTATAGGAGTTATTGCCCTTAAATGACAAATTTTATCATTTTTTTCAATTTTGCCTATTATCTTGAAACTATAATAAATACAGAGAAACATTGTCGAAATCGTCAGCCTACTCATCAGTAAGACAAGATCTACAATTAAGACAGTATAGAGGAAACCGTCCGATCTACTAACAAGTCACATTTTGCTGATAAAGGTAGTAGACTGTCACTCTTTATAGGAATGATAGCCCATCCCCTTAAACAAGGATTTTTTCCCCCTCTTTTGTGTTTTGAATATGCACACAGACCAAGGTGAGCGATTCAGGCTCTTTAGAGCCTCTAGTTGAATATACCTTGGAGTTCGGTATTTTTGTTGTTATACTTTTTGTATAATACAATTATGAACCATATTTTTTTCTTCCCCTCAAAATGCTAATAGTAATGCGTTATGAATAAGAATAAATGTAGTGCTAGAAATATGTTTATCACAATGAAGTTATGTCTTTCAATGAAAAGTCAATGTCTATTGAAAGCATCTGAAAAAAAATGTTTTGTATATGCAATCGATACTGAAATCGAATTAGAAATACTACTGTAGGTATTTCAACATTAAATCTTCTTTAGACAGGCTTAATTTTTTCCCATATGTGTGTGTGTGTGTGTCTATATATATATAGGCCTATATGGACATTTTATGTTTGGAATAAAAGATTACCTTACCTTATCTTAAAAACTTCCAAATATATTAATGCTAGATTGGGCTTGATGGCACAATTAAAATGTGGTGTCATTAAACTGAAGTCTTGTTAGACTTTAGAAAAAACAAAGGAAAAAGAGGAGGTATTATATGAGCCATTATTCTTATAATCTGGACACTTATATACACAAAAACCACGTGTAATGTCGATATGATGTCACAAACATGTATAATCCGGACACTTATATACACAAAAACCACGTGTAATGTCGATATGATGTCACAAACATGTATAATCCGGACACTTATATACACAAAAACCACGTGTAATGTCGATATGATGTCACAAACATGCATAATCTGGACACTTATATACACAAAAAACACGTGTAATGTCGATATGATGTCACAAACATGTATAATCCGGACACTTATATACACAAAAACCACGTGTAATGTCGATATGATGTCACAAACATGTATAATCCGGACACTTATATACACAAAAGCCACGTGTAATGTCGATATGATGTCACAAACAAGTATAATCCGGACTCATATATACACAAAAACCACGTGTAATGTCGATATGATGTCACAAACATGTATAATCTGGACACTTATATACATAAAAACCACTAGTAATGTCGCTATGATGTCACAAACATGTATAATCCGGACACTTATATATATAAAAACCACTAGTAATGTCGCTATGATGTCACAAACATGTATAATCCGGACACTTATATACATAAAAACCAAATGTAATGTCAATACTGATGTCACAAACATGTATAATCTGGGCACTTATATACATAAAAACCACTTGTAATGTCGATATGATGTCACAAACATGTATAATCCGGACACTTATATACATAAAAACCACGTGTTATGTGGCTATGATGTCACAAACATGTATAATCTGGACATTTATATACATAAAAACCACGTGTAATGTCGATATGATGTCAGAAAAAGTATAATCCGGACACTGATATACATAAAAACCACGTGTTATGTCGCTATGATGTCACAAACATGTATAATCTGGACACTTATATACTTACAAACCACGTGTAATGTCGCTATGATGTCACAAACATGTATAATCCGGACACTTATATACATAAAAACCACTTGTAATGTCGATATGATGTCACAAACATGTATAATCCGCACACTTATATACATACAAACCACGTGTAATGTCGATATGATGTCACAAACATGTATAATCCGGACACTTATATACATAAAAACCACTTGTAATGTCGATATGATGTCACAAACATGTATAATCCGGACACTTATATACATAAAAACCACTTGTAATGTCGATACGATGTCACAAAAATGTTGAAATTGACATATAAGGTATAAAAATTATCATTTTTACATAGTTTTTGGACAAAATCTGGAAATGGACAAATATTTTAACCAATAGATATTTTACACATATTGACATCTTTGAAAAATACACCTTGTAGTAAAATATCAGTTTGGTTAAAAAATTTGGCTGATATCTTAATATAAATGACAAGATCTAAACATTAGGCTTTTGTTGCTTTATGTGCTGATTTGCACTAAATCCAAGAAGTTTGAAGCCCTAATGCAAATATGTAAGACATAACTCAAAACTATACATATTGATATCTGACAGAATGATGACTTATATAAACCTGAAGGGTGATATGTTATAAGTGGCCTTATCATATATTCTTCTTTTGAAATGTTTAAATAATTTTTCTAGTTGGACTGTCTGACCCCTTATAGTACCTTTTCTTGTGAATATCAGAAGTTATTGTTAATTTCTTTATATGTTATGATTAATTGCTGGTTGCCTAAGATTTGAAAATCATAAATTAAGAATAAATGTCTTTATGTTAGTAAGTATGCTTAATAAAATGATCCTACCTCTGCTGATGTGAATTTGTAACCTCTTTGACTGATGTCAACTCAAACTCATTGAAGCCATCTGAAAATAATATGAACGGATTTACAATGAAAGTTCGTTTCAAGATCAAAATGTTTGTTTCAAGATCAAAAGGTGATTTCAAGAAGAAGCAGGAATCTTTTTTTCTGACATTATCTATTACTTGTTTTGGTAAATGTAATTAAGAGGTAAAAATGTTAATTTTATCGAATGAAATGACATCATCTCCATACTATACCTAGCCTTAATATTTTGTGCCAAAACATATATGTAATCAATTTAAAAATAATATATATTCATAAGTGAGTAAGATTTCAAAGCGATGACTTAAAATCCAAAGCATTTACTAACAAAATAAACAGGAATTACAGGTGACATAACCGAAATGATAAGGGAGAAGTGAGATGAGAAAATGGACAGGGTAGGTATAGTATTATCCCTAATATTTCTGATGTAATGATCGTTGACAATAATGCTAAAAAAGATAGAAATGTAAATGATACATTTTAAATTTATTGATATTGTACTTCTTCTATTGATATTACAATCAACTGTTATCGGAATGTTCTTTAGTATTCTAAATTTCACTGTCTACTGAACTTGCTTGAAACAGATATTTTGATCGACATCACATGAAGTGTTGCTTATCAAACGGAAATTGGGGTACATATATTTAATGAAACTTTCAATACCGGATACCGTGCCCATGATCAATGCTTCTTGGATAATCCTAATCCGGTATATGTGAGGCCAAGTTTTATAAATAGCTAGGTTTGATAAAAAAATATGGATTAATGGCCTACTATTCTTCAATGAAAATGAAGGACACATATAACACTTAAGAACCGTCGAATCCACACCGTTCTCCATGTGACGTAGACTATCCCCCTCCCCCACTACAAACTTAAAACTTAAAAAGATATATGCTTACCTTCACGAAGTTTTCTAGTGTTGATGAATTCATTTATGTGACTATCATCTAATAATGATTTTGCCTAAAATCAGAAAGACAGTTCTACCTTAAGGTCAAGTTACAGTAAATGGGCTTAGTATGTCACAGATTTTGGTCAAATTTTGCATATATTATATATCAGGGTTCGACACTAACGGTAGTCCGGTAGTCCGGTGCCCCTAAAATCTAGGAGGACTACCCAAACATGGTAAATCAGTAGTCCTGTGGACCACCTGAAATTTTGTGTATGATCTGGCTATTTCAATGCTAAAAAATGGCATAAAAGTCCTCCTCATAATTTTTACATTTTTCCAAAACAGTGATGTTATTGGTAGTAATGTACGTAAATTTTTTCATATTTATGTTTTGATATTATGAAAGCACTTTTGAGATCCAGATTTTTGATAAGAATCATCACAGTGTTTGTAACGCACATGGTTTTCAATGTAATAAGTACCATCATTGTTTCCGTTTCTTTCCCCTCCCCGAAAAGTACCTTTCAGGTTTGAAAATGTCTGACAACCAAATATATGTGAAAAAACTGCAAAAAAGACAGCAAAGGTCAGCAATAAAAACGTACATGTGTTAAAAAAACATCCCAATTTGGATAAACAAATTTCATCCCCCCCCCCAAAAAAAAAAAAAAAACCGGTAGAGGTAGTTTTGAAAAAAGAAAACAATATCACTGAATTTTTTTTGGAGGCTTTCCTGTTAAAAAAAACCCATATGTATGCCATTCAAAACAGTATTAAAGGCATTTTGTTTCAGGAACTTATCCACTAAATGGATTTCAATAGTGATGATGAAGATGACCTCTACTAAACAAACAAACACATTGTATCACTTCAACAAAATCTTATAAACTGTTTGAAGAATTAATGAAAATTAAAACATTGACTGATTTTATCCTTTTTCTAAATAATTCTGGAATAAAGGTCAAATAACTCCTCCAAACAAGGCCTTAGAAATTGTCTCAGATTGCAGGATTTTGCATCTCATTTTCAAAATTTTCTTGCGGAGGAAAGTTCAGGAAGAATAAAATTGATTCACTGAATGTTAACTTTTATCTGAAAAACCAAAATATTTTCAAAACTCAAATGAACATTTGTGTGCTTTTGAGGTGCTCAGATGGCAGGAAATTGCATCTTATTTTGAAAATTTTCTTGGGGCCAAACCCCTAGCTAATTCAGGCCACGTTGCGGCCCTCACCGGTGATAGAGGTGGCCTACCAGGACTACCCAAAATTTTCCTTGGTAGTCCTGTGGACTACATATCCTCTAATGTTAGTGTCTAACCCTGATATATATAAACATATATGACGACAACAGTTTCTAAGTTCTAGCAGTGCCTAGGTGTAGCAGACAACATAAGTATTTGTTGTAAATTCCAACGAAAACTGGTTAAATTATAGTTCCTCTAAACTTTCCTTTCAAGTTAAATTGTTTGAACTTAAATAAAACTATCAAAACAATGACTTGTATTTCTTAATTGAAATATTACTTTAAAACTTAAAGTATGCATTTGCAACAACAAGAATATTTTCTCTAGCGGCCAAATGATCAGTAAAAAGGCTCTTTACAAGGAATGGAGAAAATAGTGGAAAACGAGGAAATATCTCAAAAATCGCAGATCTTAATTTCTTTCATGACTAATGATGGGTTGAATCATAATTTCAGGTATATGAATATTTGTGGCAGACACCTAACAATCTATGAAAATATCTAATAAACCGAAACGAGTTTGGTAAGCAAGTGGAACTTACCAAACAAAATAAAAAAAACATAGTAATTATAATAGGTACAAATGTCACAATATGGGCAGCAGTTTACGTTAATGTTCATTAAGCAACTAATATTTTCCATTACAGGTTTTCTCATTTAAAACATGAAAACAACACATTATAAATTTCGTGCGTCCGAGGCGCTTTTCTGGATTTACCTTCATCAGGAACAAAATCGGGCTCAACGGCGAACGTTTAAAAGCATTTAAAAAGTGTAAATCCACATGTCGTTGCTGTCGTCCTTCTCAAGTTCAAATGTTTACAGTTTGTTGAAAAAATGTCAATAATACCAGTCGTTACACTATCCCCTCCTTAAAAAAAAAAGACATTCTCCTGAACTTTATATACTAAGTTAGAATGTTTAGCACACTGATTTTATACAGGCAGGAAATATATATGGATTCCACAATTAAGTTCGATCAAATGACAGGTAATTTGGAGTTTTTCGGGATTTATACACGGTAATGTTCATATTAAACGTAGAGGCATGTCGCGTCGATTGCACATTTGGATAATCTTGTCTGTGGAGCTGTCTATAAAGTGTCTGGTTTCGTAAAGTTGGTCCATCATAACGCTTAGTTCTGACTGGTCTTTGTTAATTACATTTCTCAATAGTTCATAATAATGATAACGGCATTTTCTCGCCAGGTTTTCTTTATCCTTAATTTCCCGCTCCTATGTTCCTAAGAAGGCCATGCAATTGTTCATCCAAAAGGCCTATTCTGCCTACGTTTGGGAAATTACCAGTAGAGTTGTACTCCAATAAGAAAGCAGCAAATTCCCAAGTCAACAACTTACGGTAGGGTATCAGGTTTTCCCAATCCCTGGATGGCCACTCCAGATATTTTACACCAGTTTGTACCTTCATTGAGGTAGACTTCTAGTCCATTCTGGCTAGTGGGATAACTGGCATGTTACCCAGGGTTGATATTTTGCTGTCTAGTTGTTTCCATGGATTTTCAGTGGTTGTATCTAGTTGATTTTTAGCTGATTGGATGGCTGACTGCCTATTAGGCCCTGACATGAAGTTTTTCTTCTCAAATTACTTTTTCGTTCAGGTTGCACTTTATGTCACTTATTCATGGCAAAAACATCATAGGCATACTACTGATAGGAGGCCTCCGTATGTCCTCTTACTGGCAAGGTGTCTTTTCAAAGTCTTTTGGTCTGGGATATCCAGCATTCATCTAGATTTAAAGGGTCATTCTGACTTGAATTGAATCCAATGGAAAGTTAATCGGTTGAAAACAAAACTTTATGACAAAAGAGATGATTTCAGCTTCCCAATTGTGAACTTTCCATTTCTATGTAGCAACATTCCAGCAGCGCCTGCATACGGAGTATATATCTCCCAATTGATACGATATTCCCGGGCTTGTATTTCCTATCATGATTTCCTTGATAGAGGATTGCTGCTC
The DNA here is from genome assembly GCA_017311375.1 of Mytilus coruscus. Taxonomy (NCBI): domain Eukaryota; kingdom Metazoa; phylum Mollusca; class Bivalvia; order Mytilida; family Mytilidae; genus Mytilus; species Mytilus coruscus. The sequence goes on from CM029599.1 coordinate 110,754,466, forward strand.
ACAAGGAAGCTATTAAACCAAGAGTTCCAAATGGTGAAGTTAAAGTCATCCCTTCGTAAATTTTACGGACGCCATCACGAGTTGGTTGATCGTTATGGAATAACCGTTTCACAGATAATCGGATATGTTCCTTATGTCGTAGCTACAATACCCTCCCTTTTCACGAATGTGACTTACTGAATTAGACTATTTACCGGATTTGTAATAACATAAGCAACACGACGGGTGCCACATGTGGAGCAGGATCTGCTTACCCTTCCGGAGCACCTGAGATCACCCCCAGTTTTTGGTGAGGTTCGTGTTGCTTAGTCTTTGGTTTTCTATATTGTGTCATCTGTACTAATATTTGTCTGTTTGTCTTTTTATTTTTGGCCATGGCGTTGTCAGTTTATTTTCGATCTATGAGTTTGACTGTCCCTCTGGTATCTTTCGTCCCTCTTTTAAGGTTTTTATATATATAATATGTATTAGCTTTTAACACCAAGTTGTCTTTTTATCTTCTTTTTGTTTGGTTATGATTTCATTTGGTGTTGTAATTTATACATTGTTTCTTATATAAGTAATTTTCCCTTAACTGCACATCTATTTTTTTTTTCAGCAACATTCTTTTATAATTTTCGATCTTTGAAAATTATTGGATATGTTTCTGTGTTACTGTTATCATGGTAATATCTAGGATTGGCACCATGGTTATTTTGTGGCTTGTTTTCCTTTCTTTATTTCTATACACCAGTATTTTTATTGGAATTGGTAAATCAAACTCATCAAAGATACCAGGCCTATAATATCGTTCACCAGATTTGCGTTTCGTCCACAAATACTCATTATTGACGCTTGAATCATAAAAGTTAAAAGGCCATAAAATTATGAAGTTGAAGAGCATTGAGAACCAATATTTCTGAAAGGTTTTACCAAAAACAGCTAATGTACTCTATTCCTGGGGTAGAACATCCTTAGTATTTCGAACAATTCAGAGTTTTGTAAACAGTTAGTTAATTATTATTGTCATATCAGTGATGATCCATGTCAACACATAAGCAAGTGCTGACTACTGGACTAGTTATACCCTCAGGGAGGAAATGGTAGCTACATATAAATAATTTTCCACAAAGGCATTTATATTCTTAGGGATATCGGCAGTATATCCACACTGAGAACCTGGAAAAGGAGAGGCTATGACAAGCATAGCCATATCATCCACAAAACACTAATTTAGGTAAACAAGGTAGATAACTTTACTTCTTTTGTTATATTTCAATACTGATACAAGGATTACGATGAAGCTCTCTTTATTTATGGTATTTGTAAACTGGTACATCTGCATATTCAAAACTAACATCTTTTTTCTGTGTCTGCAACGTTTTAACCTTTGGTGGACCAAGTATATCCATGGTACTTCGATCTATGGGTTCACCAGAAAGGAACTGATCAAAAGGGGCTTTTCTGGCTTGTGGTTGCGTTTGAGCTGCACAGTTGCCTCATTTCTTTATTCATTTCTCATTGTTTCATTGACGGCCATTAGAAAATTTTTCCAGTAATCTGTCTAAGGTTGTAATCTATGTCCAAGTGACGTTCTGTTGTGATATCATGGAACTATTTTATAGCTTCCTGTCGTTGTGAATTTGGTACAATTAATTGGAGTCGTTTCTGTTTCATTTTCTGTCCTCTTCCTATAAAGAAGACATTGTAGTTCCAACAGATCCCATTGTCGCCAAAGGACTTTTACAACGGCTGATTGATGGAATATTTCATTCCATTCTGGGCGCTTGTTGTCTTCAACTTTAATTAAATTCTCTGAAATCTCATGGTCATCTCATTATTATTTTCTCAGTGAATTTTGGTCCAACCGTCTTTAACAAGGTCTCTAGTTTTCCTTGGTGCAGTACTTGCATTACTCTGTCTTGATCTGGTAACTTTAAACTTGTACGCGTTTTATAGACCATCGCACATCAGCGAAAGAACCATCGCACTTTGGCGCAGACCATCGCATTTCAGCGTGACCATCGCACTTCAGCGTGACCATCCTACACATACATAAGTGAAAATGTTTTAAAGTGAAATGACTGCAAGGAGCTCTTTTCAAGTCACACAGTTAAATTGTCCAGTGTTGGTTAAAACTTTACTCATGTAAGCTATCACATGCTCTTCGCCTTCATGTTATTCTGAAAATACAGCACAAACAGCTTGCTGACTGGCGTCAGTATCCAAGATTAAAGGTTTTCCCGGAACGGGATAGCCAAGTATGCGTGAGGTTTTAATGGCCTTTTCGGGATTTGAAAAGCATTTTCGCATTCGCCTGTCACGGATATCTCACATAATTTGTTTAACGGTCTGGCTATTTTGGCAAATCCTAACGAAAATTGCCTGCAATAGGATGCTAAGGCTAGGGAACTGCGACCCTACTTGACACTTCTTTGAATAGGCCAGTTTTTCGCAGCTTGTACCTTGCCTGGGTTGGTGCTTATACCTTCTTCTGATACGATTTGATATAAACATGTTGCTTTCTTTTGAAAAAAAATATACATTTTCAGGGTTTGAGTTTGAGTTTGAGATTCAGATTAGTTTGTAAAAGGCGTTGGAATTGGTTCATTTGAATTTTGAAGTTGACGAACATGGGTCTTTGTTAGAATGTTTCGAAGTTGGCAAACAGGGATACTTTAAGAATGTTGGCGAACTTGGCCAATTTGGTGAACAGGGGTATTTGTTAGAATGTTTCCGAAGCTGGCGAAGTTAGCGTAAAGGGGTAATTGTTAAAACCATTCCGAAATTGGTGAATTTGGCGAACAGGGGTCCTATTTAGAATGTTAGCGAAGTTGGCAGACATGGCAAACAGGGGTAATATTTAGAATATTTCCGAAATTTGTGAACTTGGCGAACAGATGTACTATTTAGAAAATTTCCGAAATTGGCGAATTTGGCGAACAGGGCTACTTATTAAAAATGTTTCTGAAATTGGCGAAGTTTGCAAAGGAGTCTTATCTGAGATGTTGGCGAACTATGCGAGCAGGGGTACTTTTTAGAATGTATCCGAAGTTGGCGACGATGGCGAAAAGGGGTAATTGTTAAAATGATTCCAAAGTTGGCGAACAGGGGTTTTATTTAGAATGTAAGCGAAGTTGGCAGACATGGCGCACAGGGGTACTATTTAGAATATTTCCGAAGTTTGTGAACTTGGCGAACAGGTGTACTATTTAGAATGTTTCCGAAGTTGGTGAACTTAGCGAACAGGGCTACTTGTTAAAAATGTTTCTGAAATTGGCGAAGTTTGCAAAAGGAGTTTTATTTAAAATTTTGGCGAAGTTGGCGAACAGGGGTGCTTGTTAGAATGTTTCAGAAGTTGGCAAACAGGAGTCCTATTCTGAATGAGGGCGAATATTTCCCAAATCCTGTACCAGCCTGCATACGTTAGAGTGGTCACCCTCCTAACCATGGACAGTGGTGTACAACAAACTGTAAAAAAATCCTATCAGGTATATACCAACATAAATTTTCTACAGAAAGTTCTCCGGGATTCCATATTGTTTTTAGGGATGTGATTTTTTCAAGTTTTCAATTGCTTATTACTGTTACTAGAAAAGCTTTATGTACTTAATCAGTCATTCAAAACGTGATATGCCATTTTTTAGAAATTGATACCAATCGATTCAAATGGTTGTTTTACGAGGTTATATTAATTATATTTTAATTCAGCTTCACAAAGAACCTCAACGTGCTAAGGTATTCAGTCTGCATAATGATAAATTATCTATTAATGACATACAAGTATTAAACATAGTTTTGCGACTTATTTCTAAGCAATGTATATCTAACAAATGATCCACTTTTGAAAATAAATAAAAATTAAATAGATTAATAAATAAACATGTTCTTGAAAAGGATGACAAAATCTTTTGGGAATATGTGATGTCCTCTCCAAAGATTATTTATCGAAAATGAGAGTTATTCAACTTATTACATAACGAGACGAAACTTACCAAAATTTCGCTGTAGATACATAAAATCAAAACGAGAATACTATTCAGTCGTTGTTCTCCAGCCATTCTTATGCACAGCTATTTTGATTGGTCATTAAAAGACTAACACGACGCATTCCATCTATTTTCTTTCCAATAGAAAATCTAGTCTTTTAACTGAAAAGAGAAGGTGGTTTATAATTTTCATAACCTATTAACAACCATCTATTTATTTTTACGTAAGAAATTTAACATACAGATTATTTTTTAAAATATCTTGGAAAACCCATTCTCAATTCATCTTATCTTGTTAAGGGCATACGATACAGTTACAGAGGAGTTAATGACGTCGCTAACGTAAATTGTTATTTTCGCGACGTCAAACTATGACTTATCAGGAAAAGATTCAGTTTTCGACTGATTTTTATCATTCAAACTTATTTAACTTGAAAACGAGTTCAAGGACCCCTCTTTTTTAACATGCCATTTGGTTTGATTACGCGAGAAGATCATGTGTGCCAATTTTCATGAAAACGTAAATAGTGCAATTTTTTTAAATTTGATAAATATACAGCAAAAAGTGATGTTTTTTCTACATTCATGAACATTTGATAAAGACGAGTTATTTCTGAATAAAAAATGTATAAATTTTTAGGATACTTATAAAATACAGAAATTACCAATTATTTAACAAAAAACAATTTGTGTTTATCTTTTAAAACAAAAAAGTTATGTCTTTCTTTCGAAAGGGAAAATACGGCCACAAATCCCAATTTTGAGCAAATATACCAAATTTCGACCTCATTTTACTCAAAAAGTAGCACATGAAGGTATATTTTTTATTACATATTTGATTTAATCAGGTAAAAAATAGTCTATATTGAAATTTTTATCAAAATGTAAATACGGGATCAAAATTGTATCGTATGCCCTTAACCCTTTGACCGTGACGTTTTTATAATTTTAGCAGTTCAAAAACCTCTTCAACCTGCATTTTCAATATGACGTTATATCGTTATGTGTTAGAATTTAACTTGGAATACATGTTATAGTTATAATTAGTATTGAACTAATAAAAATTTTTAATCATCCTTTAGTTTGTTTGGAAAACTTTTGTTGTCAAATTCTAATGATTGACGGACATTTATCCTTAGCTCGGTTAGCCGGCCAGGTGCATTGACATATACATGTATCTATGTCCCTAGCGCGGCTAAAGGTAAAATTAAATTAAAAATGTTTCGAGTTATTTTCTCAGATATTTGTTATATATGCAGTTATGAATAGATGTATCCTTCCTACCGTAAGTTATCCGTCACCGTCAATTGGATTTACTGTCCTGCCATTTCAGCTCATAGCGGAAGCTTCGCGTAAAGAGACTGATCTTCAGACAAACATTTTACTTTATTTGTAAAATTTCCGTTTAGTTTGATCCTATTAAAGACCAAACAGCCTATTCAGTTCTACCTGTGATTTAAAAAAATTGTCATCATTATGGAAACAAAATATGAAGAAAGATATTGGGGTAATGGACTTCGTTTTGTCACTATAACAACCTCATTTTCGTGTTTTTACCCAATATAAACAATCCATTGGATGTTGGATGTGTACTGATTGAAATTTTAGTCTTAGATGCATGGTTTTGTTGTTAGTTGTTATTGGCTTTGAAAAAGAGGGACGAAAGATACCAGAGGGACAGTCAAACTCATAGATTGAAAATAAACTGGCAACGCCATAGCTAAAAATAAAAAGACAAACAGACAAATAATAGTACAGAGGACACAACATAGAAAACTAAAGACTAAGCAACACGAATCCCACCAAAAACTGGGGGTGATCTCAGGTGCTCCGGAAGGGTAAGCAGATCCTGCTCCACATGTGGCACCCGTCGTGTTGCTTATGTTATTACAAATCCGGTAAATAGTCTGACTCGGTAGGTTACATTCGTGCAAAGGGAAGGGTATTGTAATTACGACATAAGGAACATATCCGATATCATCTGTGAAACGGTTATTCCATAACGGTCAACCAACTCGTGATGGCGTCCGTAAAATTTACGAAGGGATGATTTCAACTTCACCATTTGGAATTCTTGCTTTAATAGCTTAATGAACTAGCTGTCAGTAACTGAGACTTCTCTCAAATCTGTGCTCATCGGTACAAAGACATCATTCGTAAATATAAATCAACTTGCAGACGTCATCTTATACGTTCAGGTATTTCACATCCTATCTTTTATGGTAGTATTATATATACATGAAAGCACAAAAATGTCGTTATTCACCTCAAACGCTAACCAAACCTTTAAACAGACTTTAAGGCCGTACGGTTGCCTATAATTGCTTACATCAACTTCATTTGAACTTTGGTGGATAGTTGTTTCATTGGCAATCATCATGATCATACCACATCTCCTTATTTTTATATTATTCAGAAGGGATATAGTTACGATACTGTTGTCAGGTCATTAAAGATGGCATTTTTTGGAATTAATATTGATTCACTCATAGGGTCTTTGCATCGGAAATAAATACATCTATTTTAAAATCAGTTGTTGGCATGATACGGCTTATGTTCTTCTCGTATATTTTATGATGGTATGATACTAAACCCCTAACGGGAGGGATTGCGCTTGATTTTCATATGATGATTCCATTGTCAATTTTATAATCTTTCAATCAGTTTAATTTACAGGTCTGGAGCTGGCATGTCAGTAACTTTTAGTAGTCTTTTGTTAATTTATGTTGATCTTTGTCATTTTGCTTAGCTTCTTCTGTTACCAATATTCTAACATCGGACTCGGACTTCTTTTAAACTGAGTTTTACTGTGCGTATTGCTGTGTGTTTGTTTTATTCTAAATTGGCCAGAGTTATAGGGGGAGGGTCGAAATCTCACAAAACATGTTTAACTCCGCCGCATTTTTGCGCCTGTCCCAAGTCAGGAACCTCTGGCCTTTGTTAGTCTTGTGTGTTTTTTAAATTTTGGTTCATTTATATATGTTTCGGAGTTAGTGTGACGCCCATTTTCTCTGAACCAGTATACATTTTTGTTTAGGCGCCAGCTAAAGCCCGCCTCCAGGTGCGGGATTGTCTCGCTGTGTTGAAGACCCATTGGTGGCCTTGAGCTGTTTTCTGCTCTTTGGTCGAGTTGTTGTATCTTTAACACATTTTCCTTTTCCATTCTCAATTGTTTTTAGTGTCTTTTTTGTTGTAGGGATGTATGAGGGTGTTGATGGGAGTTTACAGAATATAGAATAATGGGCAAAAATTATAAAGAATAGAGAAAAATGGACCAAAAATATAAAGAATAGAGAATAATGAGGTGCTAAAAATAAAGAATAGAGAATTATGGTCAAAAAAGTATAAAGAATAGAGAAAAATGGCATAACAAATAAAAGAATAGAGAAATGAAAGACCTCAAATTCAGTACCCTGCCACGTCCGATGTGTTTTTGTTAGATGTATTTCTGCTTTGTATCGATCTGATGAGTTAAGCCCTTTTCAACTGATTTTTATAGTTTGTTCTTATTTTGTACTATTACATCACTGTCCCAGGTTTGGGGAGGGTTGGCGCTTTCAAACTAATTTAACCCCGCCACATTGTACGTGCCTGTCCCAAGTCAGGAGCCTGTAATTCAGTGGTTGTCGTTTGTTGCTGTATATCATATTTGTTCTTCGTTCATTATATTGTACATAAATCAGGCCGTTACTTTCTCGTTAGCTGACTATGCGGTATAGGTTTTGTTCATTGTTGAAGAACGTACGGTGACCTATAGCTGTTAACTTTTATGTCATTTGGTCTCTGGTGGAGAGTAGTCTCATTGGCAATTATACCACATATTCTTATTTTTAAATCAACACATTAGTTGATTGTTATTTAAAAATCAAAATAGTTCATTAATATCGAACCAACATCCCTTGTTTTTTTTTCTCTCGCGTTAAACAGTATATTTGAATCTATCAATTAAAGATTCAATCACTTATGTTCCAAGGTGTTTTGATTTTTAAAAAGTATAATTAATTTCATTCTCATCAAAAATAATATGTAAGAATGAAAAACATTTCCAGTATAAAAAAATATCTAACAGTGATTTCGTAATTAGAATATCTAGAAGGTAAGAGCTTTGGGTACTCTTTCACATAGTATTAAGTAAAAATAGTATATTTCGCCGACTTTTTAAAAACGTTATGAGTAATTCTTATGTTTTTAAAGGCCCTGCAACAAAGTTGTCGGGGTCATATAGTTTTACCCTTATCCGTCATTCCGTCATTCCGTTATTCTGCAACGAACAGATATACAGACTTTTTTTCTGAACGCCTTTACATATTGAGCTGATTGTTAGTATGCGAGTCTACTATGATGAGTTACTGATCGAGTTTGTGTTTGCTTCCACTCTGCTTATTTAATAGCTCGAACAATGGGCTTTGAACTTTGAACATTTTGTGAAAATAACAATTATACGGACTTTTTTTCTAAACGCCTTCACATAATGATGTTTCTTTTAGCATATAAGTCTACTATGATGAGTTACAGATTGAGTTTACGTCTGGTCCCGCTCTGCTGATTTGTGCCGAAATTACGTTTTTTTTTAGACTTTGAAAATTTAGTGAAAATAACAGTTATACGGACTTTCATTCACAATTTTCCAATCCTAAAAATGGCTTCAAGCTTTTTTGCGACCGGGGCCATTCGTGTGGTTCCGACACATCTAGTTCCTCATTTGTTTTTAAGAAAAGTGTCTTCAGAAAACTGAATCTGACTTCATAGTACAAGTTGTCAGTAAACGTTTGAAACACACATTCAAATTTTCAATTATAACAACAGTATATATATATATACATACTTAATTATCACATAGTACAAGAGATCATCCGACTCTTTTGCAAAATTATTGAAAATAATAATTGAAAAAGAAAGGTGACACTGACTAACTTATACTATTAGACTATTAGACTATAGATTTCATTGTGTTTTATTCTGCTCGTCACTTTTAGAAGTTTGTCCCAGGATTTTTGGTAGAATCAAACACAACTTAAGTGTTGACGGATAGACAGACGCACTGACGGTATACCATAATACGTCAAATCTGAGACGAGCGTATGAAAACTATTCAATAGAATTTGTTGCTATATATATTATTAAAAAACAAAGGAATTCTAAATTGAAAGGTACAAGCAAGTACTTAACTCTAGATTGTTAGATATATTTGGCCTATTATGAAATACAATATAAGGAATTACTGTTTCACGGGTCTTGAATTCATAAAACAATTCTAAATGGTGAACTTACAAAATACAGTGCACCTTTTTTTTTGGTTTTAAATCTAAAAGATTTTGTCAATTTAGCAGTTTAAATAATATTTAACTTCATTAATTTATAAGATAACTTACAATATTAATTTATCAGGAAATCATTCAGAGAAGAAGTGAATAGAAATAAGAAGATTTGGTATGAGTGCCAATGAGACAACTCTCCATCCAAGTGACAATGTAAAAAGTAAACAATTATAGGTCAAAGTACGGCCTTCAACACAGAGCCTTGGCTAACACCGAGCAGCAAGCTATAAAGGGCCCCAAAATGACTAGTATAAAACAATTCAAACAGGAAAACCAACGATCTAATCTATATAAAAAACGAGAAACGAGAAACACTAAAAAACACCATCAACAAACGACAACCACGGAAACAGGTTCCTGACTTAGGACAAGTGCAAACAAATGCAAGTCTTCTTCTGACTATATAAATTTGTATATCAAAAGGTGCGAAATTAAAGTAGAAATGGAATATGCCTTAAAATCAATACTTTTTTTCATTTTGTAACTCTAATGATTCCTAATAACACTGATTTTGCGCGTGTGGACAAGTAACACCGCAACATACGACAAACGTTGTTTTAATGGTATTCTCGGCTCTCTCTAAACTTTATAAAAAAAAGAGGTATTCCAAGAAGCAGGAAGAGCAGTCTTTGTTTTTAATAACGTATATTTTACTTATGACGTCATCGTTTACTGGCCGAGTCACTTTGTTTTGTGGACATGCCGAATCAAGTAAAAAAATATGGAAAGGGGCGAAGGTAAGAGTAATATTAAAAAATTATAATTGAAATAGATTATTCCGATAATAATATATCATTTTATTCCGTATATGACAAGGAAAAAAACTTAAAAGTTTTGTTTCTATATTTCAAAAGATCGTCGTAGAATTTACGATTATTTGAAATTTTCATTTCTGTCACAAAATACAAATCTCTCATTTTACAAAGAGCTCATCAAATTTAGAACGAATGCTGCAGACACAAATCACAATTTACATATCAACCCTTTCTGTGTCAAAATTATACAATTAATACAAACTTTCTATGTCTTCCATTAGTAAATATTTAAATATTGCTTAAATTATGTCCTATATTGTGGAGGGCAAGCTTTAAAAAGTCTAGTTTTTTTTTTATTTCTAGTATATATATATAGTGCGTATACAGAAAAAAATATTGACAAAAAATTGGAAAGGGGGGCACAAAACATCCTTTTGCTCTCTTCCCCTAATGACGCTTAATCATATATCTTATTTTTATTGGTGTTATATATCGGCAAAGAACGAAAATGCACAAATAAATTATTTACCACATTGCCGTAATAAATCGCGTGTAAGAAAACGATGTCATAATATATAGGTACACATAATTAAAACGAATCGGTGTTGTAGGTTCAAATTCTGTATCTGCTAGTACCATTCGCAAAAGAAACCAAAGAGTAAAAGAATGTATAGTAGAAGAAAACTTAAAATAGAAGAAGAAAGGAGAGGAAGTAAATAGAAATTTAAAACCGACTGAATCGCCTTGAAAGGAAGCGCCAGTATCAAAGAAAAAAAGGGGGAGCTCTTTTATTACAACAACACAACAAATACTGAGAAAATCCCAATATTCTGTAACAAAATGAAAAAGCACAGGGCACTGAAGAAGTTAAGAAAAAACCTTCCAGAGACACCAGGAACGCGCTTGTCTAACTCGCAGCATATCTTCAAAATAAAAAAAACCGCCAACTGTAAAAACGCTTCAAAGCTTTAATATCAAATATTCACCAAAGGAAAAAAATGAAAACAAATTAAGTCTAGATGTTCTTGAAGATATGAAAATGAGCGATTTCAGAGACAAAACTAAAACGAACAGAACAGACAAGAGCATCAATGAACGTTTTAAGCGCGTCAGTCACGGCAAATGCGTAAAAAATTACGATCAAAACTTTCCCTAGCAAAACTGTAAGGCGTGTAAGCTCGGGCTTTACTCTCCGCAATAACATTTCTCATGGTTTGTCATCGTCTCAGGTATACACAAAGACAAAAGTAGAATCATATGTTCTTTCGGATTCAAATATAAATTTAACTCATGACTTTTGGTGTTCTCCGGAAATTCACATCCAACCGCAAATAATAATGACGTGCAAAGAGTGCGTATTGGACCAAAAAAATATTCAAGTCACAATGTTCAAATATTAGAAAAGACTCAATCCGAAGTTTTTATAGATTTCAAACATAAATACCCGTCTGTGAAAGTTTCTAAAAGTTTGTTTGAATGCTGTACGGTTCGTGCCGCTAGCACGAAATATCGTGTAACGTGCTGTTGCAGATATCACTTGAAAATAAAGTTTGTTTGAATGCTGTACGGTTCGTGCCGCTAGCACGAAATATCGTGTAACGTGCTGTTGCAGATATCACTTGAAAATAAAATTGGTTTTAATGCAGCATGATGAACAATCGAAAAAAATTATATATCAAAAATCTGACAAGTAACGCACAATTTCCCGTTTGTGTTTCTGTGTATGTATAATTCAACTTTATGCAATTCTATTGAAAACGGGTTTCATGATAAGATATGTCTAGATAGCTGAGTGAAACTTCTCAAGTTCTGCGATGATGAACTAAAAAAATGATGACTCTAGTGAATATATTTATTGGGAATGTTTTGATTATATTGAAGAAATCATTCATGGGGGTTGAATTTATCGTGATTTTACCACGGGTTGGCCCTTTATGCTAAATATTTTACCACGAGCGATAGCGAGAGGTAAAATATCAGCATAAAGTGCCAAACCGTGGGAAATTCAATATAAATTCAAGCCCCCCTGGATTATTTCTATTCTAATAGGACAAAGAAATTCTTTTGGATCGAAGTGCTCTATGTGAAAGGAAATGTTTGCTGTTCCTGTAATTGATCACACTATATTAATATTGACGTAAACGAAGAAGAAAATTGAATAAGTGACATTCTTAAACGATATGTACAATAACATTCTAAAACAGATTTAAAATCTTTACATTCTTACGTCATCGTTCAATTACGTCATTTACATCATCTGACGTGAGGTAAAAAGCATTACGATGTGGGAGTAGGATTGGAACAGCCCAAACAAATCATGACGTTTCCTATCAGCTAACATATGAATATATTCGAATATTACCACGGGTGTGTACTCAAAGCGTTTGAAGGACATCATATATTAGAATTAAGAAATAATTCATGGGGCTTGAATTTATTGTGATTTTACCACGGGTTGGTCCTTTATGCTAAATATTTTACCACGAGCGATAGCGAGGGGTAAATTATTAGCATAAAGGGACAACCCGTGGTAAAATCAATATAAATTCAAGCCCACATGAATTATTTCTATTCTAATAGGAGAAAGACAGCAATTCTTTTGTTACGAAGCGCTCTAGGTGAAGGAAATGTTTGCTGTTCCCGTAATTGAACACAAAATAAAATACGAAGAAAACTGACTAAGTGACATGCTTAAATGATTTACAGTAACATACTAAGACAGGTTTGGACGAAGTTGATTGATTATCTTACTTTTATTTTAAAGAATGGACTTTCAACAAATTCTGATCATCGTTTATTTATGTTTTCATGTTTTGACGACTTTCAGTTTCAAAATCGTGCATTTTCCCGTAGATAGCTTATATTCTGACGTCATCGTTCAATTGCGTCATTTACATCGTCTGACCTCATAAAAAACAAACGACGTGGGAGTAAGATTGGAACAGCCCAAATAATCCATGACGTTGACGATCAGCTGACATATCAATATATTCATATTTTATCACGGGTGTGTACTCAAAGCGTTTGAAGAACGTCATTTTAGAATAATCAACATACAAAAAACGGACCAAAAAGAAACTTATGGTTGTAACGAAAAACACAAAACCTGGCTTAATGGTTAAGTACCTACAAAAGTTAGTTGGGACATTTCCGTCGCATAATTTTAGAGCTAAATGACAAATTTAAAAACAGCCAATTAAAACATTTGGTTACAAATTTACCGCAAAATTACGTTATATTCGGAAAATTATAAATGCGAAAAGAGAGACGAACTACAGTACAGTTATTTAAAAAAAAACCGAAGCTATTTTACACTTTTCGCTGTTATACAGACATGCAATATTAGAAGTTGACGGTGTGGACGGTACGCTTGAAGACCCGAATATAGTTACCGAAAACTTTTTTGTTATATCAGATGATGAAAAACTTGATCAGTATTTAACTTTTCACGTGCCAAAGTATAAATCTGAATATTTATCGTCAATTTCCTGTCACGTCCATACAATGCACGAGTTTTCGATGGCCGAAGTTGCCAATACAACAGCAGACATCGCTTAGATCATCTTCGCAAATCGTTAGATGGACTAGGTTATGATCATCTTACTCGAACTTTTCGAAACGTCTCACGCTAAAGGTCCACAAGATGCCGCGGGAGGACTTATAAAAAATCAAACAGATTTAGCAATCATTCGGGGAACAGCAACTGTACAAATTGCTCATGATTTTATTTGAATTTGCCAAAAGTAATTTTTCTATTTCGAAATAAAGTAACTGTAAACGTCGTTTATTTAAGTACACTGAAAACATCAATAGGAATTTCTGGGTGTTTTATAAACCAATACCAAGAATTCGTACCAAGCATCAGGTAGTTGTTGATAATGACCGTCTTTTAATAACATCTTTATCATGTCACACTTGCAATTATTGTTTGGAAGGTAACTAAATAAATGCAAAAACACAAACATTGTAGGAAAATTTCTTCGATACCAATAGTTATCAAAGGTACCAGGATTATAATTTTATACGCCAGACGCGCGTTTCGTCTACATAAGACTCACCAGTCTTCCAAATTCCAAATTCAAAAGTTGTGCCAAATACGGCTAAGGTAATTTATTCCTGGGATAAGAAAATCCTTAGTTTTCGAAAATTCAAAGTTTTGTTGACAGGAAATTTATAAAATGACCATATAATAATTGATATTCATGTCAACACCGAAGTGCTGACTACTGGGCTGGTGGGCTGGTGATACCCTCGAGGACGAAACGTCCACCAGCAGTGGCATCGACCCAGTGGTGTAAATAGTTATCAAAGGTACCAGGATTATAATTTTATACGCCAGACGCGCGTTTCGTCTACATAAGACTCATCAGTGATGCTCAGATCAAAATAGTTATAAAGCCAAACAAGTACAAAGTTGAAGAGCATTGAGGACCCAAAATTCCAAAAAGTTGTGCCAAATACGGCTAAGGTAATCTATGCCTGGTATAAGAAAATCCTTAGTTTTTCGAAAAATTCAAAGTTTTGTTGACAGGAAATTTATAAAAATGACCATATAATAATTGATATTCATGTCAACACCGAAGTGCTGACTACTGGGCTGGTGATACCCTCGGAGACGAAACGTCCACCAATTGTACCGGGAATCGAAACGGTTGACGAAGACCAAAATGATGTAGACAATGATATCGAAGTTCCAATTTATGAACTAGTATCTAAATCTACCATATTTGCTGTCCTTTGTGACGATGATGAGTTTGATTACTAACGTTACCTATTAAGATCTATTAAAAGCTCAAGATGAAAGTTATCAGTTAAAGGATCTTATCAACCTGGAACTAAAGTTGTCAAAGGAAACCATTTTATGAAAGGTGGAAATCCACTACATTTCAAATTGATTAAAAGAAAGTATGGCGTCATTCCTTCAAATTCATGCTTATATATATGCACTGATAATTGTGTACGAAGTGGTAAGGTTAAACTTTATGAAAATACTCACCAGAATATACTTATGCGTTGAAATGAGTACTTGTGTGTTCATTTGAATAAAAAATCATGTTTAATATAGATCATTTGAATAAAAATTCAAAATGTTGGAATTATGTGAAATTTCAAACATGGACTAAAATTAAGGAATAACAGTACTGTAGTTGAAGAGTTGCCACCGTCAATTGTAGATTTGACGGTCGCAAATGCAGTTTTACTGGCGACGCGTAGCGAGACAGTAAAACGAGATTTGCGACCGTCAAATCAAAATTGACGGTGGCAACTCTTCAACTACAGTACTGTTATTCCGATTCTAATGCATTACAAAAGAAATAATACGATAAAACCTGAAAAATGTCTAAATTTGACAAATAAAAAAAATCCGCGAAACTTTATGAATGATTTTGGCGCAAAGACGTCATGGCTAAACATGACGTCATACAAATGAAAACTTACAAACTGGAGATTTAAGGAATAACAGTACTGTAGTTGAAGAGTTGCCACCGTCAATTGTAGATTTGACGGTCGCAAATGCAGTTTTACTGGCGACGCGTAGCGGAGACAGTAAAACGGAGATTTGCGACCGTCAAATCAAAATTGACGGTGGCAACTCTTCAACTACAGTACTGTTATTCCGATTCTAATGCATTACAAAAAGAAATAATACGATAAAACCTGAAAAAATGTCTAAATTTGACAAATAAAAAAAAATCCGCGAAACTTTATGAATGATTTTGGCGCAAAGACGTCATGGCTAAACATAACGTCATACAAATGAAAACTTACAAACTGGAGATTATTACGTTACCTGTACGATTCAAATTCGGATAGAATTACATTAAAACGGCGAATTCGAGGTAGGTGTTGTTTTATTTTCGATTATATAGAAGTAATCGAACATTTGTTGATTCAATCAATTCAAAATGGCGGGTCCCTCCTTAGTTACGCCTGGTCAACTGTGGATTTGACGGCAACTTTAAGCCAATGAAAAAAATTGTTACATACAAATTGCATTAGAATATTACGTTACCTGTACGATTCAAATTCGGATAGAATTACATTAAAACGGCGAATTCGAGGTAGGTGTTGTTTTATTTTCGATTATATAGAAGTAATCGAACATTTGTTGATTCAATCAATTCAAAATGGCGGGTCCCTCCTTAGTTACGCCTGGTCAACTGTGGATTTGACGGCAACTTTAAGCCAATGAAAAAAATTGTTACATACAAATTGCATTAGAATATGAGATACAGTCACTTTAAAAATGGAAATTATTGTACGGTATGACGTCACAGAATGGAAGTTGTAATGCAGCCTAGCTTCTCCCCTTCAACATCTTTACAATTTATAGAATTGGCTAACACATGATACCATGGCACAATACAAAACACTCGAGAGAAAACATAATTAAAATTTGACGTCAAAAACAAATTCTAATGCAGTCTAGATTTAGAAACCTTGTTTGAATACACCTTATCGCTATTCCGCTTGACCCGAGAATCTGTCCCGCTCGAACTTTTGACGTCATACAACAATCACTTTTCCATTGTGGCGTCAGATATTTTCTATTTATATGACGTCAAAATTTTACGGGAACTTGTGTGATGTCCAGTAATGGCGGACAAATAGCGATAAGGTGTATTAAATTCCGAAGGAAACACATTTTATGACATTGTAGTTTTTTGGTTCACACATCGATGTCAACATGCATGTGCACTGAGTGTAAACAAGTTTATTGTACTTCTATGTGCACAGCTGTTTGAAAAAAAGTGATGGCGAATAGACCTTATCGCTATTTGGAAATCTGCACCGCTTAACCCGAGAATATGCGCCTCTTGAACTATTGACGTCATACAACAATCACGTCAGATATTTTATATTGTGACGTCAAAATTTTACAGGAACCTTTGTGATGTCCTGTAATGGCGGACAAATAGCGATAAGGTGTATTCAGCTGGGAGTTTATCTAGATCCCTTGTCCATATTTAACGTTAAGATGAATAGCAAACATCATTACAAAACACTACAAGATTTTTTTGCAATGTCCTATGACGCGTTTTGCCCAAAATGACATAAGGTCAACCAGGGTAGTTCATTTTATAAAATCGAAATTGAAATCTTCTGTATATTAAAAATACATTCGAAATACATGCAACTATTGTGGCAGGTACAAAACAGTTAAGTCAAAAATAATGTCGGCACCAAAAGATATCATTTATCGACATCATAAACAGAAAGGCAAATTATCACATTTGTCATTTCTGATGGATACGTAACATGTTCCTCGAGGTACTGAAAACTTACCTGTTGAATGTGTGCATGATATGCTAATGTAACGCTTTACGTTAATGACGTATACATGTGACGTCGTGCAAAATTTCGAGTTCATTATGACGTAATACGTTAAGTATATATGACGTCATAAATATCAAAAGATCGTCTGATACGACCCCTCCACAAGATAAATCCAGTTGTTGAATTCTTCAATGAAGTGTTCGAACTTAATTATAGGTAAATGTCAACTCAAATATAGAAATATACACAAGCCATTACGTGGTCATGTTTCCATGTTAAAAATAAACATAAATTTATTGCTGGAACTGAGACGAATTTTGTCCTAATTATATTTTCCACTGCATACTAACTGTCATTGATTTAACACTGGTACCTCTTGTTTCGGGAAAGATAAGAGTAAAAAAAATCAATGTAATCAAAATTGTACAATCTGGTTATGTCGTTCATTATGAAATTCTAAAATCTTACATATTATACTATCTCAAAACATAGTTGTGGATGAGAGAATAGTTGGTTTCAAAGGGCGTCATGTTTTGAAACAATACATTTCAAACAAGAAGGCACACAGATGGGGAGCAAAGTTGTTCGTCTTAGCTGAATCCAGAACAGGTTATACCCATCAGATAAATGTGTACAAAGGGAAACGAAATACAGAACGCCATCCCAATGGACAAGGGTAAGTGAAAAAAAGGGGGTGGTAACTCTGGATTTTCAGGTTTAGCGAAAATGCCAAAATAATATCGGCGAGATAATTTTTATGAAAATACCTTATCGGAAAAGAACACGAAAAATATTACTTTAATTGACTCAAATTAACATGATTGTTTCTGTAAATCGATGGCGACTGTATTGCGAATGAATATGACAATCCATGAAAGTAGACCAAAATTTCCGCACATCTCCAGGTTTATACAGGGTATAACTTAATGACGCTGTTAATTAAGAAATGGCTACTCCTTATAATCAAGTAAGGCCGAATATAAGACACGCATATTTAACATTTTGACTTGATAAAAAGTTCTAATTCTTACCTATTTCTATCTAATCGTTTCATTTTGTTATTGTCTGTTTTCCTTTTATTTTTTTTCGTCCTGATTATACATGCAATATTTGTGACTGGACAAACACTCAATCAATCAATCAATTTTTTTTATAGATATAAATCGGTAATGGATTTAGTACGTCCTCATTTTGGCAAAAACCATCATGTAACTATGGATAATTGGTTTTCATCACCTAAACTGATGAACGACCTAAGGAACCGGGGAACGTATGCAACAGGAACTGTAATAGCAAGAAGGAAGGGCTTACCTGCAAGTTTTAAAACAGCTCGGCTCCCCAAAGGAAGTGTTGTTGTTAAATCACATAGAGATCTTTTGGCTACTTTGTACGTAGATCGGAGAAATGTGACTTTCCTGACAACAAGTGAAAATGCACGGTAAGTTTCTTGTTTTCAACCCAGCTTTGTCCGATAGGCCAATCCCTATTGACAATACTTGACTTTTAAAATAAAAAGTTATTAAAATACAACGTTGTCAAAAAATAATTACATTGTGGAATATATGAAATACTTTCTTACACAATGTCAAAATAAACTATACAATAAAATACAAGCTTGAAGTAACAGTCATGGCTAATAAAATTATAATATCACCAAAGTAAACATACAATAAAACAAGTCTTAACCTTCTTACTACAGCTACAGGTATGTCTCATCTTAAACATTTGCAAGCTTTTTTAGTTGTCAATTCAAAGCCTAACTAAAAGACTATGTGCTTATGTTCAGTTGCAAATATTTCATGCATTGCCTAGAACAAGGATAAGTTGATATAAGTACCACGTATGATTTTTTCACTCGTTTCCGTTATCATTTCTTATCTAATTACAAGTATATAGCTTACTGTTCGGTGTGAGCTAATGCTCCGTGTTGAAGGCCGTACTTTGACCTATAATTGTTAACTTTTTATACACTGTGACTTGGATGGAGAGTTGTCTCTTTGGCACTTATACCACATCTTCTTATTTATATATATGTATATAATAGATTTGCACGGACTTAAACAAATAAACTTGCACTTAATATTTTTCAGTAAATGCATATATATGCTACAGAAACTGTTTTCTTGTCCAGAGGAAATTAGACCATGTGAAATTTCAAAACGCAGTAGTTCGTGGTTTGATCGGGGATTTTAGAGGAGGCAACAGAAGGAGGGGGAGAAGACCAGACAACATTCCTATTGCAAATGCAATAAGGATGCATTTTCTTGATGTTATTCCTGATGGCAAGAGGCGAAAATGTGTTGTGTGTTCAGGTTATAACAAGTACAGGAAATCCCGTATATCAACATGGTGTTCTGTATGTAGCGTGGGTCTTTGTGTTGGTCGATGTTTCAGACAGTTTCATTCATATGGACAGGAAGAGTTAACAGTTGAATTTTGAAATATTATTCATGTAAAATACAGTGCAATAATAAAGGATCTTTTAAAAGATTTCATGTTGTATTAAACAAATGAGTTAAAAAAGTCAAGAATTTTTTTCAATTTTTTTTCGCTGAAAATTCTTTTGTGTTCTCTAAAAGTTAAAAGAAAACAAAAAGATTTATGATTATTTCAAAGCGAAGAAATATTTTTAAAACATTTCTGTGTTTGTTGGTCCTCATTTCATGAAATTCTGTCAACGAACGACTTCGTTTTGATCTTTTGAAAACACGAGTTTTTGTATAAACTTTTGACGTTTTCACAACGACGGCGGCGATATTTTATTTTTATTTGGCTGTAGAACGTCACTCGGTGAAATCTTTATGGTGACGTTTCTAACGTCGGGAATTTGAATTCGGCACCGAAAGGGTTAAGACTGAGTTTCGCCAATGACGTCCGATTGAACAATCGGCTATTGCAGTAACTAAAGCAGGACTGGAAATTCATGAGGGTCTGGATGGGGTTTACAAAATAGAGACTAATGGGCAAAATATACAGAATAATTAGCAAAAATAGAAAAAAAAGAAAAACAGGGCAAATATAAAGAAT
Source organism: Mytilus coruscus (assembly GCA_017311375.1). NCBI lineage: Eukaryota > Metazoa > Mollusca > Bivalvia > Mytilida > Mytilidae > Mytilus > Mytilus coruscus. The sequence goes on from CM029599.1 coordinate 110,774,812, forward strand.
AGAGAATATTGGGGTGCTAAAATATAAAGAATAGAGAAAAATGAGGTGCTAAAATATGGAGAATAGTGAATAACAGGCAAAATATATATATAAAGAATTAAAAAAAAGTGACCTAATGAATACAGAAATGAAAGACCCCTCCACTTCCAGACTCTCAGTCATCTATGGTAATTGTATATAAGATCACAGGCGCATGAGGAATGAACCCCCTTTTTCGAAATATTTATTTTTGTTTTTCATTCAGCAAATTTTCTTTTAATATTTTTTAACCTTTTTCACGTATTTAATGTGTTCTTCTTCTTATTTCTGAGATATTACAATAACAGTATACGTAATTTATATGATATATATGACGCCCCTATCTTCTTGTTTTCAACAAGGCAGCATGAATGTACATTTGCTCGCCTCCATTTATACTCCATATTTCTATTAAATCTTACAAATTGTAACATGAATCAACTAAAAAAAGACTTACCTTTCGTTTCTGTTGGTGGTTTATTTGCTTTAAGTTCAATCCGGAAATAACAGTTACATGTACTCAGAAACCTTCCTGTTGGGGTCAAGTGTTATAAAAGGTCATCAGTAATGTGCTGTGGTAGGAAAAAGTTTATAAAGCGAACATTTAAAAATTTTGATAGTTTATGAACCTATTTTTAAAAGACAAATTAGAGGCATGAAAAAGTTGTTACTTCCAGAATCCTGATTCTAAAAAATAGAGATAAGGATATCACTCAGCTATCAAGAAATATCAAATTTTAACTCTTGGTAGCTTTGATTTTGTAAAGTCCATTACTGATGACGGGAGTTGATGTCAAATACACGCGCTGTGACTCCTATAATGCAATAAATGAAACGATGAAGTTCGATAAGTTCGAAAGGTTTTTCGGTTGTTTACTGCGGCCAACATTAAAAAAAGGTGTATATATACTTGTCGGTCTTTTTTCCTATACACGGATTACACTGATCAGCATCAAGGCTGTGTGACTATAATAGTCTTAATAAGTTTGCCCTGATTTACTATCGTCATTTACTAATAACTTCGTAATGTTTTAACCGCCTTTTAAGCGACTGTCTCGAGCTTTATACCAAACATAACGTTCCAAGTTAGTTCGGACGTAAGTAATAACTAAATCAGACTAAACTGCTGTCAAAGTTACTGCGCAATGCTCTTAAACTTTTTTTACCGAAGATTTATGTATTTCAACGTGTGGACACTTTCTTGCGATTTTATTGTAAAAAGGAAATAATTATTTGCATAGGCGACAAAAGTAGCATTTGGGGTTCTGCGTTTTTATTATAAAAACTTTTCCGAATGTGGTAGTAAATAAATCGGCAAAAGACATATGTTGCCGCAGCTATATTTAGTGAAAAGCCGACATTTGTTTAGGGTACTGAATGAATCCAGACATTTCAAAGTATTATGAATCAAGAACAGTCACCCCTCGCATAAATATGCGCGTATAGCTTTGTTCATCACAAATAGTTTTCCGAAATATTTCTCGCTATAGTTACACAAATAGCCGATATTAATTTTTTAGTATATAGACATTCTCCTCTAATTCAAGGCAGTTGAAATTAAATTTACTTCTGCTCTTTATTTACTTCCTTTAAACCTTATAAGCGTTACCAAAATTTTCCAAACCCCTTTACAGCGACGTTTCAAACAGTGACGAAAGGCGACTATAATGTTCAGTGTAGTCGTGTGTTTCGAATAAAAATGTACTAGTATAGATATTTATGTTATTTTGAATCAGAAATATGATTTATACAAATCTTTCAAGTCAAAACAGTTCATATTATAGTACTGTATCTTTATTGTTTAATAAGGATATGTGTGCGGTCTGATACACAAATTAAAAAAACGTTGAGATTTCAGATACATCCGTTTATTTAAGTATCTTATAATACAAATGATGTCATATTCGTGAACATTTTTTGATTTAACATCAACTATTCAGCTTTTGTTATTTCCTTTCACTCAATTGTTCCAATTGTCCCTGTCAACTATTTGTAGTCTTTGTTATTTTCTAAACACTTATTTTAATCAAAGCCGAAAAAATGCTAAATGTACTCAGAAACATTTACTAAATTTTATCATCGGTACAAGGACATCATTCGTAAATATAGCTCAACATGCAGACTTCTCATACGTTCAGGTATTTCACATCCAATCTTTTATGGTAATATTCTTTATAAAGCACTAAAATGTCAGTATTCACCTCAGAAGCTAACAAAACCTTTAAATAGACTTATTAAGAAGGGATATAGTTACGATACTGTTGTCAGGTCATTAAAGAATGCATATTTTGGCTTTAATATTGATTCACTTATAGGGTCTTTGCATCGGAACTAAACACATTTATTTAAAAACCAGTTGTTGGCATGACACGGGTTATGCTCTTCTCATATATTTTATGATGGTATGATACTAAACCCCTAACGGGAGGGATTGTGCCTGATATTCATATGATGAAGACATAATCTTTCAATCAGTTTAATTGAGGTCTGGAGCTGGCATGTCAGTTAACTGCTAGAAGTCTGTTGTTATTTATGTATTATTGTCATTTTGTTTATTTTCTTTTGTTACATCTTCTGACATCGGACTCGGACTTCTCTTTAACTGACTTTTAATGTGCGTATTGTTATGCGTTTACTTTTCTACATTGGCTAGAGGTATAGGGGAGGTTGAGATCTCATAAACATGTTTAACCCCGCCGCATTTTGCGCCTGTCCGAAGTCAGGAGCCTCTGGCCTTTGTTAGTCTTGTATTATTTTTACTTTTAGTTTCTTGTGTATAATTTGGAGTTTAGTATGACGTCCATTATCACTGAACTAGTATATATATTTGTTTAGGGGCCAGCTTAAGGACGCCTCCGGGTGCGGGAATTTCTCGTTGCATTGAAGACCTATTGGTGACCTTCTGTTGTTGTCTGTTCTGTGGTCGGGTTGTTGTCTCTTTGACACATTCCCATTTCCATTCTCAATTTTATTGATTCAGATATATGAAAAAATAGTAAACGGAATGTTGAAAATATGTGTTATGAATGAACATAGCTTAAATTATTACGAAAGTTTGATTAATAAAATCATAAAAGAAAAAAACCCTTCGTTCCCTTTCCCATCAAACCTTGTCATAAACCAAAAACCAACTTATCACATATTAGCGATCTCAAAAGGACGAGAAAGAAAATGATATGGAGTACAGCAACCGAACAAATAAAAAAAAAGAAACAAGAAATTTGGAGGTATATACACAGTCTTCGGCAACAGACAATCGTGTATAAATATCTCATACTCAAAGTCACCCCGAGTCTTGACAAAATAGAGAATAAATGGAACATGATACATAGAAGTAAAATTATGATTATATTATCATTATCATGATTATTATTAGTTTTTTTTTTTCATCCAATTAAACACTATGTTTGCTTACATTCCTCAAATACCACATTTATAAACAAAAAGTGAAATACACAATACACCTAAGGAGTCCAGCAGGATGCCCACCAACATGGGACTGAAATACAGGTCATTATTCTGAAAGCATCGACAATGTATATGCTCGCTACAACAGAAACTGGCTAATTAACCGCAGCTACATATTGATCTTCTACTGTAGCTAAAAAAAGTAGAAAACATACTCATAATGAAATTTAAATGAAATCGGTGGTATTTGTGAGAGGAAAGTACTACCGTGTTCACACTATGAAATCTGCTCCGGGTCGAACCTGGGATAATTAATCCGAATTAATTACCCCAGTTCACACTTCAAAAAATAAAATTAAACCAGGTTGGGATTTTCCCTTTCAACAAAAAAAAAAAAAAAAAAAAAAGAAATCTAAGCGCCAAAATTGTAACCCACATCGATATCTGTCCACTGTACATATTTACATTTTTTTTTCATCACAGATGCATTATTTCAAAATCTGAATGTTTTTACAGCACTTCTGACCGCTTCAGAGGAGTTCCACATTAACCACTTTCCGTGTTTTCAAATAACGTCACTTTATCCAAATTGCATCCATATTGAACCCATTTTGCCACCCAAAAAAGCGACGGAAATCATAGGTTTCATCATTTGTCATTATGCAGGTATTTCAACATAGCTAAATACACTTATAAACCTCTTGCTGCCGCTAATTTAATATGGTTATAATTCGTGACCCAGTAAATACGATAGCTGTGACGGCACATGTAAAAACATGACGTCATTCGATATGTGACGTCACGCAATAATAACGTTAGATTCATATGTCACCATAGCAACAACCTCACATTAACTTCACTTTGCGTTCACATATAGAAGGCGAGGTAATTAACCCGGGTTCGCCCCACATTAACTCCACCTAAAATGAGGGGTAATTTTAATCCGGGTTCGCCCCGGGTTAAGGCGTTCACACTAGATTCTACCTAAATTGAACCCGGATTAACTAATTCAGGTCGAACCCGGTTTAAATGGGCATAGTGTGAACGGGGTATAAGTATTTAAAATCGCCAAAACATCGGATTGAGGAATTCTAATTCTATTCAGTATATCACGCCTGACATGAAATGTTTGTATATACTTGCAGCATACAGAACTGACCATAGACATAAGAAAATGCAACATACAGAACTAAACATAAAACCATACTAAATATTGATTTTGTTATCAGTAAATTAAAAACCATATTTGAAACGAACTTACTTGAAATCAAATATTAGCAATAACTGTCCTTTTCTTAGATTTAGATATATCAGTTTTACTCGAGAAACTTTACACAAATTTTACGAAAGAAGGGACGATTTTTCTTTTCCTATTGTTAATTTTCTTTTTTTGGACGGTGATGTTCCTTTGGCACCGTCTTGCGGTGTTCATATATCCCAACTCGTCTGCTATGCCCGTACCTGAAGTGACGGTTTAAATATAAAAGAGCGTAATCTATGTATTACTTGTAAATTATCAAGTCAGGGATTTCGTTACAACAAATTACCTAAATCCTTTACTAAATTCTTCCATAGATTCAAAGATTTGGTTTGCAAGTTTATAGCTGTACTTGAAGAAAATTTATTTAAAAGTAAATTAAAACCAAACTAAATATCATTGTAATATACATATTCACTTTCACGGTTCTACAATCTATCGGTACCTGTAATTTGGCATTGCACAAAGGTCATGTTTTTGTCTGACTGTTTATAACGTCTTCACACTAAAACAATCGGATGCTGGATGTGTACTGATTGATATTTGAGTCTTATATACATGATTTTTTTTTATAAGTTGTTATTGGCTTTGAACTAGCGGTCAGTAACTTTGAGTACTCCAAGATCTGTACTTTGTGTCATTTTTATTGTGGGGATGTATACACACCCTGCCACGTCTGGAGTGTGTTTGTGTTACATGTTCTTCTGCTTTGTATCGATCTGACTAGATAAGCCCTTTTCAGTTGATTTTTATAGTTTGTTCATATGTTGTGTTGTTACACACCTTTGTCCTAGGTTAGGGGAAGGTTTGGTGCCCGCAAACACGTTGAACCCCGCCATATTTTGTATATGCCTATCCTAAGTCAAGAGCCCTTAATTCATTGGTTGTCGTTTATTGCTGTTTCTCATATTTGTTTTTTTGTTATTGTTTTGTATAGTTTGTTCTTGTGTTGTGCCGTTACACCACTGTCCCAGGTTAGGGGAGGGTTGGCGCCTCCAAAAATGTTTAACCCCGCCACATTCTATATGTGTTTGTCTCAAGTTAGGAGACTGCAGTAGTTTAGTGGTTGTCGTTGGTCTGTCATTTTTGTTTTTCGTAAATTGTTTTGTTATAAATTAGGCCGTTAGTTTTCTCAATTGAATTGTTTCATATTTTGTCATGTCGGGCCTTTTATAGCAGACTATACGGTATGGGATTTTCTCATTGTTAAAAGCCGTACAGATGCCTATAATTGCGTACATCCACTTCATTTGAACTTTGATGAATAGCGTCTCATTGCAAATCATAGCACATCTCCTTATTTTCATAACAAGATTGATTTTGTTATCAGTAAATTAAAACCAAACTAAATATTATTGTTATACACATATGCACATTCACGGTTCTACAATCTGTCGATACCTATATTTTGGCATTGCACACGGTCAAGTTTTTCTCTTACTGTTAATAAGGTCTTTGCACTAAATCCATTGGAATTTTAATGTGTACTGATCGATATTTTAGTCTTTGATACTTTTTTTTTAGTATTTGTTATTGATTTTGCACTAGCTGTCAGTAACTGCGAGAACTCTGAGATTTGTACTTTGTGTCATAAATTCCCTGCCACGTCCGGTCTGTTTTTGTTTGATGTTTTCCTGCATTCTATCGATCTGATGAGTTAAGCCCTTTTCAACTGATTTTTATAGTTTGTTCTTATGTTGTACTGTTACACCAATTGTCCCAGGTTAGGGGGAGAGCTGGCGCCAGCAAACATGTTTAACCCCGCCACATCCTGTATGTGCCTGTCCCGAGCCAGGAGCTGTCGTTGGTTTATGTCTGTCATATTTTTTTTCCATAAATTGTCTTGTTATAAATTAGGGCCTTAGTTTTTCATGTCGGGGCCTTTTATAGCCGACTATACGTTATGGGGTTTCTCATTGTTGAAGGCCGTACGGTTGCTTATAATTGCTAACATCCACTTCATTTGAACTTTAATGGATAGTTGTCTCATTGGCAATCATAGCACATTTCCTTATTTTTATAAAAATATTATTGCTATACACATATGCACTTTCACACAATTGTTTGTAAAGATTTCTATCAATTTTGGATTAATCGTTAATAACTTTTATTGTTTTCAATGATTTACGTGACGATTATTGGAAATAGCATTTCATTTATAGTAATGGCCATATTTTACCTTGTTATTGAGACTTGACAATTTAAAAATGTTTCCTCTTTGCCTAAAAAGTGTGTTTAGTAGTGATTAAAATTAGAATATTTTGTTGTGAATTTTGTACAATAAAATTAGACTTTATACAATGAAATTAGTTTTTATAGAATGTTACAGGTCAGATTTACTAAAATTTTGAATATCTAAGAGTTCTGTATTAGTTTAAACTGAGAGTGGTCTTAATTTTGCGACAAGGTAAGATGTTTTATTGTTATGGTGTAAAGGAGAGGTATGATAAGGGCCAATCGGTTCCCCTGAAAAGCATAAAAAAAACTAAAAAAATATGTTAATTTTATTGACAAATAAATAGGTTTATTTAACGTTGACACTTTAGTGCAGAAAGGTCACATAAACAGTTTTGTCATGATAGATATAAGCCAAGGCTTTACTCAAAAAGATATTTTACACATATTAGTATCTTTGTAAGATACAACGTGTGGCAGAATATCGTTTTGGGTAAAGCTCATATCTAAATATTATTGACAAGATCTATAGATTAACCTAATTCGGCAGCTAAAATGTAATTATGAAAAACTCAAATTTCAAAATTCAAAAAAATAATTACTGATGATTGACAGTCTTCGGAGATCTGTTATTTTGCATATTTATAATACTTTTCGGTATTTGAATTCAGAGGGCGAAAAAGGGAACTTATCATATACCTTCTCGTATGTAAGAAAAACATAAAATAGTGTTAACTTGTATGTAGATACAAATATTACAACATTGACACACGGAAGTTATTTTTCTTTATTATGCAGAAAACACAAAAACATCCGTGACAAATTAGTGACAGCTGTATAAACAAAGCAACCTACTCCACCTCCTGGTTGCTACACTCAATGTGGGAGAAGGAATTGCTTATGTTGTAAAGCTGCCAATACTAGCAGTTCTTTCATCAGCTCCTTTACAAAACAAAAGTAATACATCTACACAAATTCCAAATGTAAAACGGAGAACTCAACTTATGTATTAACACGTAACACCTGTGGCATTCAGTACGTGGGAGAAACAATGGGCACATTTAATATTCGGCTAAATAACAATCGACCATGGTACAAAACCAACACAAACTCTCCCCTCACAAGACATCTTCGCTCAAAGAAACATCCTTTTGATGATGTATCTTTCCAAATTATAGAAGTGAACACTAAGTGGGACACCACGGCGAGAAGGAGAAGAGAAAACTTTTGGATCCACCAGCTCCATACTTTAGAACCTGATGTGCTTAATGAAAAAGACGAGAAAAGATACAGGAAGGATGAAAAATAATAAATTATACAGCATCGTCCTTTATATCTCTGTAATATTGGCCAATGGACGTTGCAAATTTCAACAACAAATTTCGTTTTTAATTAAATAATCTTGAACTTCATCCAAACTTTGAATTATTTATAAGGCAGCAAAATTCAAGTATGATGAGCTGCAAAAGTTTCTATTTTGCATCCGATTTCACTTGGGTAGATGCACGCTCGATGAAGCTAGTTTGTCTAGAGCGATGGACACAGTGCAGGCGGTGTTGTCTCGATATCCCAATAGCATGAATTCGAATTCCGGCGAGGGAAGAACAAACATTTGCTTCCGAAAATTTACAGATTTAACATTGTTGTGCTGATATATAGAGTAATTATATGAAAATATGGTCTTATAAAGGCTTTCATGATTCAACAACATTCATAAAGAACTTTATTAAAAAATTAAAAATTGTTAAAATAACATTCAGTATGAGAAAGTAAAATCACAAAAATACTGAACTCCGAGGAAAATTCAAAAGGAAAGTCCCCAATCAAATGGCAAAATCAAAAGTTCAAACACATCAAACGAATGGATAACAAACTGTCAAATTCCTGACTTGGTACAGGCATTTTCTTTTTTTCTTCTTTCTTTTCACTATAAAACAAACAAATGTAACGAAGAAGCACAAAAGGCATACATAAAATTTAACATCCTCATTATGCTTATATTATACGATTTTATTTATCTATGTAAAATCCACCCATAAAGTATGGAAGGTTTTAAGTAGTGGCGTAAAATCGCGCGTTTGAAATTCGCACAGGTAGACATAAAATAATTTTGTCGTTCAAAGTATGAAGAGATACGTAAATACAGAGTCACGTAAAATGGATATCACAAAAACAGACTTAACAGTAAAAGTAATATTAATAAATAAAATAATAGTGTGGTTCAAATAATGACGGGATACATAAGTACAGAGTCACGTCAAATGTATATCACAAAAACAGACTTAACAGTAAAAGTAATATTAAAATAATGACGGATACATAAGTACAGAGTCACGTCAAATGTATATCACAAAAACAGACTTAACAGTAAAAGTAATATTAAAATAATGACGGGATACATAAGTACAGAGTCACGTCAAATGTATATCACAAAAACAGACTTAACAGTAAAAGTAATATTAGAATAATGACGGGATACATAAGTACAGAGTCACGTCAAATGTATATCACAAAAACAGACTTAACAGTAAAAGTAATATTAAAATAATGACGGGATACATAAGTACAGAGTCACGTCAAATGTATATCACAAAACAGACTTAACAGTAAAAGTAATATTAAAATAATGACGGGATACAAAAGTACAGAGTCACGTCAAATGTATATCACAAAAACAGACTTAACAGTAAAAGTAATTCCACAAAAATACAAACGTACTCAAACTTAAACAATAAAACGTTTATTTGGATGTAAGTAATAAGATGTCTTGTATGGCAATGCCTTTCTAATTGTTCAGATGAGATATTGTGTAGTCCTAGGTATGAAAATATTATATATAAGGTAATTATCATAGTACAAGTAAGAACTATACTTTCAGTTAGAATGGCACGTAGAATTAAAATAAAATTGTTACATACATAAACAAATCCTATTGCAAACACGAGCATTTAATCATTTTCTTTTGATAAAAAATGGATCTTTGATATCCTTGTGCAAACTTTTGACGGTGATGGTCCTGACAGCACTGTAAGAAAAAAAAAAAAATATATCTTTCAAGGTGTTACAGTAATTTTTAGTGAACATTCATTCGGCAGGTGAATTCAGCTAAAGAATGACTGAAATCAACAATACTCCAATTTTATGTTGACAATCATGAATAAGTTGATGAATACTAATCGTCTAAATGATAGACATGTTTTCGAGGTTTCTGAAATTAACACATCAGAATAGGTGTCTGATCTCTAGCATTGCCAGTAGTGTACTTTTCCCTATAACATAACATTAGTTGATTCAGTCCAGATCTGGCACGGCGAGTGTGTGTGTTTGTGTGTGTCAATGATCATTGGCCTTGTTTACCGCAGATTAATCGGACTCTTGTTGAAGTAATGTTTTAAAATACCGCAACATATTTGCTTATAAACACAAACAGTAAAAACTTCAGCATTGAGACATCATTTTGTTTACATCAGCACATTTCAAGGTCCTCCATAAAAAACTGCAAAATATTATCATTTTCATTCGAAACTGTATGAGTAATGTTTCAACATATGGTAGGAGCAACTTTAAGCCTTGGTTTATCATATGGCTCTCATGATTTAACCTAACTTTTTATATCCATTTGACCATTTAATTTAAGATTACCATTTTTGAGGGGTTAAATGTTTTTAACCATAATGTCACAATTAAAGCAGATGTAATGTCAATGAAAATACCCTTCCTAGCGTTTTCAGTCAAAAATATATAGGTTCAGATCATTCTTTCGAAAGTTTTTAAACATGCAAGTACAAACTCAATAATTGCTGTCATATCATATTTATCACGGAGCGAGACTTATCGATCCTTCATTACATTGTTGGCGTCGACAACGGATAAGGGGGTCTAGATTTAGGTGCAGTATGTGGTAAAGTTTTTTTTATCCAGCCAGGCAAGTTCTATTGTCACTTTGAATTTTAAGATGGTGTTCAACTTTGTACAGCGCGTTGTCAATATTGGTTTCTTCGTTGTTGTATCCTAATCATTGAATGTACGATGTTGCAACAGATAGCAGCTTACCAACTAGCGTTCATTTAATATAGCGACAAATAATGTGACATATTAGATTGGATACCCCAATACAATATCATTTGTGGCAAGAAGGCGATTTTTAAGGCCGAGGCAGAAATATGATATTTGAATTTTCACAAAAAAAGGACGTATTTTTTTTTGCAATAAAAAGGGACATGATCAATCAAAATCATGTTCGCCGAATCGATTCAAATTCTCATTTTTAATTTATAACGTACTAAAACGTCTATCTAAATTATAACAAGTCATTAACAATGCGATATGACTCGATATGATTATCGACGTTTAGGGCGTATTTAAGACTAAACGCTATCTAATCAACCATACAGAAGATCGAAAGGGTTCTTCTCGACTGCTGCCTTGTTTAACTTTCCAATGTTGACATGCTCTCCCTTTTAATAACTAATCAGAAATAAGAAGATGGGGTATGAGTGCCAATGAGACAACTCTCCATCCAAGTCACAATGTGTAAAAAAGTAAACAATGATACATTGTAGGTCAAAGTACGGCCTGCAACACGGAGCCTGAACTCAGACCGAACAGCAAGCTATAAAAGGTCCCAAAAAGAATTAACATGCTTAACACATGCTTCACCCATCTCAGTTAAGGTTGAAGTTCGCATGAAAACGGAGTCAAACAATAAGCCAATAATACATCAGCAATGTTTTTGAGCTAAGTTTTACAAAATTAACCAAAACACCTGTTTATTTCACATTTCCGCTTATGAAAATGTTTGAAATAAAACAATCGTATATGATTTTTTGTCGACCTCGTAGCTAGCGTGTCTTAAACATTAAGATTGAGACTGGATATAATGTTTTGAGACATCGATAACTTTGGCAACCTTCTTGTGTATATAGTGAATCTTCGGAGAAAGCTTTAAAGTTGTTTTTTGTTTTTTTTTTTTTTAAATATTTGATTTCTCATTTTTTCAGTATTTGGCTGAATGGATACAGCCTGGGATTATTTTTTTTTAATCACCATTTGCCTCGTTATACCACATGGAGTGTTATAAAATTTGACAAAAGCTTCTACAAGATCGAGAATTATTAAAGACAAAAGTTTGATTCTTTTCGTATTTAAATGATAAATGGACTTAAATATTTGGTAGTCAACATTACACTTTTACACTGAAAGCAGCAAACGCATAAAAGAACAGGATTTTGCGGGCCCTCAACGATTTTTTTTTGGAAAAATGTTTTTTTTTTACATATTTCGACTAAAATGTCCGTAAATATTCATAATAGTTCAAAGACATTACAGTTTACTTAACAATTACACACTTGACTATTATCTTTAATCTTTTGTCAAATGTATCTGCATATTCATCGGTTGATTGAATAATGGCTGCTTAAGAACTGGAAGTTTTAGGAAATTAAAGTGCGGGAGTGTTGAAAAAGGTAGTTGCCGTCTACTATATATTTTTTTTACTTCTAACAACAACCCACACTGACAGTGCATAGGCCCAGTACCTCTTTATTGAGGGCCCAACTGATTTTTCTACTAAAACCTTTAATGCAACTTTTACCATTTTTTGGGGGGAAAAGAGAGGCGAAAGATACCAAAGGGACATTCAATCTCACAAGTCAAAAAGAAACTGACAACGCCTTGACAAAAAAAAAAAAAAAAAAAAAAAAAAACCGTCGTGTTGATCATGTTAGTACAAACCCGGTAATAAGTCTAATTCGGTATTGGAACATATCCGCTATCATCTGTGACACGGATATTCTATAACGGGCAAACAACTCGTGATGGCGTTCGTAATATTTACGTAGGGATGATCTCAACTTTACCACTTGGAAGTCTTGCTTTAATAGCTTCCTTGTGAGCAGCAACCCTCTATCAAGGAAATCAAATGGGAGATATATACTTCGTATGCAGGCGCTGCTGGAATGTTGCTGCATAGAAATGGAAAAAATCACAATTGGAAAGCTGAAATCATCTCTTTTGTAGCGAAGTTTTGTTGTCAACCGACTATCACTGTCAATTTCTAGATGTAAGTCAAGATATGAGGCAGACTTAATTGTATCTGTTGTATCCTTTATCCCAAATTCGATGGGATAGATAAGTTCAACAAAGTCCCCAAATTTTGAATTATTTAGATAGAGAACATCATTTATATAGCGGAAAGAATAATTAAAGGATACTGCTAACTTATTTTCTTTCTTTCTAAAAAGTTCCTATATGAAGTCAGCTTCATATGAATAAACGGGATAATTTAATTGGGAAATTTAAATGAATCTTCAATTTAAAAGACTTTCTTTGTTAGATCATGTTAAATCATGTTAGATCATGTTAATTCTTTTAATTTTTTAACTTAACTGCAAAAATGTCGAAAACTTAACTTAACTTTAAAAGAGAGGCGAAGGATACCAAAGGGAAATTCATACTCATAAGTCGAAAATAAACTAACAACTCTATGACTAAAAAAGAAAAAGACAAACAGACAAACAACAGTACACAAAACAACATAGAAAACCAAAGACTGAGCAACACGAGCCCCACCAAAAACTGGGGGTCATCTCAGTTGCTTCGGAAGGGTAAACAAATCCTGCTCCACATGTGGCACCTGTCGTATTGCTCATGTAAGTACAAATCCGGTTATATGTCTAATTCGGTAGTTCACATTCAGGAGAAAGGGAACGGGATTGTAGTTACGACAATTGGAACATATCCGTCGTCATCTGTGAAACAGATCTTCCATAATGGTCAACCAACTCGTGATGGCGTTTCCCAAATTTTACTGATAAAACACTGAGATAAGTACACACTTTAGCTTACCAGTACTTAAAACTTGGAACAAAATATCACATGATTTGTACCTACTTATGAAAATGCAAAAGAAATTTTTATTTTTAAAATGTATAGCAATGTGGAGGTATATTGTGATCAGGAATTAGATAAGTAAAAATAAAAATATGTTAAACAGTAAAACTGACCAAAATGACAATAGGTACCAAATATCAAAGAGCTACGGTGATAAACCAGTATAGTCCGTTCTATTAAAACGAGGTAATAAACAAAGTTATAAAAGCAGTTTCTTATCAACTGTGTATTATAGCTCTGTTCCAAAAGCATCTATGTATGGTACCTAAACACTTATACAGTAGATTTCATGTGAACAAATATAAATAAACTTACTTTTTCATTTTCTTCCTGTATATTATCAGAACTACTATTGTAATCAATACTACTAATACCACAAATCCAACAAATGCATACACGTATATCACTGAAATATAAATCTTTACAGTTTGACAACCGTCATGATCAGCTCTTCTATAACTGACAAAGATATACTTTATAAGAAGTGCATCTAAGTTCATTGAAAAATAAGTTTTACATCTGTTGGATCTACATGTTTTGAATAAGGTCTCTGACAAAAATGAAAAATTATAATAAATCATCAAAATGTAAAAACACTTACTCCAAGGCAAATTGAAAAATCGGAAATTCATTTAAAACCATCAACCAACGCAAAAGAAAAAAAAAAAAAGGTACAGGCATTTTCTAAAAAAAAATGATGAAGATTAGATACAAATCGTAGGCGGACATCAAAACTACAATGATCTCAATCAGTATTTGTACGACGCTTGTAAGCCAGCACAGCACACCATTTATCTTTTCCATGGTTGTTGTTTCAATAACTGTTTAAAGATCAGTTAAATAAATTATCAAATATATAAAGGTCAAGTTTTCTCTGACTGTTAATGACGTCTTTAGACTAAATCCATTGGATGTTGGATGTGTACTGATTGATATTTTAGTTTTAGATACATGATTTTTTTTATTAGTTGTTATTGGCATTGAACTAGCTGTCAGTAACTGCGAGTACTGTCAGATCAGTACTTAGTGTCCTTTTTGTTGTTAGGGATAAGGGATGTATAAATACCCTGCCACGTCCTGTCTGTGTTTATGTTTGATGTTTTCCTGCTTTGTATCGATCTGATGAGTTAAGACTTTTTCAACTAATTTTTATAGTTTGTTCTTATGATGTGCTGTTAAACCACTGTCCCAGGTTGGGGAATTGAGCGCTCACAAATATGTTTAACCCCGCCACATTCTTGATGTGCCTGTCCCAAGTCAGAGCCTATAGTTCAGTGCTTGTCGTTAGTTCATGTCTGTCATATTTGTTTTTCGTTAATTGTTTTGTTATAAATTAGGCCGTTAGTTTTCTCAATTGAGTTGTTTCATGTTTTTCATGCCGGGCCTTTTATAGCCGACTATACGGTATGGGTTTTTCTCATGTTTGAAGGCCGTACTGTTGCCTAAATTGCTTACATCCACTTCATTTGAACTTTATTTGAACTTTGGTGGTTAGTTGTCTCATTGGAAATCATACCTCATCTCCTTTTTTCATTTAGAAATATATCATCCTTTAACCCATATCTATAGAACAAATAAATAATCTGGGAATTACATTTCCTATTTTTCTCTTCAGGATCTGATGTGAAGTTATTTGTTAAAATAATAAATTATGTCATAAGCTTTGAAGTAAAAGATAACCCAGTTTAAAAAAAATGGTGAAATTATTACTTGTCTAAACCTACAATTAAAAGTTAGTGTTGTTGCTGTTGTTGCGTTTGTATTTGTTGCTTCTACTGTTGTCACAATATTTGTCTTTTCCATGGTTGTTGTTTCAATGGCTTCTGTGCCATATGTCATATGTGCTTGTGTAGAATTTTTCCCATCATTTGTTGTGATAGCAACAGTTGCTGCCTCAGTTGTTTTGATGGTTGTTGTGGTCACTGGAATGGTTATCAGTGCAAAATTATTAAAATTACTGTTTAAAGATCAGTTAAAGAAACTCAAATTATACATAGAAATATTTCATCTTTTAACCCATATCTATAGAACAAATAAATGATCTCAGAATAACATTTCCTTATTTTTTCTTCTGGATCTGATTTGAAGTTATTTGTTAAAATGATATATTCTATCACAAGCTTTGAAGTAAAAGATACTCAATTTGAAAAAAAAGGGAAAAAGGAACCCGTAAAAATGGACAAATCAACCAATGGTCAACGGCATGAAGAATCAGAACCTAATTCTCTCTTTTATTTCCAAATCTACCAACGGATATAGACCAACGAATTTAAGAACAGTATGTTTTGTATGGCAAGCCGTTCTCGTCGAAACTATGTTTAAACCATTTTTCGAAAAATTTACACACTGAGAATTAAAAAAACACACTGAGATTAAAAACCTAAAACACACACTGAGAATTAAAAATTACACACTGAGATTTCATAAAAACGCACTGAGATTACAAAAAATGAAAAACACACACTGAGAATTGAAAATTACACACTGAGAATTGAAAACTACACACTGAGAATTGAAAATTACACAATGAGATTTCAAAAAGACACACTGAGATGAAATAAACTGAAAAACACACACTGAGAATTTGAAATTACACACTGAGATTTGTGCGCACTTTTTATGCGCACATATCTAATTAGCATACTTAATCTGAATCTATTACAAGCTTAACACAACTAGGGGACAGAATTCGTTTGTCCTTCAATTTGGCGCTAAATGTTTTATAAAAAAACATTAAAAATACAACGTATAGAAAAACTACGTTATTAAAGACCAATAGGACAAGAAAAATACTCACTCTCATTACAAAATATAACCAAATGGTGAAAAACTTTATTAAAATTATAAGAAAACATTGGAACAATCTGCAAAAATACAAACAATGCAGTGATTTTTTCCCCAAGTGCCTATTATAGCATATATACGTAACAAAAATATAAAAGATTACCTTGCGAAATCAGAGTAACAGTTGAAAGACTTTTGAAAAGGGACCATGCATAAACAGTTTTAAGCAAAAAATCCCGTTTTACTAGTAATAATCTGAATTATAGGCAACAAACTTATGAATATGAGTTAGCAAAAAAAGTTGTTAAGTCTTGAAATTTATTACGAATGTTGGTTGTAGGAACCGCATTTCATTACAATGACAAGAGTTCGGGAGACCAATATATTAAATTGTTGAATTATTCACCTCATGAATATTCATTAGTAATTTGCATGTTAATCTCAGTGTGTAATTAACAATTCTCAGTGTGTGTTTTTCAATTTATTTCATCTCAGTGTGTCTTATCAAAATCTCAGTGAGTAATTTTAAATTCTCAGTGTGTGTTTTGCATTTTTTTTAAATCTCAGTGTGTAATTTCGATTTCTCATTGTGTTATTTTAGGTTCTTAAATCTCAGTGTGATTTTTTTAATTCTCAGTGTGTAATTTTTTCGAAAAAATGGTTTAAACATAGTTTTGACGAGAACGGCTTGCCATAGTTTTGAATCATGTCAGAGGCACTTACTACTGACCTAATGATAACAATGGGAACTTACAGTCCACCAACATTTCGTTTGTTTCTTAATAATTTATTCATTTAGTAACCGGCATATATACGAGTGTTTTCTACTGGTGTAAGTAAATATTGCTAGATGAGATCGATTCATTGTTTATTTTCATCTTTTCATTTTATATTTGCCGTACAAAAGATTAATTTCTATACTAGAAGTCAATGCATCAAACATATATTAAATATTTAAAATAAAGATTAAAGGTCTTTACTTTAATATTTTCTTTAACCTATGTTTAACAGTTAAATTATAGTATAACAACTGCATGCATATGATTAATTGCAAAAAGTCCTCAGTACTGCAAAAGTAGCTTTCCTGATGATATAATGAATACACATTTATGTGATAGTAAATTTTAGCATAATATGTAACTTTATTATACAAAAGAGTAGACCCGGTTAGACCCCTTTTTGGCCCCAAAATATAGTATTTCGAAAATTTGATCAAAATGTAAACTTTTAGCTATTTATTGGAAAGAAAAATACTTTTGTTACATAAATATGGGCTTGTTTTTTTGACATGACACTGCAAATGCATCAGGTACTAGCATAATTAATTCGTGCAAAGTCACTGAAATCTTCACAATTTTAGCATTTGTGCTTATTTTTAAAAGGTTTTTGTCTAAAATGGAAGTGGCCGCACTTGTGTTTAGTTTTAATATTTAAATATATGTTGTATTTGATGATGATACATAACATATATAAAGGTTGAGCATGACACGAATGCTGCCACTTCCATTTCAGACAAAAAAAAAAAAAAAAAAAAAAAAAAATCTGAAAATGACGTTTGTAGCATATTTGATAGATTTTTCATATTTAAGCTTAAATCAAGGCGTCTTTAATGACCAAACCAGTTCAAATCTTTTACATAAACTAATTGAATCGACTGAAGAAGACACTTAAGTGTTTTAAAAAATGTCAAAATCTTTCATCATATGTACTCCTAATTTTAGGCCAAAATCAGCCCTTCTCAGGCCTTCTCCTTTCTCATTATGTTAACTATCTAATAAAAAATATCACACTATATTCTTTCAGATTCATAAATTCATCTAGATTTTGATATTAGGCCTTAATTGTGCTGTCGACATCCAACCTGACGTCAATAACGAAGACGATTCAAATAACATGTATGAGATGCAACACAAAACTAACTGTGTTTAAGCCTTTTGTTAATCTGTTAAGATATGTACAAGGATACAATAAATCGATTTAAGAGTAAAATATCAGATAATAGACAAAAGAAGAATATGCATCAGTAGTTAATTATGCTAATAGAACTCACTGGTGATGGGCACAGAATAAACATACTTCATTCCAGTATTACTGTTCGATGCAAAACTGTACACCTGTTTATATATATAAAAAAAAAATGCGATTTACTATTTTAGATGCACAGGAGAATTATAACACAATAACACACTTATTATTAGGAAAGTGCTGTTTCTATTGGTTTTATTTTTGTCATGTAATACTTTTGTGTGATGAATGATTTCGACAAGCATTTTGGAATTAAACGTTTTGATCAAAAATAAAAATGGGAAAGGAAAACCTTATTTCTGTTTTCACTGCCACCTGAAGCCCCCCGAACTGCACAGGTTTTGAAAGAATACAGTTTTATATTAAGGGTTCAAAATACAGTATGCTAGGAGTGACAAATAAACATTATTGTTCAATGTTCACCTGTATAAATGTGTAACAATTCATTTTACAAACCTTCACTATTACCGGCTGTGTCAATGGTCCTTCGGCATGCATTATCGCAACATAAGCATCATTATGCCACAGAGTTCCGCCATAATTGACTGGACTGTCTTTAGTTTGAAATATTCTTGAATCACCGCCTATGCTGCTTGTTATAATTGGATCCCCTTCTTCAGTAAATATTTCTGAAATGATGAAACGATACTCTGTTCCTCAAAATGATCTTTTAGATTTGTTTTCCTCAATACCTTAAAGGTAAATTCTATGTATAAAAAAGTCTTTCGGAATAGACTGTTGGTTTTCTCATTCGATTGGTTCACATTTTTCATTCCGAGCCCGTCATGTACTTTGGTTACTTTGGTTTGTTCATACAACCATTGGTCACTGTACGGCCTTCAACAATGAGAACACCCACATCGCATAGTTCGCTGTAGGCAAATGTAAAACATGTCAAATGAGAAAACTAACGGCCTGATTTATGTACAAAATAATAAACGAAAACAAATATGATATATAGCAACAAACGACAACCACTGTATTACAGGCTCCTGACTTGGAACAGGCACATACAAAATGTGGCAGGGTTAAACATATTTAAAGGCACAAACCCGCCCCTAATCTGAAACAATGTAGTAACGGCACAACACAAGAACAAACTATTCAAAACAATAAACGAAAATGAATATGAGAAACAGCTACAAACGACAACCACTCAATTACAGGCTCCTGACTTAGGGACAGGCAAATATAGGATGTGGTGGGGTAATATAAATAAGAAGATGTGGTATGAGTGCCAATGAGACAACTATCCATCCAAGTCACAATGTGTAAAAAGTAAACAATTATAGGTCAAAGTACGGCCTTCAACACGGAGCCTTGGTTCACACCTAACAGCAAGCTACGAAGGGCCCAAAATACTAGTGTAAAACAATTCAAACAGGAAAACCAACGGTCTAATCTATATAAAAGACGAGAAACAGTTATGAACAACACCAACAAACGACAACCATTGAACAACAGGTTCCTGACTTAGGACAGGTGCATAAAAATGCAGCGGGTTTAAACGTTTTAACAGGCGCCAACCTTCACCTTAACCTGAATCAGTGGTATAACATGTTTGATGGCACCAAACCCTCGCCTAACCTGGGACAGTGGCATAACAGTACAAGATGTTGCAGCTTAATCGAAACTGTATATACGAATACATGTGATAGAAACGAATATACTGTCCCGGCAATGCTAAGCTAAACGACACTGTTGGTTAACATGTTACCTGTATAATACTGCTTCATATCGTTCCATACAAATGATATTTCAATGTTATATGCACCAACAGGAATTTGTGTCCACTCTCTTCGTGTCCCTATATGAAATACATATATTTTTAAAAAATCATTTCATTATGCAAGAGAAAAGGCATTGAATATTTTCACGGGCATTAGAAATCTTCATGTGCGGACTGCCCATTTCTGGTTGCTATTAACGTTTATGCTAGTTACATCTTTACTGAAAAAATAACTATCTGCGTCCTTAAAATTAAAATAAATAAATGTCTATTTATAAAATAATATCAAATGAGTAAATACAAAGACATTTAAATAAAACGCTGCATGAAGTTGATTTGCTACATAGAAATTTTATTTTTGATAGGAATTGGTAACAAATTTCAAAATTATAAATTTCGACTATAATAATAAAAATGCAAAAGTAAATAAAAGGTATGCAAGTAACGCTGATAGAATGTATAAATTGAATTTTCATCATGTTTATCTTGCACAAAAAATACCAAGATGATTTAATGAAACTGGCAAATCAAAAAGTTCCAACGTTATGAATAAAAAAACGATGCATTGAAATTTAAACATAAAATAAAGAACAAGTCAGCAAATGTGAAAGACAAACTTTAAAGTTAAAAAACTACCAACTTTCAATAACACTTGATCCTGTGATGACCTATTCATCGTTTGTGTGCATTTCAAGTAGCTTTACCTTTTAATTGTGTATCTAATTCCAATAGCCATATGAAAAAAAGTATTTAACTGCTTACATTGATGCGCATTTTTTTTATAATATAGTAATATTTTTTTGTGTTAAAAACACCTGTCGCTATTATTTAACTAATGTAAAAGTACTCAGAACAAACATGGCAATAAGTGTCTCATCCTGATCATATAGTTATCAGAACAAACAATGTAATAAGTGTCTTATCTTGGCCATAAAGTACTCAGAACAAACAATGTAATAAGTGTCTCACCCTAGTACATACAATCCTTAAATGAAGCATTTCATATGTTTGAAAATACATTACAAATTACAAACAGATATTAATATTTACATTGTGCCACATCATCAGTAAAAGTTCCTTCTTGGATAAAACATGTACTATTGTCACCATTACACACGCCACATCCATCAAATACACCAGAATTAAGTGTATTGGAGCAGTCGAATCTCTACAACATAAACACAACAACATGTAATCGACATGGTTCTAATTTGCTGAAATATCGCCTCTCCTTTCCCCCCAATAATGAGCGTTTGACACAGGATTTCTTCAAACAAATAGGGGCATATGACAAATTCTGTGTTGAATTCAAATAACCAAGAAAGAGTGTGTTGTAGGTTATTGTATAACGAATGTCTTCGTTCTATCAAACCCTTTTACCCTTTAAATTGCTCCAAAAATCCGCTTCACCTTCTTGACATAGCATCAACTTTCAGTTCTCAAAAGCTTTCCGAAGGGTGCAACTAGAAGAGTATGAACTGCTTATGGACTATTACGTAAGCGGTTGCGCAGTCTTTACTTTCTATGCACTTAGGGTTGTTGAATTAATTTTTCTTACGTTTTAATGTTATCTGTCATTCTTCGGCATGTATTACTGACTCTTTTAATTTTGTTATATTTTGATCCCTTCTTTAAACTGTTTACTTTTCGCAACTTTAATCTCACATAATATTCAAACATCCCTTAACAATATATATTACCTGACAATAGCCCTCTAAGCAAGCAGAATAAAACCCTGGGCGTCGGGAATATTGATTTGCGTCAGCTGTATCTAAGGTTCCAGGACACGGCGTACCGTTTTCTATCAATCCAAATCTTGTAAAATCAGGTCTGGTATACCCCGGAGCTGATTCACAAAAAACTTCACATACACCGTGGTCTAAAAAAATATCGAATTTATTTTAAGACAGCAACAACAAAAATACAAATACAAAAGACTTGTATACGTAAACATAAAGTTGGCTATACAATACATCAAGCTTCAAACCGTCCGAACTAAAAAAGAATGTTATGAATATCACCAACTCTCAATCATCTGTCATCAACATCAGACTCCCTAAAATACAAAAACACACATTATAATATGACGAACCTTAACGATGTTCTTGACTTGGAAACGGCACATGAACATGTAACGGAGTTAAATTATGTTTGGGAAATTTCAAGCCTCCGTTGTTAGTTTTATCCAGCTGACCTATAGTCGTTTCCGTACTCATGGTTTGTTTTCTTTTCAAATTCAAAAAAAAAAAAAAACCTACAATAAATTATGTACAGGATATCTGTACTGGAATAGTATGTAACCCTAACATAACGGTATAATAGATTGCAAAAAAAAAAAAAAAAAAAAAAAAAAAAAAAAAAAAACAAAAAAAAAAACAAACCAAACAATAAGCAAAACATGTTGTCGTGCTAATCATTAATCATAACCCTCTTGCAATTCAAAGTATGGCAAAGCAGGAATTAACAAAATATGTTAAGTGCATAAAACATATTGAAAAGTTCAAAGTATAGTCAAACAGGAAGTATGAATCTGACAAAACCGAAAAGTTTTCACACGGTACAACTCATCACTGTTGAATTGCTGACTCAATATGTCGTCATTTCATTTAGTAATTTTAAGAAAAGTTTGATAACATATTTAAGTTCATTCATCAAATTAAAATAATAAAAAAAAAAAAAAAAATGGAAGAAGTCATTCTTTTCAGTATTTTTTGAGAAAAGTGCGATAGAAATATCTTTTGGAAGAACGAACGAACAGAAAAGGTGATTACAATATAGCTCGCTTTTATTTGACTAGACGTTTCAAATTATACCGTATTTTTTTCATTTGGTCACCAATAAAAATTCTGAAAAAACTGTGTATTTTTCAGTAAGACAGACGTAATTGTTGATTTCATTTGATACAGTACTAGTATCGGAAACAATTCAATAAAAATTCTGAAAAAAACTGTATTTTTCAGTAAGACAGATGTAATTGTTGATTTCATTTGATACAGTACTAGTATCGGAAACAATTCAGAATATCACGACTACCTGAAAATTACAAGCTGGTGTATATCAGAGCACTGAAACCTATACCGTGCATTATCAGTGATGGAGAACTTAGCAAACCAGACATCCACAAAAGTATGTGTTTCGACCGAAAAATTAGCACTTTTTTATATCTGATACATAGGAAGATATTTCTTAAAGATATGTATATATCGTTGATATACAATTTAACTACAGTAAGTAAACATGAAAGGAGTTAAATACTTTTCTACATACTTAATGATGAGTAAATAGTTCCTGAAGCTGTATATTCTGTTTCATTAATGATGTTGTTATCAATTAGTCTTTGACATGTCTCGTTTGCTCTTTGTATTATAAGAATAGAATCCGTACTACTGTCCCCATCGCATGGCTGAAAAAATCACGAAAATGATGAAGACAAAATGTGTAGGATTGTTTTCCTATTTCGATGATGACCATTTGTACCATTGCACTGCCAATAAAACCTTAAGATTTTTTCTATTTAATATATCTTTAAATTAACAGACCAATTTCAGAGTTATATCGATTAAAACACGCAGTATTTTTATTTATTAATAAGCCTATTTCTAAAGCATATGCAGATCAACTGGCATGTTGAATATATACTTCTGGAGGAGCACATGCAATCACCAACAGGTTTTGGTGTGGTTTGCGTTGATCAGTCTTTAGTTTTCTATCCAGTGTTTTGTAAATTGTTGTTTGTCGTTTTTGGTTCCTGCCATTGTTTTGTCGGTCTTTGACTAATGAACTTTTAGTATCCTTTTGGTATCAACTGCCTCTTTTGGTTAATGATACAATAGTACCGCTTAAGTGAACGTTAGAGCCGTCTTGACCTTGTTGTAGGGTATGAATGATTTGTTCATTGTTGAAGACCCTACATCAACTGTCAAGATGAAGAACAGGAATAAAAGCCCTGTTCATTGATAATTTTCTATGTTTTCTATGTATTGTGTGCGATTTTGTCCCATGTACATTTACTCCATATCTTTCATTTTCTATTGATTCTAGAGTTTGTCTCTAGTGCTGTGTGGAGGCAGTAGAACGTTTCCCCGTGCTTGAGGTGTATGCTCTTATAATATTTACAGTTATTGTGTGTTTGTTCATGTGAGAATTTCTCATATTAATACACCGTCAAAATTTCATGTTTGGTTAAATTTCTTCAAAATACTTGTCTGGTCATCTGTTTTGTATATTGCCCTTTCATACTATTTTAAACTGCTAGGTTTTCTTACATATATTTCGATGTGCCCCGTGCTGTCTATCATTTGTTTTTTTTTAGTTTTATATGTATTATGTATCATTTGTTGTTTCGAAATTATTGGTCTTTTTTGTTGGGCAATGTATGACAAATATATGTTCGAAAACCTCGCCCGTAATTATAAATTATGTAATTCATTGACCGCTCCCGACATGTGTAACTTCAAGGCATATTTTAGCGGCGATCGATGTCTTTCAAAATTACTTTATCAATAGTACCGCTTAAGTCGACGCTAGGGCCGTCTTGACCTTGTTGTAGGGTATGAATGATTTGTTCATTGTTGAAGACCCTACATCAACTGTCAAGATGAAGAACAGGAATAAAAGCCCTGTTCATTGATAATTTTCTATGTTTTCTATGTATTGTGTTCGATTTTGTCCCATGTACATTTACACCATATCCTTTCATTTTCTAAAGAAAGTAAATCCAACACTGTAATAATATGATGAGTCCATCATCACGTAAAGATTATAGCTTGACTAGGAAAATTTTCAAAACAATATTAGAAAATATCAATAACTACCGTAAGACTGCAGCCTTCAGCTTCGTATTCGTTTCCCTCGCAATTTGCACTGTTTTTTGGACTAAAGTATTAAACAAAAAATTTACTAATGATTCACTAATCAGTAAAGTATAAGTTGAGATCTGTAAAATATGGCTGCACAATGATTTGTGTCACAATTGTTTATCTCTGTTTTGTTGTTATACTTATTGAGAAAATATGTGACTAAGCCATTATATTTAGGTTCATTTTAAAATTTCTAAAACGTTGTCTGTTTGAGACTTCAGAAATCATACCAGATCTCCAGGTCTGTTAAAGTTCCTCAAAGATAGTGTAAGTAATCTACAGTATCTGTTAAATTTACACACATCTTTTTATATTCGTGATTTAGTGATTTGAGTCATGGATGCCTGTCTATCATTAAAACCCAGTTAGTTTGAACATGTTTTGAAATTGGCATTGAATACTAATGAAAATCGTCGACATAACCGATTTCGATGATGTGAAGTGTAAAATACAGTAAGTTAGTGAATAAGTTAAATATTAATTCTAATAGCATGAAAAATATCAATGTGCCATAAAGGTATGTTTCAAGAACAACATATTATATCAAAGTCATAAGAAACTTTCAAAATCAGAAAATATCCTTAATTTCTTGTAAAACATATTTATCAACATCTTTAAAATAAGAAATTACAATTAAAAAAACCTACGTTGGGTTATTACATATTCTTCGTCTGTAAATCATTCCTCGTCCACATGTCCGGGAACAGGTCGTCCAGGTTTCCCAATCTGACCACCCTCCTACCCGCACTTCAGGATTAGTTAATTGAGCTTCCGACCAATCAGCACACGCACCGCGAAAGCAGATCTAAATAAAGATTCAATTGAATATGCCACAATTATTAAAGCTTGTATATAACATGATTAAGATCAAAATCTTGTTAACTTTGTGTGGTAAAGTTCATGTAAATGACAAAGAAAAGCTGAAAAAAGAACTACAATTCCAGGAATACAAGCGATATAGCAAGAAATTGTTATTTCTAATGTTGATTTTCTTGTCTCGTGAGAATTTTCTTTAGAGATCTACATTTCCTTTACTGGTCAATTTGTTGGAATTGCAGTGCACCCAACAGTTTTGTCCATGACAGAACAGACGCCGGATATTTTCATTTGTCGTAGCCACAATTTCAATCCTTCTCTCGATAAATAGTTCAATGTGTTTTTTGTCCTTTTTGGTTTATCAGCTCTTCAATATTTGAACAAGTTTTTTGAATTTTAAAAATTTTAGTCTCGAGCATCACTGAAGAGACGTTAATTGTCGAAATTCGTATCTGTTGCAGTAAAATTGGTACCGTTAATGTTATTGGTGACTACTAGTATGTTGAACGCATCTATCCCATCGAACTTGAAATAGAGCATACATAAGATAAAGTTAGGTTTTCTTCATATCTTGACTTCATCTAAAAATTGACAAAGAGGGTCAGTTGACAACAAAACTTTACAACAAAAGAGAGGATTTTAGATACCCAAACGTACACTTTCCATTTCTGTGTAGTATTCACTATTATTATTGAAAAAATATTTCATTCCGTGGTTGCCTATTGATTATTTTCTTATTTTTCTCACATGAATCCTGTAAATGCACCGATGACAGGCAGAACCTAAAACCATTTGAGTAGCATTTTACAACAATTAATGAGAAAGGATAAATAGATAAGAAACATTGCATACGTAGTTGTAGCTTTTGATATCAATGAAATTGGATTAGATGCTGACTTGAACCGAAAGACATTACTGTAAGTGAATATACTTATGTTCTATATACAACTTAGTTCCTTTATACATTGGAAGCAAAACTTTATACAATATATGATCCCTCACAATATTGAGATTTTATATTCACCTTTTGATCTTCACAGTATAGACCGGTAATAGAATCAGACTGCTTGAACATTTGACCATGTGTATTCCCAACGTTATGATCAACACAGCTATACAGGTTACAAGAAGGGTCCTGTCGACAGATAAAAACTTAGTTATGGTGTTATTCATTTGTACATACAATTTATTTATCGCTTTAGTGACGACATCGAACATTTTGACATTCAACTTATGCTGCCACAGGTGATGCAATTAAAAGTAGTTGTTTAATCCCATTGGAGATACTCGGCTTAAAATTTGGTAAAACTTAAATACTGAGATCGAATATATTACGAACGCTATCACGAGTTGGTTGACCGTTAAGGAAAACCGGTATCACATTTGACTATAAATATGTTCCAGTTGTCATAACCATAATCCGGTCATTTCTTCCTCGATCGTGCCATCACTAAATGAGGCTTATTACGAAATTTGAAATCAAAATTGAGAATGGAAACAGTGAATGTGTCAAAGAGACAACAACCCGACCAAAAAGCAGAAAACAGCCAAAGGTCGCCAATGGGTCTTCAACACAGCGGAAAAATCCCACGTCCGGAAGCGGGCTTCAGCTGACCCCTAAATAATACTGTGTATTTTTTTAGCGAAAATGGACGTCACCCTTAACTCCAAAACATATAAATGAACCAAAATTTAAAACATACAAGACTAACAAAGGCAAGTGGTTTCTGACTTTGAACATGCACAGAAATGCGGCGGGGTTAAACATTTTCTGTGAGATCTCATCCCTCTTCCTATACCTTCAGCCTATGTGGAATAAACAACACACAGCAATACACACAATAAAACTCAATTCTAAAGAAGTCCGAGTAGGATGTTAGAAAAGGTAACAGAAGAATCTAAGCAAAATGACAATGATCAACATAAATTAAAAAAGGACTACTAGCAGTTACTGACATGCCAGCTCCAGACCATAGTTAAACTGATCGAAATATTATGTCTCCATCATATGAAAATCAAGCACAATCCCTCCCATTATGTGTTTAATATCATACCATCATAAAATATGCGAAAAGAACATAAACCGTATCATGCCAACAAATGGTTTCAGAATAGTTGTGTTTATTTCCGATGCATAGAACCTATGAGTGAATCAAGATTAATTAAAAAAATGCCATCTTTAATGACCTGACAACAGTATCGTAACTATATCCTATCTGAATAAGTCTGTTTAAAGGTTTGGTTTAGCTTTTTATGTGAATGACGACACTTTTGTGCTTTGTATAGAATACTACCATAAAAGATGGGATGTGAAATACCTGAACATATAAGATTTCTGCACGTTGATTGATATTACGAATGATATACTTGTTATGATGATAAAATTTGGTAAATGTTTTGACAAGTTTGTGATATCAAAAACCCTGATGTGATTATTCTTCAGTAATATAAAGATTAAGGATAAGCATTAAGGGTGTCACACATGGGGTTGGATCTGCTTACTCTTTCGAAGCTTATACGATCATTCCCGACGTTTGGCGGTTTCTTTACAGTGTAATGTTGACTTGTTAGTCTTTTCGTCGTTTTCTATCGCTGTCAGTTTCTATTCATTTTTTTCGTGTTCGATTTCATGAGTCATTATGAAGAAAATGCTTTGAAATTTAAATTTGCCCACCACAACATTCGGATATTCACGGTATCTAAATCCACGTCCGTATATTTGTTCACATACTTCATCTGCTGTCTTCAACTGACCTGGTAATAAAGAAATAGTATAACTACTAGTATACAGAAATCATATAGATAAAAACAATTAAAATACACGTGTAACTATAGTGAACATCAACAGATATAGTTTTCAATTAATATCAAAACTATATTCTGTCTCAAAAACACAAAAAAATATGTCTACAGATATGCTTACATTAACATTAGTATACTATATTTTATGTAGAACTTGTCTTGTGATCATGCAGTTTCATATATAAAATAGTGAAAAACCGAAGTGGAAAGTTGAAAATAACAAGTCCAAGGAAACAAACAGTTAAAAAAAACCAACAGTTCACAAAACGCTAAACAGAAAATTAAAAATTGGAACAATGCAAACTCCACAAAGAAAAAAAAAAAAAAAAAAAAAAACCCAAAAACCCACTTTTATGAAGCACTTTGTCATGTCTAATTGAAGATTTTTATATCTAAAGAAGTATAATACAAGTTTACAAATACCTTTTCAATCTAACAATAAATCAGTACATTACACCATGCACTACTATTATATCTCAGCAAGGGCGTCTAAACAATACTAAAACATATTTCTGATTGACAGAGAGGAAGGAGACATCACTTGGGTATTTGAAAAAAAAAAAAAAAATAAGTCAATGACAACAGGAAAACCCATGGCCAAATGAATAAATGAAAGCATAACACGCCCTTATAGTATATGCATATTGGAATTGTTACCAGACTAGAATGTGATGTTTAGAAAGTATCTTAGCAGAAGCGAATAAAATGGCTATGTTGAAACACATATCTGGGGATAGCCTTAGGTGAATAATGATTGCGTAAATTATTACTGTTTAAAGTCCTTTATCTCTAAAAAAAAAAAAAAAACCAGAAAGTTTTCAAAACCAAAATCAAGTCTAGTTCCATAACTCTGGAATGAAATATCAAAACTTTTTTAAATCAAACAGGTTGTAGTATTTACAATTTCCAACAATAATGTAAAGTTTCCAGTAAATCAAGAAAACTCGAGTTATGGTACAAAATGTGAAAATTGTCTCGTAACTCTGGAAAGACAAACAAGAAAACTAAAAATCAAAACGCAGTTTCCTCTTATCAATCCTAACAATAATGAGAAGTTTACAGGAACTCATTCCTGGAATTCCGTCGTATATGGAAAGTGCGTCGTATGTGACAAATGCCTTAAAACTAATGGTTAAATTTCCAAAAAAATGGAACGACAAAGCCAAAAATAAAACTAATCGAAATGGGACTTTTTCCATCAATCGTAATGTTGTGTAAAACAGATATAAGAATTGACTAAAGCAAATTTGACTGATCGTACGAGATTTTGACTTAATGGACAAATGAAAAACATAAAAACCTATGACTAAATGAAATCAGACAAAAATCAATACATTGCCAAATGAAAAATATACAAAGCCATTGCATAATGAAAAATAGACAAATCCATTGCCAAATGAAAGCCGCATAAATCCATGGCAAAAAAAAAAAAAAAAAAAAAAATCCCGCCAAAAAAAAAAAAAAAAAACACAGACAAGGTCATTGCCAAATGAAAACATACAAATACATGGCCAAATGGAAACCAGACAAATATATGACCAAATGAAAAACAGACAGCCCCATGGAAAAAAAAAAAAAAAAAAAAAAAAAACAAATACCAAATGACAAATATATGACCAAATGAAAACAGACAGCCCCAAAAAAAAAAAAAACCAAACAAACAATTCCATATCCAGATAAAAGATGGACAAATCCAAGGACAAATGATAAAACCAACAAATCCATGGCCAAATGAAAAACAGAAACATCTATGGCCAAATGAAAACGGACAAATCCATGGCTTAATGAAAACAGACAAAAGAAAAACATTGGTTAAGAAAAAACTAAAGCTAAACCCATTTGTGACCACTTACAAAGTAATGCTCGATTGAAGTTATTATGATACTCTGAAAACAAAAGATAAAAAAAAAAAAACATATGTCGCACTCATTTTTAAAATAAATAAATTAATATCGAAGCACTGCATGTTTAAGCAATAAGTATTTAACATACAAAATGTCTGTATATGCATTTGTCAAATCACCGAGTGTATTTTTCAAGACCCGGGAAATGAAGGTTCCAGTAACCGTGCAGGTTTCCCACAAAAAAATTGTGATTTAAATATCCGTAAAACGATTATGAAAATAAAATATGAGTGTTTAACCTGCAATTATCATCGTTACTATGGAATGTCGCTATGCAAAGATTGACCCTTCTACACGTAACCAGAAATCTCAAACTAAAGTCTTCTGACAATATTAATTCAGTTGGCAGCAATATCATGAAAAAATTAAAAATAATATCTAAGAAATTGTAAGCGTCCGAAGCACTTTTCAGGATTTGCCTTCGTCAGGAACACTACCAAAAAGAAATCTTAATAATAGCAAAGTTAATTTTACCTGCAGCATTTAGCAACCGCAGAAGAAACGTGCCATTAAACGAACATTAACGGATCATCGTTAAAGAGATAAATTTTGCTGCAAACTATGTTATTGTCCTACAGAAGAATATGGTACAGAAGGACAATGCCTAGTCCCAAACAGCAAGGGTAACAATGATTTCATAGCTCAGAACAACATTCATATATTGCCATATCCCTTTAAGTCGCCGGTTTTAAACTCCAAAGAACATTTTTTGGACAAATTTGATAGGGTGGGTCCAATAAAGCAAACCTCAAACTTAATCATTGGATAAACTCAATCAAACATGGATTTCATAGGATACCACTGGTCCGAATACAAAATTATTAATCCATACCAAGAAGATGTAGAATAGTGTTAATCACACAAGGTGGTCACAATTTATACTGCCTTAAACTTCAGCGGAAATTGATCCAAATTATCGGACATATATCTTGCATTATCATGTCATATTGCAGAAACTAACGTTGTTTGAAGCGTATTTACCTAGAAGTTCTGGCACTAATATCACTCCCTGTAAAAATGCTGGATTGACTTCATTATCAGCAATATTGTCAGTCCATAGACACCCATGATTGCCAGTTCTGTGAACAGTATGAACATTACGTAATAAATCAAGTAACACAGTGAACAACAAAACTGCGTTTTTGAATTACCCGCCAAAAAGTTTCGAAAAAAAAACTTCAGTTATATAATGATTCACAATAGAAAACAGGCTTATAATTTAGTTCTCTAGGCTGGTGTTCCGTGCACAGAACACTCACCAGTGAAGCTCAAAATCAAAACAATTGGAAGCCTTATACAGTTACAACGTTGAAAAGTATTAATAACGAAAATTCATACACATTTCTGCTAATTTTAGGTATAGGTTATTATGGTTAAAATTTACGCCATCAATTTGCAAGTTATTTGATTGTTTGTTGGATATTTGTTTAAGAAAAGGTCAGCATTATATAAGAACAAGCAGTGCTATTTTTCATGCCTTATTGTCTGATTCATATGACGCATATTCCATGGAACTATCCTATTAACTTCATATTCTGCTTAATACCATAATTTTTCTCGTTCATCGTTTCACATTTCAGGAACAACACAAAGGGCGTGAATTTTCGGACACAAACTGGTCGTCTTTCTAAGGCACTGGTGAAATATGTCTTTTAGCAACTGGTGATTTTTGTTTGTACTCTTTGCATTTTTAATTCTATCTTTATTAAATACACTTTCCAAATCAACATTGTATGTTCTGCTAACTTGCATAGGTATATATCGTCATTTTGAAATGAGTATTCTGTAAATATTCGTATTCAAAGTTATGCTAAAAAAAACCCACAGAATTACTGATCTTTAAATGCGAAAGAATATATGTCAGTTTTTGCGCGAAAAAAGAAAATGTTTTAAAATATTTTCTTGAAAATGTATTAAGGTGCAGCGAATGATTTCCTAGTTCTTCACTTTCTTTTTATCAAAGAATAGATTTTACTTTAAAAATATTTTATTAGTCATGAAATCAACAATGTGTTAAAATACCATGGTAGCCTTTTATTATACAATAGTATATTATGTTTTCTTACTGTAACATTGTGTTCATATCATTGACACTACATGTACTCCATCCGACACCTGCACCACCCATTATTCCAACGTCTGGAGATAAACAATTTCTATCAGCGTCATGCAGCATACCCATGCTGTAATCAATTACATAGGTTGTAATGGTTATGGTTAATTATTCCTAAAATGTATTTAAACGAATTTCTTGTTTGTATTTAAAAATGTAATTAAGCGGACATTCATAAGTCGAAGAAAAGATTAATAAATCCACAAAACACTAGATAGAAAACTAAAGATTGTACAACATGACCCCACGAAAAATGGGGGGCAATCTCGGATGCTCCTACAATAAATAGTTTTGACAATACTAAGAAATCAAATATATCTTGAAAACTACATTATATCTATATTTATATCTGTATGTACAATAGTAAAATGACTAGTAATGTAAAAATAACCTATTGATAGTATGCTATCATTTCAAGCTATTTGACAGACACATCACATATGAACGGTTAAATCGTAGTCTATCAAAGCGCATATAAATAACATACTTATGACCTATTTCATGGGCTGTAGCGACATATGTTGTAATCCCATCTGCAGAAACACCACATCTGTACCTAGCATTGCATACTGTACTTTGGTAAGCTAATCCTCCCAATTCTGAATTAGGTATGCTATATTAATAGAAAAAAAACTTAATTAGTCAAAAAGCAACGCTTGCGACGTTCGAAGGAGGCGATCAAAAATTATATATTGGGTATACGTCAATGAAACAGCTACCAATCGAAACAAGATACCAAAAACATCTAAGGTAAGCAGACTATTTCAGCGTATTTCTAATCGTAATAAATTATTCATTGAATGACGTAATTGATTCACGTATATTACGGCATAAGATAAGATTTGGCTTTTGACTGTTTAGATGCTATATATTTGTATTATAAAAAACTTCAAATTCACATTTTGTTTTGAGAACTGTCCTTCACTGCAACGTTAGTTTCCAGTAGTTTATTGTTGTACCAAAATTTGACATCCTTATTTATTACAAACTTAAGGGTTTTGAATATTTATGGAAAAAACAACTTACAGTTTACATTACAAGCAGCTGTTGATTCACATACATTATGATGTGAAAGCAACTGTGAATACAAAACTATTCTCTTCCAAAATACGAATTGAACAATTTTTAATCATTTGCAGTAGAAATATCCAGTTGTTTGGGTAAATGTATACATGTCGTTGTAACTTGATTTCACTTGTAAATAATACAGGCAAACAAATTAAATGCGTGAAATGCTGTTTTTTTTTCTTTTTCAAATTGGCATTTAGCTGTTTATCGTTGGTATATTGTCGGAATTATTTTATGTCTTACCCTGTGTGAACATGTACATGATCGTAAGCCAAACCGGTTTGAGTTCCCGTACATATAGTTTTCAATTGAACGGACAGAGAAGTGGAAGCATTGTACCAGGACTGAAATCGAAAAATAGTATAAGTTAACTTTAGGAAAACTGTGTTCTAAAAACTCGTTTATCATCGCCACTTCTTAACGTGCAAGTCCATCATGTCCATAATCTAAACGCTAGTTTGGCTTTAGAGATACATTATTGTTTTCATCCGTTTAGAAATTATTGTTTGGCGGCAGACCTTTGACAGCCTCTATTATATTTTACACAAATGATATAGAAATGGAATGTTTAAAGTTTGATTGATGGTACAGAAACTTGTCAATTGTTGCAGATTATAAATCTACCTGTTTTTCTTTTTCAGGTGTATGTATTTGTTTAATTGTTGTTTCATTGTACGAATATCCCACACAAACTTATATTCATGAATAGGACTGTTATCATAACTATCTTATCTATAAGAATTAGAAAGTCAAAAGATGTACTATTACAATGGCTGAAATACAAACAACTTGTTTAATATTTATTGTATTACACAATGACAGCACTGGAAAAACACAAGAAAGTGCGGAAATCCAAAATATGTTCCTAAACATATGTATTGCTAAAAGAATCCATCCTCATCAGGAGGAACATCCCAAAACGAGGAAAACGGTTTTAGTGTTAGCGTCGATGATCAAAAGTGTTAGAGATGAAATCAGACTCCCTTTTTCATGATAAAACAAATGTATTCAAGACATTTAATGAATCAAAATTCTTTCTATCAGCTTTTCAGATTTAAACTATTTCTTCATAGTTATTTTATAACGAATTGAAGATATAACAAATGAACATCTTTTATTATTCATGAATATAAGTGAAAATTGTATTTTGTATTTTGAAGAATTCTTCAAAAAGTACATATAATTATTCTCACCGGGTTTATATCAAAAAACGTCATAAGTTTGATTGATAGAGTGACGTTATAATTTAACACATCAGCACGACTCCATTCAGACTGCACCTGCAAAGATAAAAAAAGACATTACATCGGCTTTCGTGTTGCTTTCTGCTTTGTGTTCATTTTATAATTCTTGTTAGTGACAGATGAATATTAGCAGCCTATTCGCTAAACTAAACGCAAAGAACTTTCAAACATCGAGGAAGCTTTTGATTGACGTTTCGAGCATTCCCTTTAAGGATGCAAACAGCTAGAGAAATAAAAGGTCTTTTCAGTTCTGATTTTTATACATTCAATCATCTGTAATGCATGACACACAGACAATTCTCTATACCCTTACTTATAAAGCCAGGTAATAGTATGGATGGTCTCGTAGAATTGTGTTCGACTTGCATTCCAGAAGTCATCTGTTCAATCCATAGCCGGGTGAAACCTAGGACTTACAAAATGTATTTGCTGATACAACATTTAAGAGTTGGTCGGCTCTGAGTTTGAAAAATGTATCGGAGTAGGCCACATGTCTTCCTGTTGAGTCGCTTCTTGTCAATTGATATGTTTGAAATCCGATTCAGTGTGTCGATTTAGTACTAACATCATCATGTTCTCATCCGGATGTGCAAGTTATATTTGCCACTAGACGCTAACCAATAATTCCTCATCGTCAGATTAATAGACACTAAGCTGTATTGGTTTATCTCATTGTTGAAGGCTATGCGGGGACCTATAATTGTCAACTTCTATTTTATTTGGTCTCTGGTCGAGAATTATCTCATTGACAATTATACCATCTTCTTATTTTTATATTTTATTAGGTAAAAAAATGTATGTTAGCTCAAAATTCTATTATATCAAATAAATCAAATATATTTATATCAAAAGAAATTCAAGACGTTAAATTCGAAGTGCAATATTGAAGTATTCAACCCTTGATCCCACTTATGATAAATGACAATATGAATATTTGAATTTGTCATTTTATTAAGTTGATTAAGTTAACAAAATAAATCACCTGAGATTTAAATTATTGTTAAATCTTTCTTTGTAATATTTAAAGATTTGGGAACGATATTCTTTACTTATCTTAACGCTGCGAATAAATTTAATACTGAAATGATTATGTTGAACCAATTATTTTGGTCATATCTTCAGCTATTCATAATTTGTTACCAAAAAGTCTTCTAAGGTTTATGTTTCAGATTTTTCATTGTCATTCCTTAACATGCTAAGATATAAAAGTTTGTTTTTTTCAAATTCTTAACATAAACACATAATTTGTTTGCAACTGTACGTTATCAAGAAATCAATTAATCGTACTTAAACGCATCAAAGATACCAGACTTATAAGTTTGTACGCCGACGCGCGTTTCGTATAGGACTCATCAGTAGAGATCGAATCAAACGTTTAGAGAGCCAAATTAAATACAAATATGAAGAGCATTAAAAACATAAAAATCCGATAATTTGTGCCAAAACGGCTAAGGCAATCTATACCTAGGGGTAGAAAAAAAATAAGTGTTTTGAAAATTTCAAATTTTACAAACAGTAAATTTACAGAAAATTAAAGTTGATGTAAGTAACTTTATTTTTTCCTATTGGTAAAATGGGAAGTTGGAAATGTAAAATTGCGTCGAGGATTCTTTCTTCGTGTTTTTTAACGTTTATTTCATCATGTACATACAAACCCTGACCCGAAGACAAACTAAAAATAACGCAAAACTCTAATCTTTTCCAATCGAACTCAAGAAAAAAAAAACCGAAAACTTAAGAATGATTAACACAAACCAGTTTTAAAACCGTGGGTGATCTCAAATGTTATTGAATGAGATGCAGATCCTGCTCCATTAGTGGCACCCATCCTGTTGCTTACAACCTATTTTCAAACATAGTGTTTTTACAATAAATTATTGTGTATACCTTGGTCATTCATTTTTACTTAATGCTTTATAAACCTAATACATTTATTTATACGTTCCTAAAGCAAGAAATATATCTTCGTTTGCCATTCTTTGTAATGAAACATATTAAAACTCATTCTTTCAGTTTGTCTCTACAATGTTTTTAACAGACAAGTAAACATCGGTGATGACGCACATCTGGTGATGTCACAATCGAGAAGACGGGATTTTGGTTTCGACATTTGAAACTAATCCGTGGTCATCTATGACATAAGAATCATGATATGAAAGCAAGCTCTGAAACATCGCATTAACTTGGAGATATACAGCCAATTTGAAGCTGTTGCTGGAATGTTGATACGTATAAAATGTAAATATCATAATTGAAAAGCAGAACGTTTGGGTTTCAATCGACCCTTATTGTCAATTTCTAAGAATGTCAAGATAAAGGAGCGGACTTAACTGTAGTTGTGGTATCCTTTAATTCAAGAACGATGGGATAGATACCCTAAATATAATCATCAAAATTCGATTTTTTAGTGACAGGACATCTCTCCAAATAGCGGAAAATAAAGGTTCTGTTTTATCCTTCTATAAAAATTGATCCTGTTTGAAATATGGCTTACCCCAGGAAAGGATTACCTTAGCTGTATTTTGACAAAACCTTTCCAATTGCTGGGTTCTCAGTGCCTTTCAGCTTCAAACTTTATTTTGCATTTTAAACTTTTTTTATTCGAGCATTATTGATGAGTCATTTGGAGACGAGCGACTGGCTTACTAATTTTTAATCCTGGTATATATGATAAGTGTATTTATCAGAATAAGGGACTAATTTAGCGAAAAGAACACTGTTAGGAGCAATATCAGACCAACTATTTGTTGAAAAACACGCCCACAAAACTAACAAATATGTTGTCATAAACAAATCAACCATCGTGACTCTGTCAGCTTTGGCTTTTCTTTAACGGAGAGTTTTTCGTTTGTTTACAATGAATGCATTATTCCTCCCTTAAGGAGGCTCGAGGGTATAAAAATTTCAGAAAAAAATTAAACATTTTTTTTTCATTACAAATTTTATTTATTACTTTATTAGTTGTTACTTTATCATACAATCATTCAAATAAAATCAATTCGTTTTGGCCATAGATCACTTTTAAAATGTATGTATCATTGAAAAAGCTCCAAATTATCTCCCTTTGGTGCAAAATTGCCATTTTTGGTATTAAAATTGAAATATCTTTTTTAAACCATCGGTGACCTATATGTTTTATTATTATTTTCAAATAAGCTGTACTTAAACTAAACTATTGTAAAATTTTAGCGATTTCTGTAATTTAGTTCTTTTTTTATTTCGATATTACCTCTCTTTCTCCTATCAGTTCAACAGAAAATAAGTACTTTTACAAAAATGTATGCTTCTTTCGAAGGCAGATTGTGAGCGTAAATGAACGGTGACCCCATTGTTTTATTTTATTTTTCTTTCAAGTATAAGACAAAGTTCATTCATAGAAAAATACAGAGAAATCCTATATTAAGAAAAAAAAAAAAAAATGATTTAGACCCGCGAGCCCCCTTAACAACAAGATATCTGTATCTACATTATCCACACTTTCATGAAACTAATTATTTCAATCTGTCTTTATCAGCAGAATGATGACTATTGAAAAAAATAAAGAACACAAATATTTCATATTGTCCGATGACTCGAACTTTCTACTCGAACATATATTTACAAGTTTTAGTATCCACATATGATTCAGCCACCACGAGTATACACTTTCATTACTCTATTGGTTTTCTAAAGTTGTGTTTCCAGTTACGGAGTTAGAACATTGGCTAACATAATTCAAAGAGAATATATATGAATGAAGAGCTTGCATTCGGTGTAATATCGGTATGAGAGATGATTGTGACAAAACTTCTTTATAGAAGGGAATTTAGATTTCGCTGATTAATGATGCAGTATATTGCGTAAATTAAAGACCCTTGTTTGCAAATGGAAGTTTTAGAAATGGTATCTCTGCGTCATCGTTTTCAATGAAAAGTCTTTGATTGGCAATATCCGAAACGATAGTTTTAGAAGGTCCTTGAATAAGACGAGATGTATACAGCACATAATACTTTGCAATGTTGCCATGATGGTTGCTAATAGATAATGAAGTCACTCGAGATATCTACCCTATTGATGGTTTACTTTGTTTGTAGTTTGT
Source organism: Mytilus coruscus (assembly GCA_017311375.1). NCBI lineage: Eukaryota > Metazoa > Mollusca > Bivalvia > Mytilida > Mytilidae > Mytilus > Mytilus coruscus. Next base: position 110,813,984 of record CM029599.1, read on the forward strand.
TCGATTCAGACAGTTTTGTTAACTCTCATGTTTGTCTGTTTGTTTACGGACTTATATTTCAACTGCTATGTGGAATTCGATTACTTAATGTCCAGTACTAATATTATATGTAAAATAAGGACGAGAACTATTGTTCATGTTAGTACAAACCCGGTAATAAGTCTAACTCGGTAGGTCAAATAGGAAATACAAGCCCTGGAATATCGTATCAACTGGGAGATATATACTCAGTATGCAGGCGCTGCTGGAATGTTTCTACATAGAAATGGAAAGTTCACAATTGGGAAACTGAAATCATCTCTTTTGTCGTAAAGTTTTGTTTTCTACCGACCCTCATTGTCAATGTCTAGATGTAAGTCAAGATGTGAGGCAGACTTAACTGTATCTGTTGTATCCTTTATCTCAACCAAACTGTTAGCAGTGGGTTCGTCACGTATGTCTTGTAAGAATTTCAAGTTGGATGAGGTCATTAAAGAAGAATAGTTAGTTAGGTATAAACATACATTTGTGCCTTGCAATGGGCTACATACAAGACTTAAAATAGTTTTAATATCAACACATAACTTCCCCATGTTGACGCAACTATGCATTTCGATCAATGGTATATAGATATATAGTATTTTAATATTGGTTTTTTAATAACGCTACATTTTAATTTTTAATCATGATGTGAAATCATCTATTATTTCATTTGAACGACGAGGTATGACAATTCTTCATGTGGTGTTCATTTAAAAAACTTATAACGACAGGACCAATTATATTTATTAACAAAAATGCATTATTTGAAATTAAATTAGATTATATGAATATACTTACTGCATTATATTTGCCAATTATAATTTCAACTCTGCGGGTCATGTTAGTAGCTGGTAATTTATAAGACAAGAAGTCAGCATCACAATACACTGCCAATTCTATTGTGAAGTCAGATGAAGGTACTGACCGTTTATTTATTTTTTCATGGTTATATTCCGTTTGATGAATATGAGCGTCATCTGAAATAGTAAGAAAAGGCTTTGATTCGGTTCCTCACAAAACTCTGAATAGTAAGCTTAATAGATATGGAGTACGAACAAACATATTCAATTTGATAGACTCATTCTTAATACAGAGCGTGGCAGTAAATAGTTGTATTCTACAGAAAGCATGAAATATTTTATATTCTTTCAGTGATCGACCGGATACGTTTTGCTTAGAAGCAAACTTTGTTCTAGATCCATTGTTACTTGATGAATAGGTTCGTCCTCAAAATCAACTTATTCTTATTTAAACTTTCTTATGTCTTTTGCTGTTAATGAAAACATCATCTCTTATTGATAAACTCAAGTTATGTCATTGTCAATCGATATGAAACAACCGATACCAAATAAATAGGGCAAAACAAAGTATATTTTCGAAAAAAATGTTAATATTGCTGTTCTGTTAAAAAAAGAAAAATCGATGCTTACCGTTTTTTGGGCTAAAATCTGAGAACATTAAATCTTCTCGTCGTTTTCTGGCTATAAGTGTTGTATGCTGTTCACTCTTTAATGAACTCCGTTTTGAATATGATGTGGTAAAACTTCAAAGTGAAGTTCATGGTCGCTAGTTGACATCATTCCTCGCTAAATTAATAAGTTTTATATTTACTATACATTCCATATGCATGACAGAAGATTAAGATGAGGGTTTATATACTGTTGGTAGTAGCTACAGTGCAGTTTTAGTAATTAAGAACAAGTCAAAGAGAGGCGAAAAATACCAAAGGGACATTCAAACTCATAAGTCGAAAATAAACTGACAACGCCATGGATAAAGAAAGAAAAACATCAACAGAAAATCAATAGTACACGAAACACAAAATAGTAAACTAACGTCTGAGCAACACGAACCCCACCAAAAACTAGGGGTGATCTCAGGTGCTCCAGAAGGGTAAGCAGATCCGTCTCCACATGTGGCACCCGTCCTGTTGCTCATGTTAGTACAAACCCGGTAATAAGTTTAACTCGGTAGGTCACATAGGAAATACAAGCCCTGGAATATCGTATCAACTGGGAGATATATACTCCGTATGCAGGCGCTGCTGGAATGTTTCTACATAGAAATGGAAAGTTCACAATTGGGAAGCTGAAATCATCTGTTTTGTCGTAAAATTTTGTTTTCTTCCGACCCTCATTGTCAATTTCTAGATGTAAGTCAAGATGTGAGGCAGACTTAACTGTATCTGTTGTATCCTTTATCGCAACCAAACTGTTAGCAGTGGGTTTGTTACGTATGTCTTGTAAGACCATCCCCAAGTGAATTCGATTCCAAACCATTCATACATACTAAACATTAACACAAAAACGGATCATACGGTCATATTTTTTGTGCATCAGAAAACAAAATCTGGACTTATTTATCCACCTTGTATTGTTTCATTCTAACCTTTAACAAGTTCGTGTTGCTCATTCTTTGGTTTTCTATGTTTTGTTTTGTTTACTGTTGTTTGTCTTTTTGTTTTTTTCTTTTTAGTCATGGCGTTGTCAGTTTATTTTCGACTTAAGAGTTTGAATGTCCCTTTGGTATCCTTCACTTCTCTTTTTGAACATTTTTCACAATGGTGAAATAAATTAACACATAATATATATTTCGGGTGAAAACAGAGAACTCTATAAAAATACAGGTGCATAATATTTCAAAATTTTAAACAGTAAATGTTAATTTTTATTTTATTTTCAAGTTCACATATCGCCTACTTTGTTTAATATTAGCCAATTTCTAAATGACAATAGTATACCAATTCTTCGCAAAATGATGCTGAGACAGTTCCATCATGGGAATGGACATTTCCAATCAGAAAACAATCCGGATGGTCTCCCTTCCATTCCGTTTCTTCTTCATCAGTTATTATGGAAACTTTAGCCGAAGGGTGAAGTACCGACTTGGTATGTTGAAGAGTCATTTTGTAAGATTCCCCAAATGCAAATATGTCAATTTCATATGATTCTGTAGAGTCTACTGATCGTCTTCGTCGATGGATTGATGAAGCATCTAGGCTGCAATCAGAATATTTTTTTTATTGAATAGTTCATGCTTCTGTTTTTTGCCTATGATAAAATGTAAGACGGTTGAAATTGATTTCTGTATCTCTGTGGATTATGTATAATTTTTGTCTGTAACTGCAAACATTGTTTGATACTATTTCATTTGTATTGTATTCTGGTTCAGAAACCTCGTATGTTGTTGGCTATGTTTTAATCTCTTAACTTTAAAAGCGGTTCTCCCTTGATTTGTGTTTCATACACAATATCCCTTCTTTCCCTTTTGACTATTTTTTTTCACTTTGTCGAAACTAGGCTTGACATGTAATACAGCCACTTGTCTGTTGTTGTTGAACTTGTTATATGTTAAAAGCATTTGTCTAGACATATTGTTGTTAACTTTGACATATGGTATATGCTCTTGTTTGTTATAGTTGACCTTGACATAAGGTTTAGACTTTTGTCTTTTGTCTTTTGTTGACCTTAACATATGGTATAGACACTTGCTTGTTGTTGTTGACCTAGACATATGGTAGATACAATTGGCTTGTGTTGTTAACCTTGACAAATGATAAAGACATTTGTCTGTGGTTGATGACCTTGCCATATGATATATACATGTGTCTGTTGGGGTTAACCTTGACATATTGCATAGACACTCGTTTGTTGTTATTGACCTTGACATATTGTATAAACACTTGTCTGAAATGGTTATTTTGATCTTAACATCATCTGGTTAGTCAGAACAACAAATTATTCATTTATGTTCAGTGTTTCAGTTAATTTCCAGACCCATCCACTGCGGTAGATTCGGAACTGTTCAGACTATTCGCTTGCAGTCAATTAAGTATTGTTTGAAGTATTTCAAAGTTTGCCATGTCGAAGCCTTTTATAGCTGACTCAACGGTATGGGCTTTGATCATCGTCTTACATCCAGGTCATTTTTACCCCGGTGGATAGTTGCGTCATTGATAGAAAATGAAAGGATATGGAGTAAATGTACATGAGACAAAATCGCACACAATACATAGAAAACATAGAAAATTATCAATGAACAGGGCTTTTATTCCTGTTCTTCATCTTGTCAGTTGATGTAGGGTCTTCAACAATGAACAAATCATTCATACCCTACAACAAGGTCAAAATGGCCCCTAGCGTCGACTTAAGCGGTACTATTGATAAAAATAAAGTAATTTTGAAAGACATCGATCGCCGCTAAAATATGCCTTGAAGTTACACATGTCGGGAGCGGTCAATGAATTACATAATTTATAATTACGGGCGAGGTTTTTGAACATATATTTGTCATACATTGCCCAACAAAAGACCAATAATTTCGAAACAACAAATGATAGACAATACATATAAAACTAAAAAACAAATGATAGACAGCACGGGGCACATCGAAATATTTGTAAGAAAACCTAGCAGTTTAAAATAGTATGAAAGGGCAATATACAAAACAGATGACCAGACCAGTATTTTGAAGAAATTTAACCAAACATGAAATTTTGACGGTGTATTAATATGAGAAATTCTCACATGAACAAGCACACCATAACTGTAAATATTATAAGAGCATACACCTCAAGCACGGGATACCTTCTTATTTTTGTATAAACAGGTTATGTAGTGATGTGTGTATACACTTATGAACCATTTCCATTTTGAAAAAAAAAAAAAAAAAAAATGTCTGAACTTAAAGTATTTCAAAAGTAAAACTATCCAAAGAAAAATTATCCTACCTCTGCTGAAGTGAATTTGTAACTTCTTGGACTGATGTCAACTCAAACTCATTGAAGCCATCTGAAAATAATATGAACAGATTTACAAATACATGATATATGTGTTAAGGTTTGTTTTTAGGATGCCGATGTGAATTCAAGAAGAGGCACGCATATTCTATTTATCTATTTTGTTTTGTTATGTACAAAATACCAGTGAGATCTTCATCGAATGACGTCACTAGACCTATAACTTAGTATTAGCCGATGTGCATGATAATAATCAAGCTACATATGTTCTGAATAGAGCACAAACGATCGATATTGCACAAAAACATACTGTAAACCGGGAAATTTTCGCACCGTCTTTATTTCACGATTTATGAACACAATCTAAATTCGCGCCGTTTTAAATTCGCGATTTCCCTATGGCCTATATAAATATTTTCATAAATGGTTTAGAAAGTGAACAGCTTTACATGTATTGTAAATCAAGTGATAAAATCAATCAGAAGTCATTTGTTTTCGGTTCATTAATGTTAAAGGAGATTAAAAGTCGTGTCATGTTTGCTTGTAAAAACACATACACAATAACAGAAAAGAAGACCTAGTTAAGAGTAAATTAAAATAAAATGATAATCGAGATTAATGCTAATTTATCGATCTTTTGGTCTGATTAATCTGTGTAGCAGATTCAACGAGGTAATACTTTTAAAACTGATTGACAGGTGTCATTTACATATTTGTAATGAGTGTTGTTTACATAACAATATCCGTAATGTCCGCTTGCTTGAGATGTCTTCCATGTTAATAAGATAAACTTGAGTTAAAGTCATGATTTCTAACATTGCTTTTCATTTAGAAATACAGTTATGATTGAGGTATCGATCTGTCGTCTGTAAAATCCGTGTTATACGGTGGTCCTCTACATATCTTATGTATGGTCTTCATCTTATGAATAGAGTTTTCTTGAAATTTTCGCGGTCGTTTTATTTTCGCGTTTCAATTCTTACCGCGAAAATAGCGAAAATAAAACTGCCGCGAAAATTTCCCTGTTTACAGTATGTAATTGATTTTTGACAGTCCATATTGTCACATCAGGTACCGCCATAGGTCAAGAAATTATTGCAATGTTTTTAAACACTGTTTTACGCTTGAACTTTTCAGTTCAATTTTATGGAAAAATTAGGTGAAATGCATATGCTTTTTATTCAATTCATTGATAGATAAATGTCCATGGTTTCGAAAAAGGTATCACTCAAATGGATTGAAATTCTACGTTGGACCAAATTTCGAAGGCCTTTTATAACATTTTCACCCCCTCCCCTTTTTTGCAATATTTTGTATCAAATAAATGCAGATTGTTGCGATTGGTACACCAAAACGATATTATTATCACTATTTTAACAATTGAAAATGAATCTATGGAAAATGCTGTTTCTATACATACGCATATATATGACACAAACAGTAAGCATAATTTGTTAGGGAGCAAAGGAAAGAGGATGATTAAAATTTATTAGTGTCAATTTTAAGTTTTTTTTCAACTGTGTATTGATACCTGAGGCCAAAATTCTGTTAAAATGTATAATAAGTATTATTGCCTATTGAACTTTAATAACCATTATAGACGCATTACACTTCATACTTTCGCAAAGTAATGAATTGTTTTGATAGTAATATTCTAAAATATGTTGTTGAACTTTCGAATCTATGCTGTGCGTGAAGTAGATTTCCCGCCACCCCCTTTTACAAGTCTGGCAACATTTTAATCCTCGTATCTATGATTAGTTTATTTCCAACTTAACAGTATTTTTGTTACCTTCACGAAGTTTTCTAGAGTTGATAAATTCATTGATGTGACTATCTTCTAACACAGGTTTTGCCTGCAATACAAATGAAAGTAATGTCTTCAACACGCCATTTATATAAATCATATGACCATGACCAGTGTAGTTTCTTTTATCAAGCGATCAGTCAACTATTGTATAAAAACTGTTACAGATATTTGTTTTGCCTCATTTGTATAGTCGTCTATTATCCTGCTACTATTTTGAGCGAACAGTAATGTTAAAGGTTACTTTTAATGTCACAGTTTATTTGAGGGTCCACTCTGCAGATTGCGTTTCAGCCATATAAAATAAGAAGATTTAGTATGATAGCCAATGAGACAACTATCAAATAAATGACGTAGATGATAGTAACTATAGGTCGACGAACGGTCTTCGACAATGAGGAAACCCATATCGCCTACCATGTCGATTTCGAATGAAATCAAAAACAATGGTAGGAAATTAATAAAAAACTAAACGTTAAATCGACAAAATTAAATAACAGGATAAAAAAATAGATATGAATGTAATGTTGCAAAATATAAAATTAGTTTGTGCTCGCTACCAAGCAGGAGAAAATCTTGGCAAGCCTTACTTTTCTTTCTCTTTCTAAGGCTCCTACGTGTTTTTAAACTATTCTTCCACAATTTACATATAATAAATACAGTAATGCTCAACACGAGAGATTCTTATCCAACTAAATAACAACAGATGTAGCAAACAAAGAAACAATGTTTATATTATCTAATCACTATCAAGCTTGCTTTAAAGGTTTACTTGCATTTGAGTAAAATTTAGAATGAAGTGTATATTACAATAATATAAAAAAATTTGCACTCTGTAGCTATTTATGCATTCAAAGTTCTGTAAATTGACATATACTTGCATACAATCCTTCTTTGTATCCTTTGACATTTTCATTATTGTAGTATTTACAAAGTAATATCGTTTGCACTTCATCTATGGGAAAGTGTTAAAATATTAATCTTATATACACAGCGTGAGATAGATACTATATTTATATTACGTATGATGACGGTATACTTTAATATCATAATACGTTTTCCATTTATATTATCTTTTCACAAGCACTTTCTCAACAGTACTGTCAACGGGATATTCCTTACACAATTAAAAACAGTAGATCGAACTCATTTTAACAAAATATTTTGAATTTGAGTTGGTCTAGAATTCAATATGAAGTGAAAGAGTTTATATGCCAAATAAGCATTAGATATAAAAGAAATTAGTATAATTTGATGAGTTCTAGGTATGAACAAATTTCAAATATTACGCGTAATGCTTTGTATGAAACACAAGTATTATTAACCAGCGAGGGTCCATACGTAGCAAACAAGCACGATAAACATACAAAACAACTACAAATCTACAAAACACCAAATAAATTCAAATTTGTATCGGAACAAACATATTCGAATTTGCTCAATATGAAAATGAGAAGATGTGGTTTGAGGTGTAATACCATCAAATCATAGTACGTCATATCCGGTTGCATACGAAAAAGTATAAAAAAAAAAAATATTCCCTTGAATTTGACAGTTGTAGTAAATTAGTCCTACATTTCATTGCAGTAAAACATTTCTGAGTCATAAACATATATCTTGGGTGTTTCAAAGCATCATTCTTTTTTTTATTTGGTGTTTCTATAGAATATTTTGGAAACTTGAGGTAACATGGTTACTAAAAGTTGTACACAGGAAAAAAAGGGTGAAAATTTGATTGGTTGACTTCCAGTGATGGTTATTATCTTATATGCAATGAAATGTTATGTGAAATTTCGTCTGTAGTACTGGACAGAATAAAACTTTACTCATGCCAAGTATTTCTTTATTTGAAACAAAGATAAATTCTGCACAATATTTTGAAATTGCAGATTTAACAAAGACTAATAGGGGAAAACAATGGTGGTATTACTCCTTGATAGTCAATGAGACATCTCTCCTCCAGAGACTAAATGACGTAGAAGTTAACACCTATAAGTCACCGTACGGCCTTCAACAATGAGCAAAAAATATACCGCATAGTAAGCTCAAAAGGCCCCTAAAAGATAAATTTAAAACAAATCAAACGATAAAACTAACGGCCTGATTTATGTAGAAAACAATAATCGAAAAACAGATATGATATGCAGCAACAAACGACAACCACTGAATTACAGGTTCCTGACTTGGGATAGGCACATACAGAATGTGGTGGGATTACTGTAGCTGGGGTGTCTTCCTCCATCTTGGATTTTGAAATAGCAGATAACAATCCGTCTAGATCTTTAATGAAATGTGCAAATTTCGAGAGTAGTGTTTAATGCATGTGTAAGACTTTTCATGTTAATATAGAAAATTATGTGTTTTGTCATATAAACGGCTGCATTTTACAAAAAACAGAATGTTTTTGTTTGATCCATTTTTTCCAATGTGCCACATAAGGGGAGATAACTTAGATATAAGGGGAGATAATCTAGATAAAGTAATTTTTATAATAGAATGTATTGTGAATTTACCAATTTTATTATGTAGCAAGAAAACGAGTTCGTTGACCCCATTTTTTCTTTTTCTTATCTGAAAGCATATTATTAGACAGATCTTCTCATATTTTATCTTAAAATTCTATGGTGAAGTTTTCTGTTTATCACACAAAATTGGATTTTCCATGCATAATCTAGACAATTTTGCACAACCTGTAGCGTGAAAAAAAAAAAAAAAAACGGTGACCCATACTTTTTATTATGTTTTTGGAAAAAAGCATGTTATAAACTACATTTTGACAAATTATTAGAAAAATTCTATGGATTTTAATTTAGACCCCCATCTACCTTAAACATGTTTGCTGGCGCAAAAACCGCACCCTAAGCTTGAACAATGGTGAAACAGTACAACATCAGAACAAACAATCAAATCATTTGAAAAGGGCTTAACTCATCAGATCGATCCAAATCACACAAAATAAAATATATAAAAAAAAAAAAAAAAAAAAAAAAAAAAAAAACCTGTACGAATTCAACATCCTATGGATTTAGTCGTTATTTACAGTCAGTGAAAAACATGACCTTGTGCAATGACAAAATAAAGGTATGGACAGATACTAGGACCATAAATGTACATATGTGTATAAAATAGTATTTAGTTTAATTTAAATTTACTAATAACTAAATCAGTATTTATACCGATAAATACAATCTTCAAATATCTAATAACACTGTTGAAGTTGTAACCTTTTAGAATAAGTTTGTTTAAAGGATCGATAGGCTTACTCGGATCTTATCTTAATTTACGATCTCGGTAAACAACATCACCGTTAAAATAAGGATGTGCTATCCCGTTTGCAATAAGTTTTTAACAGGAACAGCCAAACTTCCAAACCTTATCTTTGTATAAATGATAGAATTGAGTAAAGTTTAGTAAAATATACTACATAAATAAAAGAGAAACAAGTACTTGAACTGAACTTGTAGAACCTGAACATCGATTGGAATATTGCACAGGTAAAATATATGAAGCGATTGGGAGCATTTTTCATGCAGAAGATACTCCACACTAAAGAAGAAACATCTAGAAACAGCACCTCTTCATTAATAGGGAGGAATAGAAATGCAGACAGTTATTTTTCATCATCAAAATGGGGAGATGTATTTTGATTTCAAATGAGATACCTATCCACCAGAGACCACAGAACTTAAAGTAACTATAGGTTGACGTATACGGTTTTCAACAATGAACAATATCAATGCTGTATAGTGCGCCGTAACAGACCCTGACATGACTAAATATAAAACGGTTTAAAAAGGCCCGATTTATACACACGGTCCTCAATGCTCTTCAACATCATACTTTATTTTGCCATTTTATAATTTTATTCTGGCGTCTGATGTACACAATTTTAATCCCTGTATCTATGCCTTTTCGTAGCAAATGTCAATGAAGGTGAACATTGCAAATTTATCTTAGTATATTGTAAATCCATATAGTTGATATTCAAGAACATTTAAATGAAATCTCTGACGAAGAATTTCTCTAATTTCCTATTTACATTTTACATAATACCATGTTCACCACTGGATGAACACTTCATAAAGCTGTACACCTATTTACGTTTATGATCATTAACAAAATATTAAATAGCAACGTGACAAAATAACATTTTTTCCAAAAGAATATTGAACACATGAGCATTTCTCCACAAACTATATCAAAATGTACTTATTAGATCGATAGTTCTCTTTTCATACTCAAATATTCTCACGGTGTTTTTTTTTAATTCGGATTAAATGAAACCAAAATATATTTTGTTGCATTCAATATTGATGCACTTCAATAGCATAAATGTTTAAAGATTTTAAACTTTTTTTTCTAAATGATGATAATATACAATGAAAATCAAAATCTTAGATGAAAAAAGTATAAAAACATACATTATTTCATTACTTCAATACATACCATTGAGTGTGAATGTTGTCAGGATTTTAGATTTTTAAACATTTATGAAGAAAAGGAATAAGGGACCTTCCGTTTTGAATTTTCATTGGAGTTCGGTATTTTTGTTATTTTACTTTTTTCTGAAGTTGGTTTATAAGAGACTAGTTCTACATTTTACTAGGAATCCTGAGTACTTGTATTGAATTCAGAATATGGATTATTAATGAGACAACTATCTTCCAAAGAAAAAACCAATGCCAATATTGTCAGCATTTATAGTTTATTGGATAGCTTTCATCAATGAACAAACTCGTACCGTATATGACAAACATATGTGATATGAAACAAAACAGTCAGAGATTATTTAAAATTTGTTGTAAAATCTTTACGCCATTAAATCAACTTGTGCCCATAATATAAGCAATAGTTTTGTCTTGAATGATAAAAACATGATAAATATAACGACTGCATATTCTATGAAACTTCCATACAATACAATCAAATAAAATTTCAGCGATATATTTACTTATTATAAACACAATTGCACCACTAACTAACATAAATGATAACTAACTATAACTGTTCGTAATAATAATAAACTAATAAGCAATCTGTTATTGTTGAACATTGACTATCATTCATTTCTTTTTGTATGCTCATTCAATTATCTCAATAAAAAGCTTCATATATGAGTTGCACCTGATATAATATCATACATTTTTATATATTTTTCCTGCTCTTAATTGTTATATATTGTAAAATTGTTTGTTCTATTTTACAGTTTTGATAATGACTTAAATATCTCAAATACAGCACGATTGACTGATTGATTGATTGATTGATTGTTGTTTAACACAACTTTTAGCACTATTGGCTATTTCTTGGTGTTCCGTTTTTATTGGTGGAGAAAGCTTGAATGCTCGAAGAGAACCACCGACCTTCGGAAGGAATACTGACAGTCCAAGTCAATAAAGTTTGGAGTCAAATGCACCTGCAACGTGGGGGATTCAAACTCACAACCCCAGTGTTGACAGGCTTGTGATACAGTGGTTGGACTACTTAGACCACTCAGCAACCGAGGCCCCAAATACAATACGAACTATAGCCAAAAGGGAAATAAAAAGTACGCGGTTGGGTCCGATTTTTTTTAAGCGAGCAAAACTTGTATTATTTGTTTTGATATATATCTTTTGCTATATAGTTGAATAATTTAATTTTGAATGTAACACGTCTTCTGATTGGCGGAAAGTGTTTTGTCTATCAGTTCATAGACATGATTTTGTTATATGACCGTGACGCCATCAACGTTTTTTTCATGATTACGCCTTAAAAATGGAATTTAGAATTAAATTATAAGGTATGACTGTAATTTTTTTCCTGTCTATTCGAAATAACCTAAAAAAATGTGGTGCACACCTTTAGATAACCTGCTATGCGGGTTATTCAGTGTGCACAACATTTTGATGTTATTTCTTTATAGACAGAATTTTTTTTACAGTCATTCCCTAAATGGTTTATAAAGCTGTATAAAGCAATATTTGCAAACTAGTCTTTCAGTGATTCCAATATAATTTTCTTAAAAATCTTGCACAAAAAATATCCTTATATGTAGCTTATTTACCATCTATGCGTTAACTTTGCACACATTATCTTCCTACATGACGCTTTGTGAATTACATCGTTACGCGACCTAAAATTTTCAACGCTTATTCTGATATTAGCGTTAATTGTATTAAACTTCATTACCGCAATATCTGCGCACATTCCACGTGGTTGTAAAATTGGTTCAAGACTTATTTTATCTTTTGATTGATTGATTATGTCTAACCTAACGTCCAGTGGTAATACTTTCATGCCTATTCAGGACGAAATGTATAATTGAACTATGGTATTTTCGAGCAAATTGACAATATTCATTAAGATAAATACGCAATAGTAGTATTTTGTAAGTGATATTTACTCATGAACTTATATATCGCAGCCCATATTCCATTTTCGATTAACATTGAACTTTACGATGTTATGATATGATAAAGTATTTGACCTTTAACAAGTACAACGATTTAACCCTAACCTAAATTTGTACACAAGATATGTTTAACAGAGCAGCAATGCTTGACACCTTTGATTATGTTACTTTCGATTATTCAGATTAAATACTTCTGAAAGTGTTAAAGGGTTACAAATGCAATTCATTTCAGGCAACGTGTTTAAATAGGAGTCTAACAAGGTTAATGATAATCAAATATACTAGGTATGATAATATATAATTAAATTTTATCTAAAATGTTAACTAGATAAAAAAAAAACTTTGATTTTTTTTTCATATAATTGGAAATGAAAAGTTAACTTCATTATCTGATCATGGAAACATTGGCTACGTTAATCATGGATCAGACATACATTTTTAGGTTTCTACAATTATCCGAATCATTAAGATGGCGGCACGCTGGGTCATTTCTTTGCATGAGTAGAGACAATAATATAATGACACCTTTCACCAAAGCAAAGGCAAGAATTGTAATACGATAATGTCAACCAATCACAAGCGGATAAGTTTACTTGGCTGGTTTAGTCTCTTGCATACTGCAATTACTTATTCAATTGCTTTTTCTTTCTTCTAATACATTTTGACTATTGAATTTTAAAGCTAGTACATCGTATTTTGATATTTATCTTTTTTTTACAAAACGATAGGTACACAATATGTCTTTCATACTTAATTCAATTTCAAGTAGTGCATAAATATTGTTAAAAGATATAGAGATAGACAATACCAAAGGGACAATATCAAAATAAAAAGTCGAAGATACACCGACGACGCAATTACGGGGTTGGGTATTCATGTAGAAATATGTTGCACACAAACAAAAAATATTATAGTTCAGTATGTTGTATACAAAATATGATTTATCATTCATATAAACATATAATGAAAGTGATATGAAATTTATTCACGATTAAATCTGAATTTTATATCCCTAAAATCAAATTATATCCTGTATAATATAAAATAACAGCAGTAATTTTGAAAATAAATAGCTTTTACGAACGCATGTCTACTTTTATGCGCATACATATTTGATAAAATTACCATTCCTATTTCCAAAATATTCGTAATGTTATGAAACAGATTTACTATCTTCTATTATACGACTATTTGCAATCTTTTGGAAATATTTTTGTTTACTGTTTTACCGATGAACTCATAAAGAATGTAAAATACTAACATAAATAAGATGTTGATATGCTATAATACAGATAAAATAAGTATAAACTTCCAGAATTATTGAATGAATGCCTTAAACCCATAGGATACTTAGACCCCCCCCCACACACACACAAAAAAGAAAATAAAGAGCTATAAAAACCAATTACATTATGAATAGAAACTAAAACTCATAAAAAAAAAAAAAAAAAAAAAAGTAAATTTTTTGTACAATTTCTTCTGTTTTGAAATTTACGATGAGATATATAACACTGACAAAAGAGACACATTGACTGCAAACTGTTTGTTGTTTTCAATTAGTGTTTGTTACGTAAAAATACAATTCTTCTAGTTCAGCAAACGCTAATGTAACCTATATTTAGAATTAGTTTTATTTGCAGCATATACCTAAATCTTAAAGATATCAATACTGAAAAATATCACATTATCAGGTACCTATCCTTATTTAGGAACCTCATTCTGTTACTTTATTTTATTATATATGAACGTTAAGTTTCACTGAGGAAATTGGGTATTGATGAGGAATCGATAGTTGTCACATTGTAGATACATTCGTTAACTTTCAATACTCTAGTTTTATTTTGGTTTCTTGCCTACCATTTGGAGGCAAACATTTCATTCATGTTAAGGATATGCAGTCATTTTAATCAATAGAAAAAGAAGACGATATCAAGACACAGCAAATAGTATAAGTAAAAAAAAAAAAAAAAAAACAAAACAAATTACAATCGAAAAACTAAACAAACAAAATAAGAAAAACAAATATTCAACTTTCAAACAAAAAACATTTTTCAGCAGAAGTTTAAAGTCAAAGAAATAAAACAAGTTAATATAGCAAGTGCATCAACTATTGACAATAAATAAAAAAACTGAAGAAGACCAGTGGCCGAAACGTCTTAAAACATGGTTTATTTACCACAATAAAGAAAATAAACAGTTTTTTTTATTGATTACTATTAATATATCTGTTAATGTCATATTTTTTGAACTATTGGTAACTTTGTGGTGTTGTCGATTTCAAGGTTAATTAATCATTGAATGAGTAAGTGTTAAGGGATATATACCAGATACAAACCATAACATATTTTTATGCGTTTCTTTGCTTCAGTAACTGCATCAACCTCGGTTCGCAAAATATTGACATTGAAACTAAATTTAATATGGGAACAGCTTAGTATCTGGTTGAGTGTGTTTGATAAAAAATTCATGCGATTTATTCGTATACAATCTCTTACGTTTTAATTCACATTGAAACTTTGATTTTTTTAAAGTATCAAATATTTTTACCATTTAACTGATAAATCAGATCGATTCGTCAACTTAACTTTGGTTACACACAAAATTATGTAGTTTTCAATAAAGCAGTAACCCTTGTCACCTTTTATTATGTAACTGAATTAATTTCTTTTAAATAATTAATATTATTAAAAATATATTATGAAAACAAAACTTTACGACAAAAGAGATGATTTCAGCTTCCCAATTGTGAACTTTCCATTTCTATATAGCAACATTCCAGCAGCGCCTGCATACGGAGTATATATCTCCCAATTAATACGATATTCCCGGGCTTGTGTTTCCTATCATGATTTCCTTGATAGAGGATTGCTGCTCACAAGGAAGCTATTAAACCAAGAGTTCCAAATGGTGAAGTTGAAATCATCCCTTCGTAAATTTTACGGACGCCATCATGAGTTGGTTGACCGTTATGGAATAACCGTTTCACAGATGATATCGGATATGTTCCTTATGTCGTAACTACAATACCCTTCCCTTTTCACGAATGTGACTTACCGAATTAGACTATTTACCGGATTTGTAATAACATAAGCAACACGACGGGTGCCACATGTGGAGCAGGATCTGCTTACCCTTCCGGAGCACCTGAGATCATCCCCAGTTTTTGGTGGGGTTCGTGTTGCTTAGTCTTTAGTTTTCTATGTTTTGTCATCTGTACTATTATTTGTCTGTTTGTCTTTTTATTTTTGGCCATGGCGTTGTCAGTTTGTTTTCGATCTATGAGTTTGACTGTCCCTCTGGTATCTTTCGTCCCTCTTTTAAGCATTCTGAGGTTGCTTTCAGTAAGGACCATCCTTAATAGATTAATTTACTAGAGGAACTGCGACAACTCAGCGGTTTTGGTTTCGATAACATATTATTCAAGATCGCAATATCAAACAGTTTTGCAATTTAAACATAGTTTAGTTGTATCTTGAGTAAACATGTCAAATTAAGAAAACTAGGATAAAATGATAACTTGTATGAAAATGTTCCAAATTTCGTCTACCTGTATTTGACTTTCAATTGCTTAAAGCAGGTGCGCTAACATGTACTCTATGAAGAGACTAACATCTTAACAGAACAATTACTGAAAACCAACATAATCAGTAAACGTACAAAACTACCTTAATGTCTTAGTTGACAAGTGTTATATCCAATTTGTTTCACCACTGTATTATATGTTCAAAAGTAAATTTATACAAAATTAAAATGAAATACCAGACATCTAATTTTAAGATCAGCAAGGTATCATTACATGGTTCGGCAAGTATATAGAAACAGAAACACTGATAATGCAGAGATATATAGTTACACAATTTGACAGCTTAACAAATATATTATATCTCAATATATTTATTCGCCATACACCTTTTTGTGAGAAATAGAATCGTGCATAAAGATTTGATCTTTCTATACATGTAAAAGTATATGATATCGTATTCATTAAATGATCGGTACAAACTGATTACAATTTATATATAGTTTGCTCAATACACAGTTTTATTGTTAATTGTTTTCCGGATTGTTTTTATTTTCTGTTGTCCATGGTTTTGTCTGTCTGCGTTCGTCATTTGATATTTTTTAACATTCCCATGATTTCTTCTTACTTTTAATAATTCCGTTGGTGAACCTTTATGCCTTGTTAGTGACAAAAACGTATTAACAAGACGTTAAAATGTCCGATAGATAAGAGTAAACAATAATATTTCACAGTAGAAAATTCAATATAAAATCATTAGAACAGAAACTTGATAAATTCGATGTTGATGATCTTAATTTTTAAACTCCAACGATGTATGTTATCCAGGTTTTATCTGCGTAAGAATATATGTTTTAGTCATATTGTATAAATAGGAATAAGAAACAAACACTGACACACATATTGTCATAATCATATTACATAGTCTATCAGGGATTTCTATATAGGGTTATTTTAGTTAACTGATGATCAGAAAAGCAACTATTGTCCGCGACAAATCAGCATTATTGGAAACAAATCTGATCCTATCTCGTTGAAATCATATTAACAAAATAATTTTAAGTTCAATGTTTTGCTTAAATCAAATAAACCCATCTGTTAAATGTTCTAACGCGAGTGTCATATCTTTAAATAAAGGCAACAGTAGTATACTGTTCAATCATCACAGAATGGATGACATGATGATATCAAGAATGTACCACCCAGTTATTGCTGCATTGTTGTAATTATACGAATATTTTACGACCATAATTTTATCAGACTGCAAAACGATCATCATGCAAAGTTGACCGTTTATGACTTTTGCTATTCTTTTTCTTTATGCCCTTTTTGGTCAGATAGCTCTTCAAGTATTTATAAATTCAACGTTGCGGATTTGACTGTTCCCGATGAAGGTAATTTCAGGAAGGCGCATAAAATTCATTAAACGACATTTTCTTATTATTAATAACTCGTGTTTAGGTCACTGAAATAATTTGTATACGTTGATATTGATATGAAATAATTGTAAACTATGATATCGTTAATTAATCAATTTCTTGTGATAAAGGCTTTATCAAGTAAGGTAGACACCTTCCTATTGTCCAAATTGCAACCAAAATGTATTACTTGTAATCGAGATGTTAATGAAACCAAAGGGATATTCATGCCCATAAGTCAAAATCAAACTGACAATGTCATGACAAAAAACGCAAAACAATCAAAATCAATACACAAAACACAAGACAGATAACCAGATTGAGCAAACCGAACCCCACAAAAACCGAGGCTGATTTTAAAGGTTACAATTTTAGACTTATTTGATCGGAATCATACAGTGATGCAATTAGTATTTCTTGAGACATTCTGCAAGAGTATTTAAACCACTGTTGAATGTTGGAATTTTCAACAAAATTCAAGTTTTATATAACATATGATTAATGATTCTGAAATGATTATTTAAATAGTAATTGATTGAAAAGTATCTTAGACTAAAATTCATACTTTAAAAAACATTAAACTATTTCTGCATGAACAAATGGTACGGGATAACACAATTAATTTGTATTATTTCTTAATATGTTGAAATAATAACTATTGGTTCGTGTTGCTAAGTACCTTTCGCCGCTCTTCTATATATATTAGAAACGGTAATACTGTCTATAAAAATAAGGAGATGTGGTATAACTATCAACCAGTCATCAAGGACAGGGATCTAATCAATTATGGGAGACTGTATGACCTACAACAATAAACCAAAATTATTCCAATAGTCAGTAGTAAACGGTTCCGGCATGAAAAAATGTAAAACAATTCAAAAAAGAAAACCAACGGACTGATTTATGTAAAAAACCAAAAAAATGAAAAACAAATCAGGCAAATAGCAACCAACAACAATCCCCTAAACACAGACTCTTGACTTATTTACTTACAATATTATACTATTACAAAACATCTAACAACAATACCTGTAACCGCAGATTATCAATCAAACATGGCACTAATTAAATCATTACTTATCAAGCGTTGAATATTATATTATAAAAGGGATTGAGCTGTTTGTCTCCTTTTAGATATGACGAAGTTAACATGTGTATGAAAGAGGAGTAGTCGAAAAAGGGCAGAGTATTAACAACTGTTGATTCAAAGACACTACATACGACAGACGTTGAAATGTTAACCTTAAGACACTTATTCAATTATTTCTCATGATATTACAATTAATAATTCCAAACGCTACTTTCGTTCTTCATAGTTTGATTTTCTTTGTGGTTATATCCTTGAAATTTACAATACAAATTATCTGTATAATAGGTCATGTTTCTGTAGTATGAATTATAACAATTATATAGTCATTACAGAGTCATAACAGTTACTGTTAAGTCATGTCGTTATAATTTCTCATCACTACAACAATAACCAAAATGGTATTGAACTACCTACATTTACTGGTTACAGGTTGTACTTGAGTTTTTATGTCCTTACAGAAATCGAGCAGGTTTTTTTCTGTGCCAATACTTTTCTTTTCTAATTTTACAAATTCTAATAATGGTATGATGATACTTACAACTGTACTAATTTATACACGTTTAATTTTTGTCGAGACGAAGGGATTCATTATGATTTCGATCAAATGTAATTTCATACGCTTACTTTTTATAACCGTATTCTTCTCCCGAGACTTATCACATAATTTTCATTACTACGAGCAACATAACAGGTTTCACTAGTGTAGCAGGATCCGCTTTACCATCCTGAACACCTGAGATCACCCCAACTTTTGTAGGGTTTGTGTTGCTCAGTCTTTAGTTTGTGTAGTATTTTGACTTGTTTTTTTTCGTTTTTCGGTCGAACTTTCGTTTCGTGCAGTGACGTTGTGAGGCTCTCGTCTACTTTTGTGCTTGAACTTTAATTATTAATCAACTAAAACAATAACTGCTTAAGTGCCCTGCTGCAGCCATTATGCATACACAAACTCATCAAATATAACCATTTATGAAACGACACAAAATTCAAGATGACTGACTGTGGCAAGAATCACTCTACTCGAATAAATACTTATTGGTCACAAAAAGTTAACCTCGTAAATTTTAATGTAAATATTTCAAAATCGTAGTTCCTTTTGTATAAACCGCAGCTTTAATATTAATGTTCATTGACAAATTATTTCATTGTAACTGATGTTATGCATAACGTCCCCGTAATATCCTCTGTAGGCTGCAATATGTACTGTTGCAATTGTAGTTAAAACTAAGCATTGAAGATATTATTTTCTTAGTTGGTATATAAAAATCTTCCCTCTGTTTAGCCAATTAATAAGTGTATTAAGTCATATGTGGTTTCATAATGATTTTAATGTCCTTCTGCGTTGTTTTGATTCATTACAGACATTATCAGGCCATTATTATAGACCTCGGACATATAACAGAACCACGCTGAAAACATCTATTTATCAATTCTATAGTAAATACGTATTTGCTGATATCGAAGAATATATTAGACACTAGATGATGATACGAAGAGGTCACCTACATACTTCGCATTTCAGAGGAAACAATACAAGCCTTTACATAACAAAATGTCATTATTTCATACAAATAGAGAACTAAGAAATAAATACTTATAAAGAGTTAATAATAAAGAATTGATAATAATAAATCTGAAATGAAGGTGTTACAAATATAATTAGTTTTTCTATATAAAAATTAAATCTGCTTTTTCATTGTCCTTTTATGTACTACGAATAGTTACCTGTATTTACTTTAACGAAATTTGCTTTGATCCTATTTCACTGTTGACTCGATTAAAATGACAGACAAACACTTATTGGTTATTACAGAAATTTAGATGAAATAATTAAAAATCAACAGGTTCTTAGTGTGTGTCATTAAGGAGTATACAATTAGCTTTGTGCACAGTTATATAAATGAATACACTGGGTGTAAAACTGAGGTCTGTATATATAACAAATGTAGTATAATATGCTGCCAAGTTTAGAATTTTAAAATGAATTTCATGATATTGTATTCTTTAATATGGAATTATACATTGCTTGCAATTACGTCTGTCTAAATGCTTTTGAAGCTAAAGAACAATAGCATCAGTACACAAAGCATTTATATTTGACAATATAACCATACAATTAGGTTGGACAATACCCTCATAGAATTAAATAACATTTATCAAATTGTCTGAAAAGATCATGCTTAGCAATTGAATAATTAAAATGCTTATCTGTTGGTCTATATTCTGTTAAGTATGAAAATAATATGAAATATCATGAAAGGCCTTGTTATTTACATGTACAAGAGAATTAAGTGTCATGCCCTTGTTAAGTTACGCAAAAAACAACACGTACTGATCAGACGGTCATTGTTATATAAAAATCGCATTTATTATTTCGCTTTATTGAATATTTTATTTTACACAATGACGGCTTGCATCAAAATTTAATTTCAAAAATGAATAAAACGAGGAAATGAGACTGCATGCTATTCACAGGATCGATGGAAAGATTTGATAACTTCTGAACTTAATATGAGGTTATGCAACTTTTGTTTCAATGTTTTGTGTTTCAGCTTTTTTTCTTGTAAAAAAAAAATTATGTCTTAATCAGAAATGCAGCCAAAAATTGTAGCCTACCTATTTTGACAACAAGACAATTTTTTATCTACGCAGTGCCAAAGCTCCAATAAATCCTCAGGGTTTTTTTCAACTACGTGCAGGTATAAGTTTACCGTAGGATAAAAGTTATCTAAAGTAAAATATGACTTAATATCTGTCTTATTGGAGTAGTGGTTAGTATAGTAAATTATGATAATACTTATAGTAACTGTTATAGTGTACATGCAATATCGCTTAGCTCCACGAAACCTCTTTCCATGATTATATGAAACAGGTGCTACCCGATGAGGTATCAAAGATTATAGGTGCCCGACTTTGTTTTCTTTATCATCATATTTGTCGGTAATCAGATATACATATTTTCCGGAATCGTATCTTTCGTATGATGTTTTATGAAAAATCCCGAATAAACACGAGAAACCGGAAAGGGAATAGCACACTTCCACTAGTATTTTTTTCTTATATCTCAATTAAGTACAGATTGAAACAATCAAAATGAAAGGCCAACGTTTGCATCAATATCTTCTTATAGATAAGGACAAATCATACTCTATTAAAGATCCTATGATTAAAACAAAATTTTTCCGAAAACTGAGATCATTTCATTGGACTTGTTTTTCAGTAAAGGGTAAACACGGTATAGAGACTTAATGCACCCCACTACCTGCCGACTAGTTCCTTTATGACTGGAAATATAAGCCATTGAATGCCATATAAACTTGGTCATTTATACGCCTTTATAGAGATTCTGCTGGATGTTGCTACATAGAAACGGAAAGTTCAACGTTGGAAAAATGAAATTATCTCTATTGCCATTAAGTTAGTTTTCAATCCACCATCATTGTCAATTTTTAGATGTTAGTGAAAGTAGAAAACAGACGCTTGCTCATTGTTAAAGGCAATACAGTAACCTACTATTGTTTACATCCTCGTCCTGTTGTGTCTTATGTATCGTTGTATCATTGGAAATCATATCACATTACCTTGCTTTTATAATTAAACATGTTTTACATATTTTTCTGTAGTGTCCTTTATTTTAATTTCAATGTAATAGATGCGATCAACATATATCGTTTGGTTATCACGTGCACGCCATTAGAGAATGTTGTCTTTATGGCAAAGTTAAAGGATAATGCTGACTTCTTTGCATTCGTTTTGTGAACCTCCCACTTGAAAGGTGCATGTAGCTAGTACAGAATTTCGTTAATCAAAGGTTGCCAAATGGCGCAAATACAAAATTTCAATCCTGGTATCGATGATCAGTTTATTTACAACCACTGGGTCAATACCATTGCTGTTGGAGTTTTTATTCCCCGAGGGTATCACCAGCCAAGTAGTCACCATTTCTGTGTTGAAATGAATTATCATTGATATGGTCATAATTATAAATTAACTGTTTAGAAAACTTTATACATTTTTGAAATACTAAGGCTTTTCTACCTCAGGAATAGATTACCTTAGCTAAACTTTTAGGAATTTTTGGTCCTCAATGCTCTTCAACTTCGTACTTTATTTGGCCTTTTAACTTGTTTTGATTCAAGCGTCAATGATGAGTCTTTTGTAGACGAAACGCGCGTTTGGCACAAATACAAAATTTCAATTCTGGTATCTATGATGAGTTCATTGCTACGTACAAGGAGGATATTGAACCACGGGTTTATTATGGTAAATTCGAAGTCATTCCTTCGAAAACTATACGGAGTTTATCCTGCTTTGTTTGACCTTCAAAGCGATGTGTCACAGAAAATCGCTGACTAAAACAATCGCAACCATCTTTACTCTGATTTTGACGTCACCAAATGCGACTTACCATCGAATATTTAATTGCTATGAGCATAAACGAGCACCTTGTTTTATCCTGGTTTTGGAGGGGTTGTTGCACAATCTTTACAATTTTCTGTGTAGCGTTAAATGACAGGTGACTGTCGTTTTGTCAGTCTTTTACTGGTGTTTCGCTGTTTTCGTTTACTTTTATTTTTTTCATTATTGGTGTATTCACAAATTAGGAAGTGATTTCGTTACTCTTTCATCTTAAGCTTATTTTAAATTTACGAATATCTTTAATGAGAAACTGTAGATAAGTTGACCACTAGTATATACAGAAATCGAATATTGCCACTGTTTGTCTTGTACATGTAAATAAACTGCTAAACAATAATTCTCGTCCAAATCGATTATTGTCTAATTAATCAGGTAAATATATTTGATTATGAAAAATGGTCATCTATGGATTTCTACTTCGAAAATTTGCGGTGATACACATTTCCAATAAAGTCAACAAATGACCCCAATAGACATGAAAATCGTATTACTTGTAGCGTAAAATTTTGGAATATCTCACTAAGACATTGATCCTATATCAGAAAATTTTACCTTCCTAAGATATTATTGATTTGGCCAATTGCATTCAGCTGTTTTACTTACTGAGCAGAGATTGAACAAATATGAGTTGAGCGCCAAAAAAATGTATAAAAAAGCTATTCAAACAACAAAACTTTTTTATAGGTCAATATGAAAACAATATTAATTTGCCCCAGTTGTTTCAGAGGAGAATATTTTTGTAAATGATTACAAGTAAATTTTTTCAGGGGCAGCAACCAAAAAACGGGTTGTCTGATGCGTCTGAAAATGTCAGGGCAAATAGATCTTGTCCTGATGAACATTTTTACCTCATGTCAGATTTGCTTTAAATGCTTTAGTTTCAGAGATATAAGCCAAAAACTGCGTTTTACCCCCATGTTCTATTTTTAGCCATGGCGGCCATCTTGGTTGATGGGCGGGGTCATTGGATACATTTTTAAAATTAGATACCCTAAGGATGATTTAGGCCAAGTTTGATTTTATTTGGCCCAGTAGTTTCAAAGGAGAAGATTTTTGTAAAAGTTAACGGACGACGACGACGGACGACGGACGACGGACGCCAAGTGATGAGAAAAGCTCACTTCACCCTTTTGGGCCAGGTGAGCTAAAAAAGGAAAGACGACAATGCCTGGTAGAGATCAGAACTACCAAACGCCATTGAAAAATAGTCTTTCATGGAACTTTAGTTCAACATCTTCAAATATAGTTTTGAAACCATGGCTTGGACTGGAGGAAAGCACTAGGAAACAAGAAAATAGCAGACCCCTGTATGAGGGAAATTATAACTTGTCCTCTAACTCACACGTTCATGTGTCAATAATTCTAATGTATATTGAAAATTATTAACCTCCCTCCGATGTACATATTTCTAAATAAAACACAAAAATGGACTTATTTATGTAAATGTAAAAAAAAAAAAAAAAAAAAAATAAATTGTAAACCAGTAAACCAATACGGACCCACGTGTACTGACCTTTCTACATGTATAAGTAAACTAAATAACACGAATACAAATGACGGAAAACATGCATTTATATCATGGCTTTATTATATTCCCTACTACCAAGATGAACAATGATATTAAAAAAGGAGTGTTTACGTCAAAAAAGCGTTTTCTGCCTTTCTCGTTGAAGGCATATGTAAAATTAGCCAATTTGGCACAACAAATTTTTTAATGTTTTAGTTTTCAATTCTGTTCAAATTCGTTATTGATTTCTGTTTTAAAATAGTTTGATTCGATCGCAACTAACGAGTATAGAAAAGTTTTTGACGTATTTAATTATCATAGATCGGACGTAAAGTATTATTGTGACGATGATTATTCAATAAAAAGACTTTTACTTCAAAATTGTCAAAAACTTGACATTTTCAAATGCCAAAAAATGAACCGTGTCAAACTTTTAAAATGTTAACAATTCACAAAAAAACCGATTACTTAAGTATTTTATCTCAATCGGTGATGTCGGACACGAATTAAACAGGGTGTAGATTAATCATATTGAGGTTATTTACATGTGTTATGTGTTTTATCGCATCAAATATGTAAAACATCATACGATTGAAATTTTGAATACTTTATTTACTTTGTTAATTTTTATTTGGACCGTGGAACCACTGTGAAGAATGGTAATTGCTTGTATATGTATATATATATCCGGTGGCAATTTGATCATACCCATTTTAACCCAATCTCTAAAATTAGATATGGCAAGTGGTTCGATTAAAAGTATTTGTACATGTAGCTAAATGAAAGAGAAAGTGATTGTTATAGTAATAATCCATTCATATGTTTTATGTTATAATTAATCAATTTCGTTATGAATTAGCCGCGAAATAGTATACACCGACGAAACAAAACTATTGCAGTGTTGAGAGTTCCAACAGAAAAAATTAGTGCAAATATTCACTATTGAAATTTATTTTTGTGTGCCTTTCAGATGAAAATGACAATGAAACATTGATTTATCATAATTTTCATTAACAATGCATGTTTTTCGCTTGCTTGGAAGTGTTTTATTTTCTGATTTTAGATTTTCTATAGATTCATGCAGTGTGGAAAATTAATTGTGAGAATGATATATAACATATAAACGACTATTATACGTTTAAATGCAAAGTTATATACTAGAACATTTCTGAATTTCATAATTAGCAATGTTTTCAATCAGATATGATTGTGCGTTGTTTTGAGATTTATAAAAAAAAATCATCATAAATTCGTGCAGTTGAAGGGACCATGAGGTTTCATCCTTTGTAAGTTTATATAATTCTGGGAACATTCTCTTTAGATTAATGCTGCGTGTAATTCAAACGACTTTAAAGACAAGTCAATATGATATTGATGAATACGGATAAATAAAAACTACTAAATTGTCTGAACATAGATTGAACAGATCTTAATTGTCTGCAAGACAACTGTCTGAACAGAACTTAATTTATCGCAGTGGATAAGTCTGAAAACTGACGGAAAGACTGAAAATGACTTATTACTTATTGTTTAATCTTTTAGGAGCTGTTCAGATCAAAATGACCGTTTCAGATCGAATTTGTTTTACTAGTGTATACTATTTATAATAATTATACTGCAAAGAATATCAACGGTCACAGTAGATATGTACTTCATTGATCATGTTTTCTAACACTTTGAAATATATTTAGATGTACAACGGTCGATGGTGATCATAAATAGTGTGCAAGAAAGCATGATTTCAGTAGCAACAATAAACAGATAAAGCACAAAGTACATTGATTTGATTTCAGTATATGCAAGCATTCTTGTTTTACAATATTTAACAGCATTCTTTTATTTACTTTTACCATTTTGATTGACATTTTTGTGGTTTAATCTTTAAGTTTTTAAATGTATCTACTAATCTTTAACTAATTAGAATAATTCAGTTTTTGCATAACAGATTTAAAACTGATATATATGTATCTACCTCCTACTAGTCTGTTATCTCTAAGGCATATCTTTTAAAAATTGAGAGATAAGTTGTGGGTTCTTATTCGTCGTTAAAGTCCGTATGTTGATATCAGAGTGTGTTCAAATGTTGCCGCATGTCAATGGCGTTTGTTAAGTTCAAAATTTCGGGAAGCTATTGTTTAGAACATCGTTAATATACTATAATAGCGGTATAGAAATAAGATGATTCTACACCTTAGATATTGTTGTTCCTTAAACTGTAAAATTTATATGATAGTATTCTATGTAGGGATTTTCCAGGGAATGATGAAAATTAGAAACTTAGCAATACAACGGATAAAATAGAAAGTTTCAAATGAAATCACAGTTATACATAAAGACATTACAAATACACCTTTTCATAGTTTATTTACGGAAATTCAACTATAACTATTTTTGTTCATGTTTAACACACCTGCGTCGCTGCTATGATAGTGATATAAAATATTGAGATGTTGCATGCAAATGAAAATTACAAAATTCAAACCAAAAAAAAAAAAAAAAAAAAAAAAAACGACGACAACCACTGGATCAGGTTCCTGACTTGGAACAGACACACAACGTACGTAGCAGTGTTTAACATATTTGCAAGCGCTCAACTCTGCCGAAAAAATGGACAGTAGTGTAACAACACCACGTAAGAACAAACTATAAAGTTTAATTAAAAAGGGCTCGACTAACCAGATCGGAACTTTGCACAAAATCAAATAACACAAGAAAATTGACACAAACTACCGATCTCAATTCTCCTACTCTTTTACTATGTGTTGACGTGAATTATCTTTTCAAATAAACTAAGGATTTTCTCCCCCAGGAATAGATTACCTTAGATGTATTTGGGAAAAAAAACGAAGAATGTTCGGTCGTCTATGCTCCTGAATTTCGTACTTTATTAGGCCTTTTTAACTTTTTTTATTCGAGCGTCACTGATGAGTCGTTTTGTATTTGAAACTCGCGTCTGGCGTTCAAAATTGATTGTAATCCTGGTATCTATTATGAGTTCATTTACATTGTTAACGTGAAACTTTTATTATTAACGGTTGAGATATATATTTAAAAAAGAAATTTTACATAAGGAAAACGTTTAACTGTGCCTGTAAATGATTTAATACTATTGTTTAAATTTTCGGTTGTCGAAATATTCTTGTTGCTAGTAGTATAATATGTTCACTTTGATAACTGGAAAAGTTTAGACTAATAACGCATATCTTATAATATAATTTTAGATCACGTATGCGTTCGTAAAAATGGAATTGCTTTCTTCGATACGAAAGTTTCGTCAATCTAAAAGTAAACATGATCTCACATTATCCAATTAGGTATATGCTTACATCAATTTCTCTGGATTTGGATTTTTTTTATGGGTGTGATATTATCATGTCTTTGCTTTCGTTTGCCTGTTACTGTTACAAGACAAGAGTCAGAAAGTGAAAAGTCAAAAGTGATTAACCATTTTTGTTTAAATTGATACAAATCGAAACAAATAGTAATTTTACGTGGAAAAATCATTTTGTTTTTAAAGTTTCACAATGAACTTTAACATGCTAAAATATCATTCAGTATGCATTATCCATTGCTGACATACAAGTATTAAAGAGAGTTTTACGAACGATTTCTAAGCAAGGTACGTCTAATAAATAAATAAATAAATGAATAAAATAAATAAATAAATAAATATATATATATATATATATATATATATATATATATATATATATATAATTAAATAAATAAATCTTTATAGAATTTTAACTGCCTTCTCCAAAGTTTATATAATATATTGAATATTTTATATGTAAATGATAGAGCAGAATGCAATGAATGATATAGAGAGTTGTTACACAACGAGACGAAACTTACCAAAATTTTGCTGTGGATACATAAAAGCATAACGAGAACATTATTTAGTCTTTGTTCTCGAACCATTCTGATGCACTGCCGTTTTGTTTAGTCGTTTAAAGACCAAAGAGACGTATTCCATATATTTTATACCCAGTCGATTGCATGTGAATTTTTCAAGTCAATCATTGCTTCATCTAGATTGGTTGCAATAGAAAATCAAAAACTGTATCTGAATAGAAAAGGCGGTATTTAATTTCATTGCTTATTAAAACATCTATTTGATTTTACGTAACAATTTTAACATATAAGATTTTTTTACAGTATATCTTTCAAATATCACTTTTAATAAAACATTTTAATAAAAGCTTTTATTTCGTCCTATCGATTAAATGAAATTTAGGAGTTTTGAGTTATTTTCTCAAATATTTATTATTTGCATTTATGAATAGATGTATCTTTTATATAGTTGGTTCAACACGATTAAATTTTGTTTAACAAATACATTTTCTAAAGTGAATATGAGATATTGAATTATGTACAGTTAGGTGCAATATTAAAACATTCGAAATACATGTAATGACTGTAGTGGGTACCAAAAAATATATATATATATATATATATATATATATATATATATATGAGTCTAAAAGATTGTGTAACAATACCGATATATATATTACTGTATAAAATGATAAACGAACAAGTAAAGTAATATAATTTATCGACATCAGTAACAGACACGCAAAGTATCACATTCCTGATGTACATGATCACCTGTTGCATGTATACATGATCTTTTAAGGTAACGCTTTACGGTAAATTCACGTATGAATGTTACGTCATATAACAATTTCGAGGTCCTTTTTAAAACGAGTGTCATCAATGACGTCAATGAATAATCGGCTCTTGCATTGATTTTATAACAAAACCATTGTGACATTCGAAAAGTACGGTATAATTAGTGGGGATAATGCAAGACGGGACAGTTGTCTATGACAGGTAACGTGAGGGTACCCAATTTGCACCTATTTTGACAGTTCCCCTTTCCATTCTTTATTTCGTTGAAGAATAATCCTAATTTGCTATACAGTTCCAAAAATTAAATTTTGAATCCATACTTAATCATAGAAAAATGGGTTTAAAATTACCTCCAAGCCATCGAAGATTCTGTATTGAGATGTACTGATTCATTGCACCTATTCTTAGATATAAGAAGATGTGGTATGAGTGCCAATTAACTACATATACGTAAAAATCGAATAACTGATGTTTTGTTTTATTTCTCAAATTTTTAAAACATTTTGACAATGTTCCATGCATGGATGCATTAATGTCTGGGACATATTTCAATTTGTCATGTTTAAAAGTCAATATTTTTAGACTTCGCTTGAAGTGACTGGAGAGGCCATTTTTGGATAGATAATTTGACCGTTTTATGTTTCGTTAAGACTATTTAGATATGTTAAAGACTTACATAATGATAAATGATAAAAATATAAAATATTTAGTCTGTAAAAAAAAAAACATATAAGATATTCGTAGAATTTTATGCAGAATTGTTGCCAATTGTGTACTTTAACGTTTTATGTATATTGCAAATGCTACCCTTTAAAAAGTTAAATCACAAAAATACTGAACTCTGAGGAAATTTCAAAACGGAAAGTCCCTAATCAAATGGCAAAATCAAAAGCACAAACACATTAAACGAATGGATAACAACTGTCATATTCCTGACTTGGTACAGGCATTTTCTTATGTAGAAAATGGTGGATTGAACCTGGTTTTATGGCGCTAAACCTCTCACTTGTATGACAGTCGCATCAAATTCCAAGTAAGCGAGTAAAATAAGAACAGCGATCAATTTCACAAAAAACTACTCGTTACTGGTGTTATGTATTTCTTTATAACTTAGGATCATGTTTAGTAATAAGATTTTTGTTAAGAAGCTATTGATATTAAAATGTATGCAAACGAGAAATCATTTCCTGAATATGGCATTCCAAATCCGCAAACCTTAAAGATGGATTAGATGTGGTAAGGGCTCTAATTGATCCTATAATAAGTCCATTTCTGTGGGACCGTGCTCGTCTCATGTGCTGCAAGTCGTTCGATCCCAATCTACGTCAAACCAACAATCTGAAAATTGGTATTTGTTTCTTCTCCGATAAGCACGAGACATATCGGAGTTAGATAAAGACTGGCGACTTGGAGTCAAAATATTATTTCCCGATAGAGAGACGTGTATTACCTTTTGAACTAGCACGTTAAAAATCCGGCTCAGTGTGACGATCTACTACAAAGCCGGATTCACATTCATTACAAAGCCGGGTTCACATTCATATCACATTATGGTCTCGTTCTGATATATGCATGTAATAGTTATTGCAAATGGACGTCGTGCAAGAGATCATCAGCTTTGTCATCATCGAGACGAAAAGTGTTTAGGTTGATTTAAAAACATGATGAGTACGTGAACTAAAGCGGTTTTTGTCGAGCATATCAGTAAACTACATTTTGTATTACCAATTAGACTGTTCTGAAAACCAGTGGAAATTAGCTTGTTTTATCGACGAAAATACAAAACACTAAAAGCTTACAAATAATGATACGTTACAAATAACAATTTATAAAAGTAAACCATTATAGGTCAATGTACGGCCTTCAACACGGAGCCTTGGCTCACACCGAACAACAAGCTATAAAGGGCCCCAAAAGTACTAGTGTAAAACCATTCAAACGGTAAAACCAACGGTCTAGTATATATAAAAACGAGAAACGAGAAACACGTATAAATTACATAAACAAACGACAATTACTGTACATCAGATTATACTCCTTTATTTATAGTTAGTTGAAGGAACACTTTGGTTCAAGGTTGCAAAAGTAGAGTTTCAGTTTCTGTCTGATTTGTTTTATTCATTATCAAGAAACACGACATCAAACAAAAGTTTCAATAGTATATTTTACCAACTAGAACAAGTGTGGACACAGATGAATGTGGATAGTATGTTTGGATGTTTGACAGTGTTTTATATGACAAAAGGAGTTCTATGTTTTCCTATATGGTGTTATTAACTGTGTTGCACGATGACAACCAACCTGAGAATTAGGAGTGTTGTTTATTAAATATTTAGATTTTATGTTCAAGACGGGCATGGAAGAGACACTAATTGCATTAATTACCAAATGATTATGATAGAATATTTTCCAAATCTTTGATTTTGGATACATTTTGTAGCTAGGAGAGCAACACATAATAGGTTCATTTTTCATGTGATTTTTTAAATGGGAGATGATATCTGAGAACATGATATCAGGAGGGTGTAACTCAGTGGTTGTCGTTTGTCTATGTGTTACATAATATTTGTTTTTTCGTTTATTTTGTGTACATAAATGACTATGCGTTATGGGCATTGCTCATTGTTGGAGGCTGTACGGTGACCCGTAGTTGTTAATTTCTGAGTCATTTTGGTCTGTTGTGGAGAATTTTCTCATTGGCAATCATACCACATCTTTTTATATGTATTTGCTCACTATTTGTATGGTTTTATTTATATTACTTTGTGGTGGATTGTCAGTATCATTAGTAAAATATTTTGTTAAAATGTCGAAATTGTTTCTCAGATTAGAAGACATTTATTGGTTTTAGTAATGACAATGCCTGACATGATGCTTGGGGCTAGGTGAGCTAGAAAGTAAACTTCTGTGTTGTTTTTATCAATTCTTTGATTAAATCTCCTCCAAAGCTGGCCGAAGCAAAAAAGTTTTGACCAATATGAAAATGATATCAACAAAAAACCTTTGTGAGCATGCTTCAAAGACTCTTAACTGCTCAAAAGTAATCTGATAGAATTTCAAGCATGTCAAGTGGGTATTATGAAAATCTACTTAATATGTCTAAATATCAAAAGTTATAGTATTCAATATGAAAAGGTATTGCTAAATTATTCTCTCTTCAATTTTCTTTGTTATATGGATACAAATTTAAGTGATACCAATACAGTATTTGTTGTGGTATGAAAGTGTAGTAATTAACATTTACTGTAACAATGTTAATTCACACAAATTAAGAAATAAACAAATGAATGAAAATGTTGAATATGTTTAATGAAATATAGTTTTAGAAATCAATTAGGCCAGATAGGCCTTATAAATTTTGGTCTTTTGTTTAACATACTGAATGACCATTTACACTCAGGACCAAGTCATCAGTAGGCAGTACAGATGTATTAAAACAACCTAGCATCATATTGCTAGTAGCGAGTGTAGCATTGTCGGGTAAATTTGTTCTTTTTTAAATTTGGTTAATGGACAAAAATGTTTGGTTCAAATCATAATCAAATGCTTTTATCTCCTTATTACTTACATTGTACATAGAATGGATACTACCCTGACAAATCCTTGTACATGAGAGTTGTCTGTCAAATCTTTATTTCACAAAGAATGAATTGCATAACAATGAACTGAGCTCAAAGCAAAGCAATTTAATAATACACTTAGACAAAGAGCTCAATCCAGTGATATACTTTGTACTACATGTCCTTCATGAACATCCTATCCACCAAAACCATATCTCACAAACATGCCATACTACATGGTTGGATCAGAAGTCCTGAAAAGACAAGAATTTTATTATTGTATTTTAATTATATATACACAGGTTAAAACTTTCACAAATTTGTGGTGAAATCATTCAGTATCTAGCAACTATCAATCTCTTCATGTACAAATTGATATAGGTTGATTGCCCTCTGTCGAAATAAGAACATACCTCCACCTAATTTTAGTCAACTGATGAAGAAACATTCAAAACTATCAAATGTTATCTAAGATTTGTCAGTGTCTATTTACCATCACCACTGAATCAATAATATAAGTATACATATATACATGTAAGACTAAAATTAAAGTACATATATAAGACAAAACTGACATTTGGTCTTTACTACATCTTCATTCCCCAAGTCGTGTTCAAATCTGACTTCATGATAAAATAAGATTCCATATCTACAATCAATGAAATACCACTCTAATAGACTAGCATTGAAATCCCAGTTTTCTAAAATGGTAGGTGGAACCTGAGACTAAAATTTGAAACAATATATTCCAAATAATTCAAATGCATGTATATGTAGTAATATAAATTCTCCAAAGTTCACTATATTTTTCCTTTTTTTGTCTTTTGTTCGAGACTGTATATTGACCTCTAGATGTCTTTCAAATACATCCAGTTTGGTTTGGGTTGATGTTTGATGTTTGATTGTTGTACATGTTATATATCGACGTGAGATTTGTTTATATAAATAACAACTATTTCCTTAAATTCAAATAAAATAAATGTAAGAAATTATAGGCAACCATATGCATGTAAATAAAAAAAGTATTTGCATTTGTTCTGTTGATTGATAGTGGTACATATACATGTATGAGGACTGGGTGAAATAACTTATATATAGTTCTGATCAACAGTTTCATGGTAAACATGGTAAACAAGTAGTAGCTTGTTTGAAGTTTGCAGCATATTCAACTTTGAACATCTTTTCAGTCTGCAATCCATATAAAATCTATATACACATGTATGTGGTATAATTGCCAATGAGAACTTTCCACAGAGGTTTAAATAACAAAGTAATTATAGGCAGCCATACAGCCTTAAAAAATGAGAAAAAACAGTCCAGACATGTTAAGTATGCAACAATTAAATTAAGAAAAGTAATGGCCTGATTTACAACTTATAAACAACAGGTTTGGAACCCCCCCCCCCAAAAAAAAATATGTTCTAATGAAGATAAAAAGAAGATGAAGCCTTTTTAACTTATAAAGGGGATCTGGACAGGACTCATTACATTCGGAACAACTTTTCTAAATGATGGATACATATAAAAATTAAAATATGTAATATGATTGCCAATGAGACAATCCACAGAGGTTCAAATGACAAAGCAATAAAAGGCAACCATACCGCCTTCAAAAATGAGGAAAACTGTCCTGACATGAAAAGTATGCATCAATACAATTGAATTGAGAAGAGTTAAGGCCTGATTCACTATTCCACTAATAAACAGGTCGGGAACTCTTCCGCCCCCTCAAATAAAAAAAGAGGGGGGAATGTAACCTTTTAACTTATAATAGGGGATTCATTACCATAGAAAAAACTTTTCTGAAAGATGATTCCACTTATTTTCAATAAATAATAAATATTGAAGTCTATCTCAGGCATCTGGGAACAGACTCAACATTAATTCTATACATATATAATTTATATTTATTAGGTCATTTTGACACAGCAAAATATATAGAAAATGTGAACTATGGTCTGAAATTTAGTTCTTTTTCGCAAAATAAACCCACTAAAACTAAACTTTGAATGCAAAAGACCCTAAATGGCTAACAGATATTGCTATAAAGAATAGTCCATGATGATTCTTGTTATTAAAGAGTTCATGAAATGTACACCCATTCTGTCAGTTGAATGGACTAGAATGAGATGAGTTATATAAACATAAAGGTTTTTCAACAGTTGTGGTGTAAATTAAATCAGTTTTAATTGATGGTTGACATATTTAAGTATATATGTAGATCATTGGCTTTTCAACACACTGATATTTTACAATATCGATTATCTATTTATTGTTATATTATTGGTATTTTTCACCTTCCTAAAACAGTTTTACACAACATGAACGCAAGCTTGATAGATCTTGATAGGGTGTCCTCACATATTTTGACGTTGCTGAAAAATTTTGGTTGACATATGTATCCTCTTCCCATCGTTTTTCGTGCTATTAAGAATGCATACTGTCGTCTCAATTTCCATTGAAAAGGCATGCATAGTGCAAATTCATATGACATACGAAAACATATGATCTGACCATATACATGTACATGTATGTATAGGTTATTAGCTTTTCTACACATATTAGCCAGTAAGCCGCAATGAACCTATTATGGCGAGTGAGCGCAGCTAATGAGCTAAAATGAATCAAATTGTGTCTTTAGTGGGGATATTTTAAGGGATCTATATGAAGAAAACCTGATCATTTGTTTATCGTTCTATTACTGGCTTTTTCACCTCCCTAACTTAGCCTAAGACAGTTTTTACAGACGAAAGCAAGCTTGATAACTACTCCTCAC
This sequence comes from Mytilus coruscus, assembly GCA_017311375.1. NCBI lineage: Eukaryota > Metazoa > Mollusca > Bivalvia > Mytilida > Mytilidae > Mytilus > Mytilus coruscus. The sequence goes on from CM029599.1 coordinate 110,849,866, forward strand.
ACACATGTATAGATTATCGGCTTTTCTACACGAGTCATGAATATCGTAAAATGTTAGCCAGTGAGCAGGCCCGCAATGAACCTTTTTAGCGAGTGAGCCCAGCTAATGAGCTGAAATGAATCAAATTGTGTACTCAGTCACAGTTGGTGATATTTTAAGGTATCTACACAAAGAAAACCTGCTTACATAAATCTCAGTGGCGGATCCACCACTTTTCATAAAAGGGGTGGCCGCTGACTGACCTAAGGGTCGCCCACTCCCATCATGCTTCCCAGTGGCGGATCCGGGAGGGTTCCGGGGTTGGAACCCCTTTTGGACGATCAATGCATTTGAATGGGGACACATATAGTTGGAACACCCCACCCACCCTTTGTCCTGAATTGGGAACCCCTTTTAGAAAATGGCTGGATCCGCCCTGCTTCCCTATAAAATCAACCAAATTTTCCCCTGGATCCGTCTATGTAACTGTTTATCGTTCTGCGTAATACTGGCTTTTTCACCTCCCTTACTTGGCCCTAGACAGTTGCTTATCTGTTTATCGTTCTGTCACTGGCTTTTTTAGACTAGTCTAGAGACTTCATGTGTACAAACCTGACGTCAAACTCGTGTACTATAGAAGAAGAGACAAATAATTTCACATTAAATCCTGTAACATTACATCTAAAGATAATTATAATCCAAAGTAAATTATATTGCGATGTCAATGGACTAAATTCCCGCGCAAATGTCATCACTGGGATAGACCAAAACGAATTTTAGGTTAATGTATCATTCACATTCCGATCAATTTACTCAGTTAAATAAAATATATGTGTTAACTATTTTTATATTGGTTTTGAATTTAGTTAATCTATCAGAAAAAGGATTTATTTCTCACAGACAGCCCTCAATACTATACACCAACTCGACACTGAAGCTAAAACCCTAAAACATAATAGTATATGGAATCGTCCAAACGGATTACCTAATATTGATATAGGTGAAATATGTAGATTCAGAATTGTGTACACAGAAAAGATCAAAAATAAAGCCCTATGTAAGGTGAAAACAATAACATAACTGTATAAAATAATTGTTTATTAAATTTGCTTGCATAAGAACTATGAAGTTAATATTTATAACGATTACGTTTATCCTGTCAACCCTTTTCTTCATTGCATCAAGGCTTCCGTTGCTTTACATCGAGCAGCAATTCAACCAATCGGGAATGTTAAGTTGGGACATACCGTTATTTTGGAAGCATGATCTTTACATCGAGGCTTGCGTGGCTTTACACCGAGGCCACAGTAGTTCGACCAATCGGGGAATGTTTATTTGGGGCATGTGACCTATTGAACTGCAGGTTTTATAATATTTTAATCGAAATTGTAGAAAATGAAATGTTGTTAGTACAAACAAAACAGAAAATAATGAATACTTTTAGTAAAAGATAATTTGGATCCGGGTTCTGTGTATTCACATCATTTGTACAATTCTCCTTACTGATGCCATTTTTGGAATTTCTGTGACCTAAATGGTTCGCGAAAATTAATATTTTATTATATAGTATAGTAACTATAGTACAAATTCATGTGTTTGATTTAAACTGCTTTCAAAGTAACGTCAAAATGAAGAAAAACTGAATTTGTTACCGTAGATCTATGTATTTTCCTCTTGTACATTACTTATACTTTCTTGCAGTTTTATATGATTTATCAAAATTTTTAAACACGTTCCAAACCCCTTTACAGAGACGTAGAACAATTGTCGAAAGACGACTAATTTCCGACTTAAAAGGCAAAAGTGTTGTTGTTTGTATCAATTGAAGTAACCTAGATGTGTATATTTTTATGATTCAGAAACATGATTTATTTATTTTTTGTACTAGATTAGAGGTTATCAAATCTTGTCAAGCCAAAGCAATTCATTCATATTTTAGTATTTTTGTTTTTGTTTTAGAAGGAAAAGGGTGCGGTCTCATACAAAAGTTTAGAAAAGTTAAGGTTTCATTTACATCAGTTTTAAATGAATGAACCTTTATTATCATGACAGATTTAAGTAATAAATTATACGATTTGTTGCAACAGTTTGATTAATATAATAATATATGTAAAGGCCCTTAGTTCCTATTCCCATCAAACCTAGTCAGAAAAAATCCCAAAAAAAAAAAAAAAAAACAACTCTCATATGAGCGGACTCATAAATAAAGATGAAAAATTGAAATGGGATACAGCAACCTAACAAAATAAAAATACATTTAGAGATTTATGTAGTCTTCATCAACAGAGAGGTTTGTATCTCAAGCTTTAAATCACCCGAGTCTAGAAAATTATTGCAAAAACTCAACAGAGACCAATAAAAGTATAGACAAATGAAATAAAGCTATATTAATTATAATTATGATTATTAAGAGTATTAATTGTTATCCGATTTAACACACTACGTCATAATTATATTCCTTAAATACCACAGTTATAAATAAGATATGTTACATACACCATATTACGATATTTTCATTAATCAATCATAAATATTCATTTTGCAATGATGTTTTTTTCTGTTTTAATCCGTAATTCAAATTGAAATAAAATTTTATAATTTAAGAAAATCTATTATCCAATGATATTCGAGTTATGTCACGTTTTGTTTGTTCATTGCGAACTCAGATTAATAAAACACCCGTTTTGATTGATCATCCTTCGTTTATAAGGATTCTTCGATTCTGACCTTTCACTCATTGAATTACCATGTCAGAAAGACATAATAAAACTTAGGACAACAAGCATTCAGCTTCTTTCTGTTTTTACACTTAAAATGTCGCTTGTTTATTAGGTTTTGACCTACTCCCAAAATAGATAGTCTAGGGCAGGAGTAAAAACAGTATTCAAGACTAATCAATAATTGCATATTGTTATAGTTAAAGGCTTCAGACACATGCTGTCATCCATTACCCTCTCTAGAACGACGATCTTATCCTATTAACTCTAAAACATATAAAAAGAATACAGGAATTTTGTTTTCGGATTAATTCTAAAATTCGTAGATTTTTATCTCAAGACTTTTACTGTATGGCAAATTGTTCATAATTTACACATATGAAAGTGTTTACATTATTCTAATATCTTGTAGTGTTGGCTATTCAATGGAACACGTATCATAAAAAAGTCTTCGTGACTTGATATTTAGTGGATATGCGATAATTTACTATATTACAACAAGATTGAACTAAAATCTGATGAAAGGAATATCGGTTTCTTTACATTTTAAAAAACTGTAAATAATATTTTTAAATGATATACATTTTATTTCAACATTTTAAAGCAATGTTTTCATAATGGATAAAATAATATCACATTGTATGAAATAAAGCAATGTTTGTAATTTTCATTTGAGTATATATGTTACTGAATAAATATCTGTATATCAATATGCTTTTGAAGGTTGATATCGTTTAACAAATATATATCAAATGGTTTGCAGATTGGTTTATTTAAATATTAATTAAAATTTTGAAAATATGCGTACTTTGTCTTTAATTTTCAATAAACGAGTACAAAAATGTGCATTGCTCAGAAATTGAATCGATTAAATTGAAACTATCATTTTTATTGTTTGAGTTCCTTTTTCTAAAACAGCGATTAATATGAAGTTTGGTCGAAATTAATATGAATTAGACGTTGCCTTCTAGCCCTTGTAATTTTTTTTTAATTTTACGTATCATGACTGAATTTAGACGCCACAGAAGTTTTACATTTATCCGAACGAAGTCTTCTTACTTTAGCAGCGACAAAGTCTTTGCTTATATGTATTCACGAGTCTCCAACCGTTCGATAATTTTATTCATATTTATCAAAGATTAAGGTAAAAATTTATGCTTGAAATACTTACCTATTTCCATTCTCAATTTTATTACTGTTGAATCAAAAAAGCCAACAATCAAGAAGTAAACCATTTGTCCAAAGTATTCGTAATTTGGCAGATCTTTATATTTTGGATTTTGATGAATTTAGCATGCATTTAAACTCTTTGACTTGCATCTGAATATCAAAAACAAAATAATATATAACAACATTTGTACAATCAGAAATGAAATCAGTTAAACATGGTATCAAAAAGGAATGCACAAAAAAAGCGCCGTTCATATGAATTTTTCACTTTAAATAGCACTTTCTCAAAAACCTCACCATATAAAACTGAGAATGGAAATGGAGAATGTGTCAAAGAGACAACAACCCGACCAAAGAGCAAAAAACAGCTCAAGGCCACCAATGGGTCTTCAACACAGCAAGAAAATCCCGCACCCGGAGGCGGGCTTCGGCTGGCCCTTAAACAAAAATGTGTACTAGTTCAGTGAAAATGGACGTCAGACTAAACTCCGAAACATATAAATGAACCAAAATTTAAAAAAAAACCTACAAGACTAACAAAGGCCAGATGCTCCTGACTTAGGACAGGCGCAAAAATGCGGCGGGGTTAAACTTGTTTTGTGAGATCTCAACCCTCCCCATTTACCTCTAGACAATGTAGAATAAACAAACACACAGCAATATGCACAGTAAAACTCAGTTTAAAAGAAGTCCGAGTCCGATGTCAGAATAGACAACAGAAGAAACTAAGCAAAATGACAATGATACATAAATTAACAAAGGACTACTAGCAGTTACTGACATGCCAGCTCCAGACCTTTAAATTGAACAGATTGAAAGATTATGTCTTCATCATATGAAAATCAAGCACATTCCCTCCCGTTAGGGTTTAGTATCATACCATCATAAATATATGAGAAGAACATAACCCGTATCCTGCCAACAACTGGTTTTAGAAAAAATGTGTTTATAAGAGTGAGGAGATGCGTCATGACAACTCTACATAACCCAAAGGAAAAAAGATGTGAACAACTACAGGTTACCGTACGGCCTTCAACAATGAACAAATCCAGTACAACATAGTTGGTTATAATATCCGCTGGCATGGCAAAATGTGAAACAATTTTAAAAAGCAAACCAATGTCAGGATTTAAACTACAACAATGAAAAAACCTAAACAAATATGGCAGACAGCAACCATGGACAACCACTGGCTTACTGGTTCCCGGCTCGATGGAAGGAAATTTACTTTCATTTAAACAGGAAAGGTCAACAAATTCAACACCACTTCACCACTGAATTGTACTTACTCTAATTGCTGCTATGTTTTATGAAAACAGAATTTGGATAGACGTCAATAAAAAACAACTGCAAAATAAAAAAGAAATTATAGAGGTCGACAAACCATGCTAAAAAAAAAAAAAAAAAAAATAGAAATAAACTATAAACCAAACCTAATACTGCAATTGTGTTTAATAATAAAAGGAGATGTGGGCTTAAGGACCTAGTTGTAATACGAAATGTTAAATAAAAAAGTAATCCGCAATATATAATAAAAATAAGATAAAAGTGTCATCAAAATTAACAAATATTACATATGCAACTCAATAAAAAAAAAAAAAACGTAATCATTTTGTGTGTGTGTGCATCAATGCTAAATGCAGTAATGTTTCGTTAACTGATAGTGTTGCAGTTTATTTTTATTTTGTTCGAAACCACTCTATTGAGCATGTTTAAAAAAAAATAATAAAGTTAACTTACCATGAATTCAAAATTGTCAACCTCTTCTTTAGCGAAACGTGTAAAACTGTAAATCTCGCATGTAATTTCTATTTTCACTTGCTTTTGTTTCGTTATGCACTAGTTCATATTAAATGAATTTATAATCCAGCGGAGGAAAATGAATCATCGGGTTTAAAATCATGCAAATCAGAATAGGTTCATAGGTGTTCAAATTTGTTCAAAACATCAGACATTTTGAATAAATCATTCTGTAAAGACAAACCCAGGTATCAGTTTATAAATATTAACATTGAATTTAATCAAACTAAATTAATTCAATACGAAATTTGTAACCACTATATATCATGATACGGTCAGTTAACCTTTTTATAACATATATGGGGTTATATTAGTACTACAAAGCATGGACCACAGCAGTAAACGACACAGAAGCAAACTTGACTAAACATTAAATGTAATAAATAGCTCCACTTTATTTTATAATCCCTTAGTCGATGATGGTTGACTGTCCCGAGGCATCAGCCACCAACTGGTAAATACTTCGACAAAATTGTGAATTATTATCACGCCAGTACAATGTATATTTGAAATAATACACGTGTTTTGTTTTTCTAAAATATCTCAAGTTAAACTAAAATTGTTCCTAAAGGTTGTATATTCAAAGATACGATCCAAATTAACGTGCTTGGCCTTTGAATAAACGGATTCCGTCCTAAAGGTTCGCAATTAAACAATATAGTAAGTTATTTGAATATTGTCAGTACAAACTTTGTTTCGGTTTTTATAACTTAATGTAAAAACAAATATGTATTCTATCAGGTTATTCACTCCATATAAAACTCATAATACTTTATTCTCATATCATTTATAAAAGATGTGTGATATCATAAACATCATTCACAAAATTCACACAAAAAAAAACAAAAAACAGAAAAATTGATATCCCTAGAAAGGGTTAACTCTTACATCCTGTCGACATATTTGTTTTGACTTTGCACAAAGTTATGCTTTTCTATGGCTGTTAATGATGTCTAAACAGGCACTCCGTTTGAGTTGTACTAATTGATGTTTTACTTTCAAAAACATGGTGTTACCTTCGACCTTAAATTGATTTGGCTATTTTTTTTAGGTTCTTTTTGGTCATATAACTCTTCAACTGTTTCGGTACTTATACATCCTTGGCTTTCAAATATTCGGCCTGGAGCGTTCCTGATGAAGGTAAATTTAGAAAAGCGCTTCGGACGCATGACATTTATAACGTGTTGTTTTCATTCTTTTTTCGAATAGTAATTAACTTTGCTTTACAATATGCCATATACAGATCATATGAAGAGGTTTATGTGGTAAACATGACAACGCAAAATGTGCTTTAATCAACTTCACCTAGCTCTTATTTCATATTAGATAAACTGTACCCAAGACAACCGTTTAAACAGCTTTGCCAAAAAAATAAAATACTTATTAAACAAAAAATTGTTGAAAATGATTTCATTAAGATTTTGTTTTATTGACAACATGATTTTTTTCATTTTGAGGATATGTTTTAAACAATTAATTGGCAATCCAAATGTGGTCCTCGTCTTACCGCCCTGGTCCTTTATTCACATAGGGCGAAATTGATACAAGAAGAACTCCTATGAGTAATAAAAGAAAGCTGTCATTATCCTTTAACTTCAAATGCCTCTCACAGAATAATTCAATTTTCGGTGACAATCTTAAACGCTTCTACCACGTGGAAATTAAAATACAAGATACCATTGATATAGTTAAGCCAGTTAAGTATCTTGCACTACATCTATAAATTGACAGTGAGGGTTGGTTTGGAAAATAAACTTTACGACAACAGAGATGAATTGAGCTTGTCAATTGTGAACTTTTCATTTCTCTGTATCAACATTCCTGTATCGCCTGAATATGAAGTATATTATTCCAAGTTGATACTATATTTTAAAGGTTATGTTTCCTATCACCATTTCTTTTGTACATGATTGCGGCTTACAGGGAAGCTGTTGATTAAAAAACTGCCAATGGGTTAATGGAATTCACCCCTTTCAAATGTTTAACGAACACCATCATGCTGTGTTTGAACATAATGGAATATCTATGTCGCAGATGATCACGTTTATGTCTTGATTATCGTAGCCCTTCACGTTTTCTTATCCTCGTCTGTGAAATCACCGTCTGCGACCTACAAGTATTACCAAAATTTTACTTGCCATGAGCAACACGACAGGCCCCACATGTGGAGCAAGATCTGCGTACCATTCTTTATCACTTAAGTTTAAACCGGTTTCTCAATTTTTAATTATTTTTCTTCCTTGCTGTATGTTGTTTGTCTCTTTGTCGTCATATATTTTTTGTTTTGCATGGTTCCGTCTTTAAGTTATGTTTTTTTTTGTCCATTCGGTATATTCTGACAGTTTAATTTGTTGAAACGAACCCAAGGCAAAGTCTTATATTGGTTACATCAGGTATAACACATATTGGATAAAACGTACAAAAGGAAAAAGTGCTGTATAGACTCCAGACAAATCTGACGACTTTTCTAGTATATGAAGATACAAGACCGCGAAAACACGTCGAATGTTAGTTGAGACACATTGTTTAGGTCAAAAAATTCGTTGATGATGCAATACTGTTGTAGCGTCGACCTCATTTATTCTTCCTCATAATTCAGTTAGAGCAGTTTTTGTGTAAAGAGCAAACCCCTGTTAGTGAAGTGTGTACAGTGTGCCGAAGAGAACATATTAATTGAGATACGATGAAAAAAAGGCTAATCACCGCTGAAAAATTAACAGATAACAATAAGAAAGTTGAGATCATCACGTTTGTCATAGATTCTAGATTAAAGTGATCAAACTGTCAATATCGAGGAAAAGATTAGGATAGAAAGTAGACCTTCTAGTTTCGTCAGTATTCTTGTTCTCAAGTTCACTGGGATATATGAAATGCAAGCGCTCAATGTAATGATGGTAATTGAGTGACAGAACATCCTCAACATATCTGAAAGTAAAATGAAAGAACCTAGCAAGATGATTTGTCTTTTTGTCTTTGCTGTTCAAGACTTAGAGTCAACATGTGAATAAATGATACTGTGAATGTTATCAAATGTTGTAGGAAATTTAGTAAATAGACTTTATGTTTGGAAAAAATGGACTTGCCTCTTTGGTTCACTTTAGTATCAAAATTTTAATAAACTGGGTGATTTTAAGCAAAGCTAGAAATACAGATATGATCATTTCAAAATACATCAAGGAAACAAAGAAGAGATATCAAGACAAGTGTGTATACAATATCTCACGCTCAAAATTACCTCAGGTCTAGAAAATTAGTGAAACAATTGAGCAGAGACCATCGAAGTATATTGGCGTGTTTGTCGATTTACTATCAATTACAACAACTTTTTTGTTGGCGTTTTTGTTAGATTAGATTTATATGTATGTTTGTTTAAAATGTTTAGCCAGTTGTTTTGTATGCCTGTGATGTATGTTTACACAGTTTTTGCTGCTGGGTCCCAATCATTGCCACATTAAAATATTATGTCTGTTTGAGTTGCACACCCAGTTTTGTCAATATAAAATAATTTTAAACAGCTGTCATTAAATGGGTGGTTTAGCTAGCTATAAAACCAAGTTTATTCCACTTTTGTCATCTGATAATGCATGTACCAAGTCGGAAATATGAAGTTATTTTCCACTCATTAACGTTCCATTAGTTGACAGTTGTAGATTTTATAAATTTTGTGATGGACTTCCCCTTTTGAATTTACGTGTTCCCTCGGTTTTGGTTTGTGACCCGGATTTGTTCAGTTAAATCGATTTATGACTATTGAACAGCGGTATACTACTGTTGCCTTTATTCACCATGGAGTTCGTTATTTTTGTTATACTTTTATATATACAAAGATGGTGTTATGACTATGATTATTATTATGGTAATTTCTTATCTGATTTAGCACTTTGTTAATACTTACTTTCCACAAATACTCTATATTTGTAAACCATATTTAATATATACACCATATTTCGATAATTTCGTTTATCATAAAAAGTTCAATTTGCCATAATATTTTCTTAATGTTTTAATCCGCATTTTAAACTGAAATAATACCTTTTAATATAGCAATATCTGTTATTTCAAAAATAAACTTTTATCTTCAAGTTATGTCACGTTTTGTTTGTTCATTACAAACTCAAATTAGTTAAACGCTTTTATTTTGTTTTACCTTAACATTAGTCTCGATAAACCTAATAATTTAATCAATTACAATGTAATAAGTTAATCGGTATTCGTAAAAAAATATTCATCAATGCTAGACTTTCACTCAATGTTTAATGATGTCAGAAAGACTTCATAGAACTTAGGACAGCAGACATTCGGTTTCCCCTCTGAGTTACACATAGAATGTCGCCTGTTTATTAGGAATCGACCAACTCTCTTTTAAAACAGACAGTCTAGACCAGGGGTAAACGGCAGTATTCAAGACTTATCAATTGCATGATATCAACAATACATATAAAATCTGCAGATACAGACTGTTATCCCTTGTATGCTAAATTACATTGATTTTTATCCTGATTGCTATAAACAAAATGTGCCGAAAAAAGTAGACATCCACCAAAAAACCCCGAAAAAACATTAATGCAAACGAAGACATGAAAAACACTTGACATCCGCCTTAAACAGCTTGTGACTGCAAAGGCATAAAAAGTGGACTAAAGTATCCCTACGTACGCATAGACCTCCCAATTTTCCTACCCAGATGATTATATGTCTTAAAAGTGAAATGCACAATAAAACACCATAAGAGTTTAATAAGATGACCACTAACCTAAACATAGGAATGAAATACAGATCATGATTTTGAAAGAAGGGACAGTAAATATGCTCGCTACAGCAAGAACTGACTAAAAATACACGAAGTTGTTGATGTTCTAATGTCGTTCCGAAAAAATAGAAAAAAAACACTCATTACAAAAAAATGAAATTGAAATGAAATCAGTAGTGTTGTTGAGAGGCAGGTAAGTATTCAAAATCGCCAGAGCATTGGAATAAAAACCATTTAACTGAATGTATATATTATATTACACCTGGTATGGAATGTTTTGTCAATATTAGCAACATAGATAACTTAAGGGGTTCGTGTTGCTTAGTCTTTAGTTTTCTATGTTGTGTTTTCTGTACTATTATTTGTCTGTTTGTCTTTTTATTTTTAGCCATGGCGTTGTCAGTTTATTTTCAATCTATGAGTTTGACTGGTATCTTTCGTCCCTCTTTTTTAACATAGACATAAGATTATGCAACCGTAAAGACGCAAATGATCACTTTGTCCAGCTATGATATCGCAATAAGTAGTCCCTTTGGTATTCTTCGCCTCTCTTTTACATTTTGCCAAAACTAGAAAAAAACATTTTGAACTTCAAAAATCCATAAAGATTTTTTTAAAGCAAGTATTTTGTATTTCGATAACATAGACATAAGATTATGGAACATACAGAACTAAAATATAGACATAATTTTGACTTGGATGGAGAGTTGTCTCATTGGCACTCATACCAAATCTTCTTATATCTATAAAACTTTACAAGATACATAACTGAACATAAATATAAAAATATAAGATTATACAGCATACAGAACTGGACATAGACATACGATTATACAACATAAAGAACTAAATATAGACATAAGATTATGCAACATACAGAGCTGGACATCGACATAAGATTATGCAACATACAGAACTGAATATAGACATAAGATTATGAAACAGTATAGTTGCAAAAAGCGTCTACTCTTTCCAGCTTTAATAACGTAATAAGTAGCTCATTCAAGTAACAGTTTTGACAATGAATAGAAAATATTAAATTCTCAGACCCCAAAAGGCAATAAATACCTCGTCAGAGAAACTGTTTTGTATTTCGATCAATTTTAAAATATCATGAACTTTGATCACAAGCTTATTACATATCTTCCTTTATCATTCTTTATCCACAGCAGGTACTACAGTAACATTTTATCTTCAGTATATCTCGCATATCAAGGTAAATATCTCTGCCTTGAATTAAAGAATGATTATTCTAGATTTCCTGAAGAATAAATTGTTATATTTTCCAGAACAATCTCTCTGTAGCGGTAACATTTTTTCAAAAAAGTATTTACATAGAAGTGTTATCATTTATCAGCAAAAAGTATGTTTTTTTGTAATTAAACCAGAAATTGACAAGATAATACTACAGCGATTCGTATTGCCATACAAAAGCAATGACAATGTATAATTTGATGACAGAAAAATAGACGCAAATAAGATTTTATTCCAGATGCATAAAAAAAAAAAAAAAAAAAAAAAAAAAAACAAAAACAATATAAATCCTCTAAAAATTAATTGCATCTGGAAAATTTGAGGTAATGACACTTTTCCTGTTTTATCAAAACTAATTGCTCTTTTTAGATCAAGAGAAAAGATAAAATATTTATTCATAATTTCTACGTAAACCCGATGTAATCTTCTCACATCTTCGGGGCTGTCGCCTCTCAGATATATTAAGCTTATATCTTATGTATGGTTTTATTCTATATTGTTCATATTTTACACAAATAGGACAGTGGTAGTTGATATGCATTGCTGATTTAACTTTTCCATGGAACACACAGCAACATCATTTTCAAAAGTTAATATCGTGTCAAAATTATATTAGCAAATGTTCTGTGGGTTAGTTTTTTTTTTTCTTAATATAATCCAATATTTTGGAAAATGCGGACTTTGTTTTTAATTTTCAATAAACAAGCAAGAAATGTGCAGTGTTCATAGATTGAATCTATTAAATTGAAACCTTTATTCGTATTGTTTGATTTTCTTTTTCTAGTGGAATCACAGGGAAAACAGCACTTTATATGAAATATGGTCGGAATTAATAAAAGAAGACGTAGCATTCTAGCCGTTTTAAAAATTTACATTTTCGTTTCATGACTGAATTTAGATTTGCATGTAGATCAACGGTAAACGCAACGACGTTACTCACGATGTTGGTAACGTCGTATTTTCACGTCAAAATCATATTGTATCGACTTGTTGTTAAACCGCCTTCCGGCATACCTCTTTTACACAGCGTTCATTGTGAATAAAGGAATATCTATGGGTATACACTATGTGTTCTGTAGAAAAAAAAAGAAGTGTGTGAAAGTATGTTAAGGTTATATCTTATACATGTAGGTTTTGGTTTGTGACCCGGATTTGTTCAGTTAAATCGATTTATGACTATTGAACAGCGGTATACTACTGTTGCCTTTATTCACCATGGAGTTCGTTATTTTGTTATACTTTTATATATACAAAGATGGTGTTATGACTATGATTATTATTATGGTAATTTCTTATCTGATTTAGCACTTTGTTAATACTTACTTTCCACAAATACTCTTTATTTGTAAACCATATTTAATATATACACCATATTTCGATAATTTCGTTTATCATAAAAAGTTCAATTTGCCATAATATTTTCTTAATGTTTTAATCCGTATTTTAAACTGAAATAATACCTTTTAATATAGCAATATCTGTTATTTCAAAATAAACTTTTATCTTCAAGTTATGTCACGTTTTGTTTGTTCATTGCAAACTCAAATTAATTAAACGCTTTTATTTTGTTTTACCTTAACATTAGTCTCAATAAACCTAATAATTTAATCAATTACAATGTAATAAGTTAATCGGTATTCGTAAAAAATATTCATCAATGCTAGACTTTCACTCAATGTTTAATGATGTCAGAAAGACTTCATAGAACTTAGGACAACAGACATTCGGTTTCCCTCTGAGTTACACATAGAATGTCGCCTGTTTATTAGTGATCGACCAACTCTCTTTTAAAACAGACAGTCTAGACCAGGGTAAACGGCAGTATTCAAGACTTATCAATTGCATGATATCAACAATACATATAAAATCTGCAGATACAGACTGTTATCCCTTGTATGCTAAATTACATTGATTTTTATCCTGATTGCTATAAACAAAATGTGCCGAAAAAGTAGACATCCACCAAAAACCCCGAAAAACATAAATGCAAACGAAGACATGAAAACACTTGACATCCGCCTTAAACAACTTGTGACTGCAAAGGCATAAAAGTGGACTAAAGTATCCCTACGTACGCATAGACCTCCCAATTTTCCTACCCAGATAATTATATGTCTTAAAAGTGAAATGCACAATAAAACACCATAAGAGTTTAATAAGATGACCACTAACCTAAACATAGGAATGAAATACAGATCATGATTTTGAAAGAAGGGACAGTAAATATGCTCGCTACAGCAAGAACTGACTAAAATACACGAAGTTGTTGATGTTCTAATGTCGTTCCGAAAAATAGAAAAACACTCATTACAAAAATGAAATTGAAATGAAATCAGTAGTGTTGTTGAGAGGCAGGTAAGTATTCAAAATCGCCAGAGCATTGGATTAAAGAACCATTTAACTGAATGTATATATTATATTACACCTGGTATGGAATGTTTTGTCAATATTAGCAACATAGATAACTTAAGGGTTCGTGTTGCTTAGTCTTTAGTTTTCTATGTTGTGTCTTCTGTACTATTATTTGTCTGTTTGTCTTTTTATTTTTAGCCATGGCGTTGTCAGTTTATTTTCAATCTATGAGTTTGACTGGTATCTTTCGTCCCTCTTTTTAACATAGACATAAGATTATGCAACCGTAAAGACGCAAATGATCACTTTGTCCAGCTATGATATCGCAATAAGTATTCTTCGTATTCTCTCTTTTACATTTTGCCAAAACTAGAAAAAACATTTTGAACTTCAAAATCCATAAAGATTTTTTAAAGCAAGTATTTTGTATTTCGATAACATAGACATAAGATTATGGAACATACAGAACTAAAATATAGACATAAGACTTTACAAGATACATAACTGAACATAAATATAAAAATATAAGATTATACAGCATACAGAACTGGACATAGACATACGATTATACAACATAAAGAACTAAATATAGACATAAGATTATGCAACATACAGAGCTGGACATCGACATAAGATTATGCAACATACAGAACTGAATAAAGACATAAGATTATGAAACAGTATAGTTGCAAAAGCGTCTACTCTTTCCAGCTTCAATAACGTAATAAGTAGCTCATTCAAGTAACAGTTTTGACAATGAATAGAAAATATTAAATTCTCAGACCTCAAAAGGCAATAAATACCTCGTCAGAGAAACTGTTTTGTATTTCGATCAATTTTAAAATATCATGAACTTTGATCACAAGCTTATTACATATCTTCCTTTATCATTCTTCATCCACAGAAGATACTATAGTAACATTTTATCTTCAGTATATCTCGCATATCAAGGTGAATATCTCTGCCTTGAATTAAAGAATGATTATTCTAGATTTCCTGAAGAATAAATTGTTATATTTTCCAGAACAATCTCTGTAGCGGTAACATTTTTCAAAAAGTATTTACATAGAAGTGTTATCATTTATCAGAAGCAATGACAATGTATAATTTGATGACAGACAGAAAATAGACGCAAATAAGATTTTATTCCAGATGCATAAAAAAAAAAAAAAAAACAAAAAAAAAAAAAAAAAAAACAATATAAATCCTCTAAAATTAATTGCATCTGGAAAATTTGAGGTAATGACACTTTTCCTGTTTTATCAAAACTAATTGCTCTTTTTAGATCAAGAGAAAAGATAAAATATTTATTCATAATTTCTACGTAAACCCGATGTAATCTTCTCACATCTTCGGGGCTGTCGCCTCTCAGATATATTAAGCTTATATCTTATGTATGGTTTTATTCTATATTGTTCATATTTTACACAAATAGGACAGTGGTAGTTGATATGCATTGCTGATTTAACTTTTCCATGGAACACACAGCAACATCATTTTCAAAAGTTAATATCGTGTCAAAATTATATTAGCAAATGTTCTGTGGGTTAGTTTTTTTCTTAATATAATCCAATATTTTGGAAAATGCGGACTTTGTTTTAATTTTCAATAAACAAGCAAGAAATGTGCAGTGTTCATAGATTGAATCTATTAAATTGAAACCTTTATTCGTATTGTTTGATTTTCTTTTTCTAGTGGAATCACAGGGAAAACAGCACTTTATATGAAATATGGTCGGAATTAATAAAAGAAGACGTAGCATTCTAGCCGTTTTAAAAATTTACATTTTCGTTTCATGACTGAATTTAGATTTGCATGTAGATCAACGGTAAACGCAACGACGTTACTCACGATGTTGGTAACGTCGTATTTTCACGTCAAAATCATATTGTATCGACTTGTTGTTAAACCGCCTTCCGGCATACCTCTTTTACACAGCGTTCATTGTGAATAAAGGAATATCTATGGGTATACACTATGTGTTCTGTAGAAAAAAAAAGAAGTGTGTGAAAGTATGTTAAGCTTATATCTTATACATGTATGCATTAAAAAGTGTGTGAAAAACGTATTGTGCTCTTTGAAAATATGGGATATACAGAGAATGGCCCTTAGAATTCATAACCTATAATATATATAATTCATTCAAAACTACGCGTTTTTCAATACTAAGATGTCAAGAAATTTGGTACCAATAGAAGTAGAGTTATCTTAGGTTTATTGGTTTATTTGGCTATACATTGATTGTGAAGCGTTATCATATTCTGATGATATAAACACATTTTTTTTGTCTGAAAATGAGCTAATGTATATATTTCAACCAATTTGAATGGAAAAAAAAAAAATAAAATATAATACATGTTTGCATCGCAAAACAAAAATAAATTGAGATATATCAAAGTTCACGGTGTCGCATTCATTCTCGATTTATTTTACATAACGTTTTATCAAATAAAACTATCTAAGGTAAATCGTAGAGCCTAATATTTAAAATTTTTACGTTTAATTTACTTCCTAAAATTTGTTTTAGAATTATAAAAAAGGCTGTCAGAACCAATCTGACATTTGAGCTTAAATTTTTGCATATAAGATATAGTACTGCATTTATTTTTGGTAAGTTTCGATCATCAAAAAGAATAAGTTAATAATCTAATACAGTTGTTGTGGCAGAAAAAAGAAAATCGTGGATAATTGATTGATTGATTATTGGTGTTTTCTAGAAGTCTTTGCTATACCGTGGCGTCCAGTTTTAATTGGTGGAGAAATCCGGAGTATTTGGAAATAGCCGCCTGACTGGCAATTAAAGTCAATAAGGATCGGAGTATAATCCATCGCATTGGGTATGAGCGGCTACACATAACCGTTTATGCTCCACTTGGAGATCCTACAGCGCTACGATATAAAAAAATCGGATTTGTATTCTCAACGATCTGGGATGTCCTATAATTGCCAGAACGGCGTCGTATATGCTCGTAAAGGAATCCTATGAATCGAAAATGGTCCGGTTTTGTCGACTAAGCACTCCCAGCATATCATTTGCAATAGTTTAAGCGATGCTGTGACATGTTGGTAGAGAGCAATGTGACCACCTTATTTTCATGAGTTGTACGTTAATCTTTATAAATGTATACTAAAATGTTCCTTTTGCAAAAGGCTTTGCGATAACAATTATTTTTCTTTCGGAACATCTGGTGTAGTATTTACTCTTTTCACTCATTTGTAACAGCCTGTCCTTCATAGTTTAAAGTAAAAAGTAAGACCCTCCTGACATTGTGACATTTTCAGAGATACCCTTTCAATTCGATACAATAAAAAGTATAATTAATTTCATAAAATAATTTCTTTTTTATTTGGAATTTATCATACTGGATTCATTTATCCGTTCATACCGGCGTAACACATTTCTTTTATTTGTTTTCTATAACAAACACCAAAATTACTAACGTAAAAAGTTGTGTGACGGGAGACCTGTGAAGATTCATAAGCTTGGTAATTTTTGTTTATAGCAAAAAATGAGATCGTTTTTGGAATAAATGACATTGAATGTTCTTTTTTTTTCGTGAAAATCAGAAATTAGGTGCAATCCTCGAAAAACAACCATCTTTTCATCAATTTGTGCCTGTACAATGACGATCGAAAAAATAAATGAAATGAACATAATGTTCAAATCCAGATAAATGGAATTAAAAAATCGTTATAAAGGGTTTTAATGTACATAATGCAAATACATATCGCTCAAAAGAGCAATTATACTTTTTTTTCAAATTCTAGGATTAATAGTTTACTAGCAACTACTGGGTGGATGGTACCCTTGGTTGACTAATAGTCAACCAGAGGCTGAACTGGGTGGATGGTTATCGGGGACTAACAATCAACCATCAGCAGCATTTTGTGTATGGTACTCTATGAGACTAATAGTCTTCCAGCAGCGGCACTGGGTGGATGAGACTCTCTATGACTTAAAATCAACCAACAGTGATACCGGGTGGACGGTACCCTCTGGGACTAATATCTTACCAACCGTGATACTGAATAGATGTCATCTTCTTCAATTAATCGTCAAATAGCTGTGGAACTAGATGAATGATATCAAAGAGACTAATACTCAAACAGTAGCGGTAATGAGTGGATGAGACCCTGTAGGACTAAAAATCGACAAGCAGGGGTACGGGGTCGATGTAACCATCTGGTATATGCGTTATTATTTTTTGATGATATGCGAAACAATCTGTGAGATATTATTGCTTATACCGCCCTGATTTCCTAGTTGATGATATGACCAATATTCCATAGTCTATTAACACCATTGAAAGTTAGCGTTCATGGACTGAAATACTAATATAACTTTTCTTTATTATTATCGATTTACGAGATTTGAAAATCTGTATACTACTGTCGCCTTAATCTATTGATGATCATACTACTTTGAGTTCTTATGTCAAACATTTTTCGACTTTATTGCTTTGCATTTTAACATGCGTCCATTAAAGATGAAAGGAAATCAAACCGGTATAATAGCTATAGTATTAGCTATTTTTTATTTTCTAAAGAGTTACTCTCATATATTTTGTAAGTATAGATACATTTTTCATGTAACGCACATTGATTGGGGTAGCAAATATGCCAATTGTATGGTTTGCGGCGGCAGTTTCTCAGGAGTTTAAAAAAAAAACAATTTCATAAATGCTGACTGTTAAAAATTGAGATGTTTTAAAAACATTGAATGACAAAAAACAAAGGATTAAATAAATATATTATAAAACTAATTTATCATCTCTATCGTGAAGCTTTTATTAGGTGGTTTTTGTAGTTGAATTTAGGTACTTTGTATGTTATAGAATTTCTTCTCCCTTTTGACCTACAAAAACATTGGCATTAACAATTTATACTCATATCACGCAATATTCGTACGAATTGAGTACCTGTATACATTAATTTGACACATACTAGACAAAAAATAAATGCATGTAACAAACGAAATTGAATGCATGATGAAGGGAATATATCGGTAATATTTATCAGGTCAAGGTATAGACATGTAAAGCGTGAACGAAAACAACCGGGATTACACCTCAATGATACTACAATTGGTTCTTCGATAGGATACACACCTTCTGCTAATAAAGCACCACCAATCACCTGTAACCAGTCACATTTATAATCAAGTGTTAAAGACAGGAGTATGAAATAAATATGTAGCAATGATAGATGTATATAAGTGGACATGTGGAATCGATTAATTACGGGTAAAGATGTGGATGTAAAACAGATTAGCCTGTCTTTGTAATATTCCAATTTCAAGTTCATATGCCTATGGATATATAAAATATATAACTTTGTTCTCTGTGGAAATAAGTGTTGAGTGAAATAAAACATCACTATACATCGTTTAAATATTTTTTCTTTAATTATGTATGTATATTCTTCTATTTTGTATAAGTTTTACTTCATACGAGTGAGCACCTTTAATGAAAAACAATATACAAATAAAACAACTATCCACCAGAGTTCCAATTAAGTGGATGTAAACAGCTATAGGTCACTGTAAGGCAAAAAAACTGTATCGTATTGTCGTCTTTAAAATGCCTCGACATGACAAAAGGGAAACCATTCAAAAAAGAAAACTAACGGCCTAATTCATAACAAAAATTACGAAAATACAAATATGACAAACATGAACCAACGACAACCACTCGAGAATCCTGACTTTTACAGGCAATTAAAAGATGTGGCATAGTCGTGTTTGTGAGTGCTCAATCCTCCCCTAAACTGTGACTGTGGTGTAACAGCACAACACAAGAACAAACAATAAAATCAGTTGTAATTGGTTTAACTCGAAATATTAGTACGAGGAACAATACAACTTACACAAAACCAATATACACAAAGCACCACAAACAGTTCATTGAATTATTATTGGATGAATATGATCATGCTAAAATGAAACACATAAACAAAATCCGATTTTCCTTAACATCTTGACATCTTCACTGGTCTATGAAAAGCCACAGTTCTGAAATTGTAACATCTTTTAATGCACTAGGTCTTTAAGCCTTAATGAACCATTTCATAGCCCTCGTCTTTTTAATCATTTAAAAGTAGATGTATTGCTTGATGTCCAAAACCTTTTTGACGTGCTTAAATTGGGCTTGTCACAACAAAATGTTAAACCTACTTGACCAAAGAAATAATTTTTACAAGCCTTTGAACTTTGAAACCAAATTATTTTTCATTCAATTATTAAATCTACATAGTAAAACTGGATTAAACTAGAGTTATTGCTAACTGATAGTGAGCTTAGCACCATTATACATTGAAACACGGTTGGAGGTCTAAAACTAAAACGTTTTCTCAGTTTCAGGTGAGTGTTAACTTTCATTGACTTAGTTAATGCATTTGCGTTTATCATTCCTATGAAGAAAAAAAATATAAGAAACAGTCATATAGTAAAGCTGAAAAAATTATACGATTTTGTCAGCATTTTAAATGAGTTACTTGACTGTCATAAAGTAGTAATGGGTTCGATTAGGATAAAGGATAAGGTGGATTTTTCTATGAGTGCATCTTAACTATTCTTACTCTATGTTTTTTCGTTGTTTTCTTGTTGAGAATGATTTCTCTGATTGATCCCTGAATGAAATAACCATCGAAAAAACCAAAACATACATTACTCTGAAAACCACAAAGCAAACTACTGATTATGGCAACAACAAGCACAAGGTTAAACTTGGCAATTGTGTTCAAACTAGATGCGTCATTCCTAGATACATCGTTCATTATTTGTGTTGTATGTGGTAAAGTACGAGATGAACCTGCAGTCAAGGTGGAAGTAACTGTTATACTCGTAGGAATTCTAGTTGATTTGTCACTGCCTACCAACACAAATCTTGTAGAAATGTCAGTCTTATCTGTCACAGACTCAATCGTTGTATCTGTAGACTGTTCAGTTGACATAGATGTGTTAGTAGACTTTTCCATCGAAATAGATCTGTTTGTTGTTATCGATTTAGTTATAGAATGATTGTTTAATGATTCAGTTGCTATATCCTTTGACGGTTCTGTTTCGACAGCAAATGGTGTTGTTATCAATTCACTTGTTCGAACAGTAAACTGTTCACTGCTTGTTTCTACAAATTGAATATAACTTAATGATTACCTATAGCTGATAATGGTAATATATGTGATTTTAACTTGAATGCATTTGGTTTAGTTTTGTCGGGTATTATATCAAAATATTTAAAATGCGATAAATGAAGGCCTCAGCATATTAGTTGAACTGTAATAAAACAAATATAAGACAAGTGTTAACACAATATCAACTGAAAAAAGTGATTTTCCTGAATTTCATTTTTATTAACAACAAAAGCAAAAATGGTCGCTATGAGGTTATTACATATATTTTATCAACTGGCGTTAGTTTTATTTACTTTGCTACACAAAGTTTTATTACTAAAGCTATATGCATATATAGTAGGGTGCCCAGTCAACGATTTGGGTAAACGGAATAACACACGGCTGTATTTGATATAATTGGAAGGAGGAGAACAAGCCTCATCGAAATGTTGATGTCGTCGTTGTCTACAGTGGTCTCGATTTTCTTAAATTTGGGTCAAAGGTCAAAGCTAAAATTTCAAGGAAAACGTAGAGTCATGTTTAGATAGCTGGCTGCCCCTACATATATGCGTTTATAGCAAAACAAATTGAAATAATTCAAAGAATTATAACTATATTTTCCATATTTAGGACTGATTTGATATTTATGTTGCCAAATATGGTTCGAAATTAACATTTGTACTTATAGGGTGCATATTTACAATTTTCATTCAGCTGTTAAAATACAGTGACCTTGACCTATTAAAATTTCCAAATTCGGAATTTTAAATACAAGTGATCTCTAGAGATGTTTTTTTAGATATTAACATTTATAAGCTGTCCTCCCAAAATGTGATTTTTCCGTCTTTTGATAGAGGGTGTTCGTAATGATTTTCTGGGTAAATATCCAATTTTTATTTGTTGAGTATGGAAGCACATGAAATTGTACTTAGTTCCAAAACTGGAGTAATATTAACGCAGAATGGCTTGAATTAGCAGGTCTGAGTATATCTTTGCTTTATAGAAATAAGAAAGACTGCAAACGGTGTAAAAGGGGGAGGGTTTTTGTTAAAGTATATATGAAAACAAAATGACAATTAGAAACAGGTTAATCACTCCATCTTCTATGCCTTATTGAGCATAAATTGGCCTACAATTGACATGAAGTTAAAGATTATCTACAAAAAGAGGGTTGTTAACAACATCAATCTAATTAAAATTTAGATCTCTGATTTCGTTACCCTCATATGAGCTTATATATACGAGCACGCGAGTTAATATAGATCAGAATTTTTTAATCAGATTAAAACAACAAAGAAAAATTGCCAAAGCTAGCAGTAGCTATTACGTTTCATTGTCTTCTGTTAAGTTGAAAGCTCATCGACCATGTTTAGGTTGGAGAGCTAATTTCAGTTGTTCTTTTTTAAATCGCATTCGAAGCAAGTCGCAGAATGCGAGGCATACAACATACAATCTGATGGTGGCGGCTGCAACACCGTAAACTACTTGTATATCTCGATATTTCAGAGGGTAGAGAAATCGGATTATTCATGCTTTGTATATAGATCCATTGTGTTACGAAGTTCCCGTCTGTCATATAATCATTGTCCTTGACCTCATATTCATGGATTAGTGACTGCTAAAAAACTGTATAGCTCATGTGAATGTCTCACTTGTGAGTTTGAATGTCCCTTTGATATCCTTTGCATCTCTTTTATTATGAGTTCTATGATAACTATATTTGGTTCCTAATATATGGTATCCTTGCAAGGTCTACATGTAGGTCATACATGGTTCACCTGACTTTGACCTCATTTCATGGATCAGTGAACAAGGTTAAGTTTCAGTGGTCAAGTTCTTATCTCAGGGCAGCAAAGTGTGCATGTCTTTGTGGAAATAGTGAAAATAAGTTTTGCGCAGCAAAGCCGCAGAAAAAAATAAGCATGCATAGCAACAGATAAAAAAAAAAGGTCAATCCGGAAAAAATTTTTCCGGCTGCCAGCTTGGCACATATAGGATATTGGTTTCAGTGGTTTGCTCGGACAAACCTATTGCTAATTCAGCTTTTAATTTATTTCAGTTGTGTCTGCTGGTGTATAATTTATAGCATGAACGGCGATTCATTTTTGTTGTCGTTCACACCGAGGAGGATTTAGGTCGAAAAATCATGCAAGACCATAACATAGACTTGATGTGTCATATTCCGGGTATGAAACGAAACCGACCGATTTGATTGTTATACTATAATATAACAAAAATATCTATTCAGTAAAAGTTTAAAGTATTGAAAAACAGACTCAATTCATATTCTTCCGAAGAAAAATAACAGTTTACAAAGTTAACTGGCTATTCAAAACAAATAAATCAACCACATAACAAGCAAAAATGAGAAATATATTGGGTGACCACTGTCCCTGTTAATGACCGAACTGTGTAAGCAACCAAATGATCAATGTCACGAGATAATCGGTATTTAATCAATGCCAAAATGTTGACTTAATTTGTGTTTTAATTGCTAATTTCTTCAAAACTACTTTTATTTCACACATGAAATTTGGCACACACATGCACCGTGTCTTATTGCTTTAATCAGAGGGGAAAATATCGTCATGATACACGTAATAATTTTGCTTTCGATGAAAATGTGGTATATTTCGGGTAAAATTTGATTCTAACAAAGTTAGCTGGCTATTCAAAACAAATAAATCAACCACACAACAAGCAAAAATGAGAAATGTATTGGGTGACCACTGTCCTTGTTAATGACCTAATAGTGTAAGCAAAAAAATGATTAATGTCACGGGATAATAGGTGTTTAATCAATGCCAAAATATTGACTTAATTTGTGTTTTAATTGCTAATTTCGTCAAAACTACTTTTATTTCACATAAAATTTGGCACACACATGCACCATGTCTTATTGCTTTAATCAGAGGGAAATATATCGTCATGATACACGTAATAATTTTGCTTTCGATGAAAATGTGGTAAATTTCGGGTAAAATTTGATTCTAACTAAAATGCTGAAATAGTTATACTAAAATCATTTAAATACTTTCCGCTTTTGTTATATGATAAATTTAATGTATAAACTATATTATAAGAAGTATTTTAACCACCAACAAAGAGCATAGTAATTTTATTTTTTATGTTAAAGATTTCCTGTACAGTACGGTATCTAGGGGTTCCCTGTAAAAACACCAAATATAGAAAATCGTGACCATGGGAACTTACGACGACAATCATGATTATAGAATATAATGATTTTCCTATAATTTGAAAAAAGAAAAATAGCCGTGTGTAATCCGTTAACTTAAACTCATTAACTAAAGGACTTTTTGGACACTTGGCACCCTACTAATAAGGAATATGGAACTTTACCTGCATAATTATTATAGTTACCTTGTGTCTTTCTCCTTGTAAAAAACTCTATCTCATTATTAAGTTGTGCAATGATTCTCCACATAATTTAAATCATCAAACTGGGTTGTCTTAATTTATAGTAGCAAAGCATTTAAGTAGGGTAAAATTGCTCAAACAAATTGTTTTATATCTTTGATGAATCACGTTTATGTTGTTTAATTATAAAATAGGAAGCACTCAACTCAATATGTCATATTCGAATTTACAATGGTAGCTGAATTGAATTTTATGACCAATCATGTAAGGTAATAAAACCGGTATTTATGATAAAGGCACCGACTCTTATGTTTTTATCATTATCTTTTGAAGGGTAAATAGATATATATCAATATTTATACCAATACTCTCTCTCTCTCTTTATTTCTACATGACTATGATAGTCGTTTAGCATCTGTCGTAAAACGATGATTTCGCTTAAGTTAGTTAGGAGCAATTGTTATTTGCTTTTCTTATAATATATGAATTATATTTATGTACATAGATATTATTTTACAATACCCCGCCACGGTCTTTTGTAATTTACCCACACGAGAATATTAAAATTTTACTATTGAATATGTCAGTATCTAGAGTGAATAATTCCTGAACAATGGGGACAATTTAAATACAATCCCGTCCCTTTTCCCGAATGTGACCTACCGAATTAGACTTATTACCGGTTTGTACTAACATGAGCAACACGACGGGTGCCACATGTGGAGCAGGATCTGCTTACCCTTCCGGAGCACCTGAACAGTTTTTGGGGGGCTTCGTGTTGTTCAGTCTTTAGTTTTCTATGTTGTGTTTTGTGTACTATTGTTTATATAAAAAAGAAGATGTGGTATGATTGCCAATGAGACAACTGTCCACAAGAGACCAAAATGACACAGAAATTAACAACTATAGGTCACCGTACGGCCTTCAACAATGAGCAAAGCCCATACCGCATAGTCAGCTATAAAAGGCCCCGAAATGACAATGTAAAACAATTCAAACGAGAAAACTAACGGCCTCATTTATGTACAAAAATGAACGAAAACAAATATGTAACACATTAACAAACGACTACCACTGAACTACAGGCTCCTGACTTGGGACAGGAACATACATACATAATGTGGCGGGGTTAAACATGTTAGTGGGATCCCAACCTCCCCTAACCTGGGACAGTGATATAACAGTACAACATAAGAACGAACTATAAAAATCAGTTGAAAAAGGCTTAACTCATCAGATGGACAAAAATACAAGTGGACGTGGCAGGGTACTTGTACATCCAAACAACAAAAACACACTAGGAACAGATCTGAAAGTACTCGCAGTTATCTGACAGCTAGTTCAAAGCCACTAACAACTAATAAAAAAATCATGCATCTAAGACTAAATTATCAGTCCGTACACATCCAACATCCAATGGATTTAGTGTAAAGACGTCATAAAAAGTCAGAGAAAAACATGACCTTTCTTTTTTAGCCATGACGTTGTTAGTTTATTTTCGACTGGTGAGTTTGAATGTCCTTTTGGTATCTTTCGTCCCTCTTTTTTAAATAATACTTTATAAATTTGGTGCGTCTCAGGGGCCGCTCTAAACAAATCAAAAAAACCAAAAAACGTGTTTATAGCTTACTGTTCGGTGTGAGCCTAGGCTCCGTGTTGAAGACCGTACTTTGACCTATAATGGTTTACATTTATAAATTTTGACTTGGATGGAGAGTTGTCTCATTGGCACTCATACCACATCTTCTTATATCTATTTACAAGTAAATTTCGTAATTTCCAACAATTTTATTACCGGGCCAATTTTTCAAATATTATCGTTGCAAATTTTTGAGAAATTTTTACTTTAATCTATGTACGTTACCAATAACCCTTAATAAGAAATACAAAGATTTTGAACTGTTAAATTCTAATAAATGAAAGTAAGACTTTGTTGTGCCTCACCCGATGCTTTTGAGCTATTTCTTTGTCTTTTACATATGGTTCTATATTAAACTGTGTTCCACAGTGACGGTAATCTTGCATTTTCAGATAAGAAGCAAAAGCTCAAAATTGGCATTGCGCAGGATAGCTTCCGAAGCGCTTTTGTTGATTCACCTTTATCAGGAACGTTTAAACAAAAGCATTTGATAGCCATTAATATTTAATTATATTTTTTTTGCATAGCTTAACATATATGTAACTGTTCTGTTTGTTTGTGATAAAAATTAATAATTAATTTTGATTCTACTCAAACTTTCTAATTATATAGAGTACCTAAAAATAAAATCAAAGAATTTTCTTTCAGATTCACAAATTGATGCAGTTTGAAATGGCATGTCTTGAGTGTGCTGTCGCATCCGTCTTGAAGAAATGAACGAATTCAAAACACATGTACGAGATGCTAAACTATGCTTAAGTAACTGATAAAACAAAACATTTATTAGTCTGTTTGAATATGGACAGGGCACAATAAAGCAATCTAACACTACTATATAAGATACTGAACTAATAAAAGGATATGCATCAGTAAGCAAGTATGCCAATAAAACTTACTGTTGGTGGGCATAGAGTAAACATATTTCATTCCAGTATTAATGTTCGATCCGAAACTGAATACCTGTAAATTGAAAAAGGCAATTTAATGTTTTACAATTAATTGGTTGTTTCTATTTCTAGTGAAAGTGGTCGTGACCTTTGACCTGCTGAATCCAATATCCATAGACGTCTGTCCTAATCTACATTTTTTATCTGCATAGGATCCATTCAAATCAAGCAAGGGAAAGTAAAGTTACCATCGGGAAATAGCTTTTCAAAAACTACTATATCAGTCTTAGTAATATTAACCATAACGTGTGACATATTGACCAAAACATCAATAAGCCTTTTTTTATTCTATATAATCAACAGGGGATACTCGAGTTACCATCTAGAAACAATTTGTTTCCAAAGGAAGACAGACGCACAAAACGGTTCCTACGCTATACTCGTTATCTTGTTACATAAAAATATGTACATTTAATGTACTTTTTCTTTATACTAAGGTAAATGAGTTATACATTGATATAATAAAGGCTATGAATGTTGAAATAATGAAATGATTTTTCTTTCTTCTTACCGAAAGATTTTACTTATTTCAGTAAAAAATCTACACACATTATCTCTAAGTTGTGTATTTGTAGAAAATTGTAGGTTCAGCATAAAAGAAAGTGTTTTTAAGTTTGATAATGGATAGTGTTTCAATTGTCGTAACCACAATCCCGTCCTCTTTTCCTCCAATGTCACCTTGTACTTAAATGAGCAACTCGACGGGTTTCACAAACGGGATCTGCTTACCCTTCTGGTTTTTGTAGGGTTCTTGTAAAAAGGTTGCTTATTGTTTAGTTTTCTATGTTGTCTCTTCTGTACTGTTTATCTCTTGATCGTTGTTCGTAATTTGCCATGACATTGTCAGTTGTTTTCGACTAATGAGTTTGAATATCACTTTGGTATCTTTCGCCTCATTTTCCTACTTCTTTATATATGAATGAGATTAGTGAGAAGTCTGTTGACAGTGGTTTATTTGGATTTAAAAAGCATTCTAATATCAGTGTGCCAAATGTGTGGAATAAATACTCTTTTTATGCATATATAGATATCGATTTCAATCTAGTGTTGCTTATTCTTCGGTTGGTCAATTTCAGTGGAAGTTAAATGTCATTCTCCTTACTTCTCTGCAAGTATTTATATGAACATGAAAACAATCCATAAACGGGACTTTTGCTCAGCACCACACTACATCTACCCATGAGGTTACTGTAAACTGCAAGTGTTATATTGAAAGTGAAAAATTAGAAAAATTGATTTATGTACCATTGCAATTATTAAAAATTTTAATTCATGAAAGCGTTGTGAACTTCAGACCTACATAAACGAAAAAAAAGATGTGGTTTACACGTTGATGAAATGCGAAAATAGAACATTTCAATTCTAACACGAGAACTGTTCACACCGCAAATGTACAATTTTTACAAACCTTCACTATCACCGGGTTTGTCAATGGTCCTTCGGCATGCATTATCGCAACAAGAGCATCATTATGCCACAAAGTTCCATTAGAATTGACCGGACTATCTCTAGTTTGAAATATTCTGCTACCATCGTCAATGCTACTCGTTATAATTGAAGTCCCGTCTTTTGTGAATATTTCTGAAATGATAAAACGATACATTACAATTTAAAATAATATTTTTGATTTGTTTTTTTCCTATACCTTCAAGAAAATTTCATGTTTAAACGAAATCGCACGGAATAGACTGTTGGTTTTTCTTTTGAATTATTTCAAATCAATGAGGGCGTTGGATGTTTCCGTGTATTTTTTTCACATTTTGTCATTTATGTTAAAGCTCTCTATACGGTATGAGTTTTGCCCAATGTATAAGATTGCCGGACGGTGACCTCCAGTTGACAACATGCTCGTCCTATATTTTCTGATGGATTTTGTCTCGTAGGCACATACCATATCTCCTTATTTCTATGTCTGCTAAGCATTCTTCATAAGGTCATAATGGTGACAATGCCATTGTTTATTAAAAAAGACTTGTCTGCCAATATCGGTACTGAGAATCTCATATATGATTCAGATAATACAGTTTATCTCTTAAGTTCAAGTTAATTAAATTATGTAATTGTGTTAAACCTGCAGTTAAAGCTCTCCATATATACCCTGATATATAATTCTTGCAGCAATCAACCAAAATATATATTGGGTTAAGTTGTTACCTGTATAATATTGCTTCATATCTTTATATACAAATGATATTTCTATGTTGTATGCACCAGCAGGAATTTCTGTCCAATCCCTTCGTTCCCCTGTATAAAATACCTTTAAGATATCAATTCATAATAATAGCGAAAAGGCATTGGAAAGTTTTATGGAAATCGGAAATCTTCATGTGCACTTTGTCCATATTCTTATGCTATACAGGTCTATGTTAAACATCTCTTAAATGATAAAAAAAAACTATCTGCTTCCTTGAAAGGAGGAAGGATAACAGTGGATACATTCAACCAGCACGGTGTTTGAAATCAAGAAAGGCCTTTGTATAAAAAAATATTAATCTAATGGAAAATAAGGAAAGTTCAATTTTATACCGCTGGATGGTCATTTGATACATATAACATTTAGGTAGTTTAGTCTAATTTTCATGACAAAATAAATTTCAAAATTATGTCACGATTTGAATTTGAAATGCAACATTAAACGAAAACTATGAGAGTAACGTTCAAAGAGTTGGTTATCCCATTACTTGATGAGGTAAAATCACGTGACCAATTCGGAAAAACCTGTTCTATTTTAGATAGATTTCCATGTTGTATGTGCCTTGGATGAGTGTGGCCATCCATCGAATTAGAGTTCAAATTAAAGTTCGGGTTACTGTTTGAGTTAAACTTTGAGTTAGTCTTCGATTTCGAATTCAAGTCGTTATTAGAATTAAAGTTTTAGTTAGCATTGAGTTTCGAGTTGGACATCGAGTTTGAGTCACATTTAACTGAGGTAGAGTTCTAGTTACAACATTAAATTTGAGTCATTTTTGAGGTAGAGTTTGAGTAAGATTCGAATTTAAGTCTCATTTAGATTAATTAAGATTTTGAGTTGAAATTGAGCTATTTTATATGAGTTCGTAATTAAATTTTCTATCGCAGAACAAGGACTTTGCTCGGGCTTCCGAAAAGAGGGCTCCGGGTATGCGTACTAAAGATAAACAATGTTACAGTATACAAAACGCAACATAGAAGTTGAAATAAAGTTAGATGTGGTGTGATTGACAATGAGACAACTATCCATCAGAGTTTAAATGCAGTGGATGTAAGAAATCATATATAGGCAACCGTACAGCCTTCAACACACCGTATAGTCAGCTACAAAAGGCCACCATGCAACATGTTAAAAATTCAAACGAAAAACAAACGGTCTTATTTATAAATAAACAATCTACAAAAAGAAATTACACACATTTATACAACGACAACAATTGAACTTTATGCTCCTGACTTGGGGCAGGCACATAAAGAAAGTGCACGTGGCGGAGTTTAACATGTATGTGAGCGCTAAATCCTAACCTTACATCGGACTGTTACAGTTGTGTAACAGCACAACACGAGAAAAAAAATGAAAACTAGACAAAGTGATGCCCCTGCACTCAACTCATTTAACCGCTTATACCCCAAAATGACAAAAAATGTTCATTTATCTCCCAAAAGAGCAAAAGATAATAAAAATAAAACCCTGACCACATGCACACCTTCAATATATGTACAAACAGACAGTAAAGATTCAAACTGTAGGAGGAGTTATGCGGAATAACTATATACCCATAATGGGACGGACAAACGGACGGACGGACGGACGGACGGACAGGGGTTAAACAATATGCCCCCAACTTTCAGTTGCGGTGGCATACAAAACAGTTTCATTTGGCTGTTTCAATAGATCGGTATGACTGGGTAATATAAATCCATCGCGGTGATCTCGGATGCTCCAGAAAGGCACCCGTCGTGTTATTCGAGAAAGTACAAACCCAGTGATTTGGTTTTATTTGGTAGTTTACATTCAAGGAAAAGATGACGGTTTTATGGTTACGACCACTGGAACATGTCCGTCGTCACATATACTCCAGATATTCCAAAAAGTTTATTTTTCAATTAGTGCGAGGTAGAGCAGGAATTCAATTGATTACAAATAAAGATTGATATTCGTATAAGTTCAAATGATCATTTACGCTAAAAAAATCGGAGAATTCTTGTTTTATAGTATTGATGCTTTATCGCTTAGTACGAGCCCCCTTTCCACCCGTTTCCCTGTAACTTTAGTGTGAGTTGATTTGAAGTGTTTCATTTGTTAACAATAAAGTTCAAGTCTTTTGATTTGTGTCGAGCCTGCGACCTGCTATCTATCTATCTATCTATCTATCTATCTATCTATCTATCTATCTATCTATCTATCTATCTATCTATCTATCTATCTATCTATCTATCTATCTATCTATCTATCTATCTATCTATCTATCTATCTATCTATCTATCTATCTATCTTTGTTGAAAACCATACAGTTTTGTTTTAGTTAAATAAAACCGAATTACATGTAAACTGTTTTGACATGATAAATTTGTAAACCTCCATGAAGTGTTTTAAAACTTGTATAGGAGTTATTCCTCAATTTCAAGAAAGCATCTACAGAAAAACATTTTTTTTTTTTTTGACTTATAAATGTATAGATAAATGTACAGCCGATCAACATGACGCTTTCACACTTACAGCAGCAATATCAGGCGAGACACAGGGTTCCGTGGAATATTTTACAAATTTATTACAAAATACTGCTTCCGTTTGAGAACTTAGGATAAAAACAACAGGACCAAGTGGTTTGGGATATCCCAATTATGTCCGAAATACTATAAACTTTTAATATTAATACTTTTTCTTATTATTATCTGCCGTTCCCTTTTTCATACCAAATAACTCTGAACAACCACTGAACTTTGATTTGAACTTAAACGCAATGGATAGCGATACCCATCCAAAGCACATTGAACAAACGATATATTGAAATCTGTTTAAAAATAGAACATATTTTTTCCGAATTGGTTACGTGGTTTTACCTCATCAAGTAATGGGATAACCACATCAAAGAATGACAGGACCACATCAAATAATGAAACAAACACATCATGTAGTGTAAAATCGTCAAATTTTGAAACATCATTACGTAATGTTAAAACCATATAAAGAATAGGCCAATACATAATATTTTTAATCATGTGTATCTTGTACAACTAATAAATCGATAATTAATTAAGCTTAAAAATCAAGAAGTTCCTATGCTATGAATAATAAAGAATGTTGTTAGATTTATGCAAAAAATGCATCAACCGTAAAAAAACAAAGCACCGAACTTAAAACTACTAAGTTTCCATTTAACTTGGTCATGCTTGCGGTAAATGTAAGTGTTATCATTAATCAGATGTAATCGATTACAATTTTTCACGTAATTATTGTCTTCACTAATCACCCAAAAATCTGATTACATGTAAATAAACTCATCATAGATACCAGGATTGAAATTTTGTATTTGCGCCAGTCGCGCGTTTCGTCTACAAAAGACTCATCAGTGACGCTCGAATCAAAAGTTAAAAAAGGCCAAATAAAGTTCGAAGTTGAAGAGCATTGAGGACCAAAAATTCCTAAACGTTTTGCCAAATACAGCTAAGGTAATCTATTTCTGAGGTAGAAAAGCCTTAGTATTACATTTTTTCAAAAATGTAATTCAATCAATTACTTTCAAAATACCTCGTAATCCTGATTACTTTTTGTCTACATTCTCATTAAAATGAAAAACAAACTCTTAAATTGTGTTCATGGTCAATATATATATAACATGTCTAAAATGAACATTTCATTATTCATATTGAATAAATATGTAGGACTCGGATCCGCGATGGTACTCCGAACTGCGATGGTCACGCTAATGTGCGATGGTCCACGCTGAAGTGCGTTGGTTAACACGCTGAAGTGCTATAGTGACATTATGACGTTAACTTGTTGATAGCTATGCCGAAGTGCGATGGTGGTTACGCTGAAGTGCGATGGTGGTTACGCTGAAGTGCGATGGTCTTCCTGTGACATTGAGTAAAAAGCAAAATGTACATGGGCTGCATGAAATAACATCATTAAGATTTGACCAAAGTAGCTGCTAGTCTCGCATTTGGAAGATCGTTTAATTTCTGTTCAGGTCAAACCAAAGAGGTTTTAAAATCTAATTTTACAGTTGTCAAATTCTGCGATTAGCACGTTGCAGTATGGAGTCAGAAAATAGATCGGATGGTTCAGATAAGTATAATGGGTTTGAGTGGAAGAAAATGTCTTTTTATGGGGTGTTCATGGGCGACAAAAAAAAGTCCAGCGTATGTGTCTATATATAGTACTGAGCAGGACCCATCTCATTTTATAAAATATGATTTGTTCACGTAATGACAAACTTAGAAATTTCTCCCAACAATCATTTACCCATTTATCTGATGTGGGAAAAGTGTCCTAGAAGTAAAAAATAGCCAATTATATTTATGCCTGACATATAGCGTGACGTGTCACGTATTCCACCAAAAACTTTAAAATTAGCTGCTTCTAGCTGAGGTGGAGAAATTTGGAAGTACACGTAGGGACCAGTCAGGTTTATTTTGGCCAAACCTGTTGTAGAAGATTAACACTGTAACCACAAGAAATTATGCTGGAGTGCCGGTGTTCTTACAAAGCAGGATTTATCTCGGGAATAAAACAACATTTTATCAAAAAGATAGCTAATAATTAGTTTTATCATTAATTTGTCTACACAAAATCACGTGATGCATACTTGAAGAGACGTCAAATTTTATATCTAAATCAATATATTTTATCTATTATGCAAACAGTTTGCGGCATACTTCCGAGCACTGGTTAGCACATTTGCTGATCAAGTTCATCTTTCAGCTGCTTTGCTCCCCATGATTTGCTGCCTGAAATGGTTTAACATATTTTTGTAACCTCCGCCTGTACTGCTCAAAACTGTTCGGGACTTGAATCGTTCGTTACATTTTATTTTTTCATTCCTTTCTTTCCTTGCCTGCGAATCCATGTTGTATTTTTTATAAGTAACATTGTATTTGAAAACGTCACAATATTCAAGCGGCATGCCACACCATCGCACTTTAGCGAAAGGACCATCGCACTTCGGCGTGGACCATCACACTTCAGCGTGACCATCGCACTTCAGCGTCCCCATCGCACCTCCGAGTCCTACAAATATATTATTTGTTAAAATAGTTTTGGTTACTTTGAGCATGTTAAGATATTAATAAATAAGGGTATACATGTAATTTGATAACAACAACATATTATTTTAATGATTTGTTTAACCTTTATTCATTAACATCATTCAAATGGGTTATTTCTAAAATTGATTGTAATCAGATGTAATCATGACTACTTGCCAGTGAAATCATTAATTTGATTAGTTCCTTTGAGAAATGGTGTACTCATTAATTTGATTCAATCGTACAATTGACAAAGTAATTGTGATTTAATCATTTACTTTGAAAGTAATCAGACCCATCTCTCAACTTGATTCTGTGCTGACCTATATATTGTTTAGTTTTTGTTTTCCGTACGGTAGTTTTACCGTTTAATTTTGTATCTTATTCCTATAGCCATTTGAAAACCATTAATTAACTTCATACAAATAATACTTCATTCCCCATTTCCATTCTCAATTTTATTCAATTATTCGAAGCTGTAAGGTAACAAATCTTATATGTGTCTTACCTTTATCATATAGTACAAACAATCTGTATATTGAACATTTTTATATGTTTGAAAAGACATTACAAGTAATCAACAAGTATTAATATTTACATTGAGCCACATCATCAGTAAACTCTCCCTCTCGAATAATACATGTACTATTGTCACCATTACACACGCCACATCCATCACGTACACCAGAATTAAGTGTATTGGCACAGTCAAATCTCTACAACAGTAACAAATTAATGTCAAAGAAGTGGATCCTTCTTATTTACATTTACAGTGCAATTTCATGATACATATGAAGAACAGCTTGAGGTCTTTGATTGCTCTTTTATCAATTCTGCAATGCACAGAGCATACCGATAAGGTTCTAACTTTATCAAGTTAAGTTGGTTTTAAACATTTGGCTATTATGCTTCGCTTTGGGAGGTGTATTTCCTAATCACACTCCCACCCCCTTGAACGTATGATTAACGTTTTCTTCAACATCAATAAATAAGGAGTATATGTTGTTTTAATGTGTTTAATTTGACATTACCAAGAAGGAGTTCATATGGTTGGTACTTGTATAATAAATGTCGTAAATAATCCATTAGATGGTCTCTGTCATACAGATGCACACATAATCCTCTACACGTTCTTGACATACTACAGCCAGATTATTTAACAAAAATGCACGTGGATATCCACAAATTTTCCCGTGCAATGCCAAAAAATGACTAACCTGTTTTAGATTAACTTCTCAAAATACTATACGGTCAACAGTGAACGGGAGAACCTTTTCGCTCTCCTTTTCCTGTGATATTACCTGAAAACTCAAAACCTAATATATGTGGTAACTTGAACCCAACCTAAGTGTGGTATTCAATATGTGGGACAGACGGGACGAGAGTATCACAAAAGAAATCAAGAACATCTCTACCGCTTTCGTAGACCCAAAAAATTCAAAAGTTTAGTATATCAACATTTAAATAAGCATAATCACAATCTTAAATATATAAAATTCCAACCCCTCGAAACCGTTCAGAAACAACCAGGAGAATCACACAAGCAGTTTGAAAAATCACGCGAAGTTCGCGAATTGTTTTGGATAAAAGACTTCAAACAGCTTATCCTCTCGGTCTCAATGACAAAATATTAGGGCAAGGAACATATCTAAAACTTCTATCGATGTCATTAATATTGTTGATAAACGACTTAGAAATAATAGGTCTCATGGTAAACGCAAAACCGTAATCAACGTATTAAACATCGTATAAATTATACACTTGCTGATCTGTTATCTATAATAAAGAATAATGGTAGACATCAAGTATTATGCAAACTGGGTCAGATACCTATAAGTAAATTATATGCTATTTTTCTGGAGTGTGATAAAATTTCTTTTTAGCCCGTTTTATGAATACACCCGTATTATTACAGCCTTTTGTCATCACAGGCTATTTCCTAGTATTGATAAACCTGAAAATCATAAACGACATTTTCTTAAATTAAAATATATAAATAGAGGTATTGATTTTATTAATTTGTCTGGCATATTCAATGACTCTTCCGTATATAGCTTAATACCTCCATATTTTGATAATATAGAACAACCCATTATTTCGTATTCTTATAAAAACCGAGCAGAAATTTGATTTTAATTATACGTCAATTACATCAGACGTCAATATAGAAAAATGTTCCTTCCACTTGAGACTGCGAAACATCTAGTTTTATATATGTTCCCTATGGTCATTTTATTACAGGAGACCGCAACATCGTCGAAGACCGTGAGGTCGTCAGGTCATTAAAGACGCTCTGTCTGCCTACTGTAAAATTGGTGCAAACGTGAAAAATCGGATAAAAATCTTTAGACAGTTATTTGAATAAAATTATGAATACTGTTAATATTCGAATATCTCATTTAGAAAACAATTCTGAAATTAATAATAGGATCCATGATATTCCCATTTCAAGAATAAAAATAAACTCAAGGTACTTGCAGAGCGGTTTGTGTTCGTACCGGCAGACAAGGCAGCCAATAATGTAGTGGTGGTGTGACTCATATACTACACGGAAGTTCTTCAAAACGAAATTATCAATTCCTTTACATTCAGATCCGTTCGCACCACAGAGAGTCAAATCGTTAACAAGCATACCACTGCCACTACCCAACTTAAAGCATCTTCCGAACATTTGAAAGTCCCTACCATGTACTGGTTACCGAAATTACACAAAAAACCATTTAAATTCCGTTTCATCTCCGCATCGAGTAAGTGTTCTACTACTAATCTATCAGTTCTTCTAACTACCTCCCTTACTACTATCAAAGAACTGGTTATTAACTTTTGTAATAAAGCTTATGAAAATAATCGTATTAATTATTTTTGGAGTGTTAAAAATTCTTTAGAGGTTTTAGATAAAATACATGCTTTTGATGGTCCTTATAATTCGGTTGACAGTTATGATTTTTCTACTCTGTACACTACACTTCCACACAATCTTATAAAGAAAAGTTTTGTATTTGATAAAATGGTCTTTCGAAAATCTCATTGTAATTTTATTTGCTGTAACTCGTTTAAAGCCTTTTCTGTACTGGAAATGTGAGGATATGATTGAAGCTTTAAATTTTCTGCTAGATAACATTTATGTACGTTTCGGCGATAAAGTGTATCGTCAGGTAGTAGGTATTCCTATGGGCACTAACTGTGCCCTTTAATAGCAGATTTATTTCTATATTGCTATGAATCTCAGTTTATGACCAAACTCAGTAAAGACCCATCATTGTTATATTTAGTTGACACATTCAACAATACCTACCGTTATCTGGATGATATTTTTCGTTAAATAATCCAGAGTTCTCTAAATATACTTCGAAATTTACCCAAAAGAACTTACTTTAACTAAATCTAACATAAACAGCAGCAGTTGCCCTTTTCTAGATTTAGACATTTCAATTTCTAACGGGAAACTACATACTAAAATTTACGACAAAAGACGATTTTTCATTTCCTATTGTTAATTTTCCATTTTTAGACGGCGATGTGCCTTTGGCTCCATCATACGGTGTTTATATATCCCAACTCGTTCGGTATGCCCGTGTGTGTTCTGATGTCATAGATTTTAACGAACGTAATCAATGCATCACTGGGAAATTATTGTGTCAGGGATTTCGATACCATAAATTACTTAAAACTTTTACTAAATTCTTTCATAGATACAAAGATTTGATTAGTAAATTTGGCTGTACCTGTAGAAAACTTATTAAAATGGTATTTCACATCCTAAATTTTACGGTAATATTGTACTTAAAGCGAGGAAATCACTATGTGATCCGTGTAAACTCATCGAACCTTTAAACAAACTCATAAGTAAGGGTTATCGTACCAATATTGTAATTAGATCTCTGAATATAGTTTACATTGGCACTAATATCGATTTTGTCATTAGCAAATTAAAACATAACTAAGTTGTATCTTCTCTTGAGGCGGGATGTTTAGAAACACACACACGTTAATTTTTATCTCTTAAGAAGTAGCTCCTCACTATCCTACTACCTGTCGATACATTTATTTTGGCATTGCACAAGTCATGTCTTCTCTGACTGTTCATGACGTTAAAATACTAAATCCCTGGGATGTGTTTTAGTTGATTTTAGTCTCTGATGCATGATTTTTATCATTAATTGTTTTTGGCTTTTAACTAGCTGTCAGTAACTGCGAGTACTCTCAAATCGTACTTTATTTTTAATTCGACCTGTTGATACTATTTTATTACTTTTTGTTATTTTATATTAATATGGATCTTGTCTGTAAACCAGCTTTGATTATTTGGAATATCTACTAATTTTCACTTCTTCGTACTACATTGTATTAACATCAAGATTATTCTCCTTTAATCTGTACAGGAAAGTTTTATTGTTGATATTTACCCCTTATGTATCTAGTGTTAAATTAGGTATTTATATGACAGACCTTTCTTGGTATTCCTAATTATTGGAAGATTTTATATAGACAGAAAAAGTATACCTAAAACGACAAAGTTATTTTTCATTTACCTGTATATATTATAAAAACCGGTTTTTTCAAAAGTGATTATTTTCTAAGGGTTAAATGGCTTTATTTGGACTTGTTTGTTTGCTTTTTGGCCTTGAATGTTTGTCCCTAATATTTTATTAACTATGTATTTACTTTCAGGTATCACAGATCGAATTTATTCGTTCATAGTGTGTTAATTTACGTTTTTGATTGAGTTAAGCCTTCCAATTGATGTTTTATCGTGTGTTTTTCTATGTTGTGATGTTATACTATTGTTTCAGAAAAAGGAGAAGGTTTGGTACCATTAAAACGTTTAATCCCGCTGCAAATGTTTGCACCTGTCCTAAGTCAGGAATCTGATGTACAGTAGTTGTCGTTTGTTTATGTAATTTATACGTGTTTCTCGTTTCTCGTTTTTATATAGACTAGACCGTTGGTTTTACCGTTTGAATGGTTTTACACTAGTACTTTTGGGGCCCTTTATAGCTCGTTGTTCGGTGTGAGCCAAGGCTCCGTGTTGAAGGCC
Organism: Mytilus coruscus; assembly: GCA_017311375.1. Taxonomy (NCBI): domain Eukaryota; kingdom Metazoa; phylum Mollusca; class Bivalvia; order Mytilida; family Mytilidae; genus Mytilus; species Mytilus coruscus. Next base: position 110,889,221 of record CM029599.1, read on the forward strand.
GTACATTGACCTATAATGGTTTACTTTTATAAATTGTTATTTGGATGGAGAGTTGTCTCATTGGCACTCACACCACATCTTCCTATATCTAATAACACGAATTTTTGTTCTCAAAGGCTTCACGCGGATGTATCTAGAAGAGAAGGGACTGTTTACCGTCTACTTCTCCAAATGTCGCTTAGTATTTAATGCATTATTGTTTGTTGAATTTGTCATTCTTTGAAATGAAGGAATTGGTTTTTTAATTTTGGTACCTTCTTTATACTGTTTTTTTTGTAACTTCAAACTCTTTCATATAAAAAAAATAAAAGCCCTTAAGAATATACATTACCTTACAATAACCCTCTAAGCAAGCGTAATAAAACCCTGGGCGGCGGGGATATTGATTCGCATCAGCTGTATCTAAGGTTCCAGGACACGGTGTACCATTTTCTATCAATCCAAATCTTGTAAAAGCAGGTCTAGTATACCCCGGAGCTGATTCACAAAAACTTCACATACACCGTGGTCTAAAAAAAATTGTATATTTTTTTAAAAAAAAAAAATGAGAGGTAAACACCAATATATTAGCAGCACCCACAGAAAAAAATCAAATACAAACGACTTCTAGTTAAACAACCCGAGACTTTCTAAAGTACGAAAACACATTAAGTTATGACAAACATTAACAAGGTTTCGCTTGACTTGGGAAGAATACAGGAACATGTGGCGAAGTTAAACAGTTTTTGGAAATTTCAACCCTCATTTGTTAACTTTATTCGTATGGCCTGTAGTCGTTTTTCGTACTCATTATAATAAAAATTTTAAATTAAAGAGATGTTGTATGATTGCCTATGAGACAACTATCCACATAAGTTCCGTACGGCCTTCACCAATGAGAAAAACCATACCGTATAGTCGGCTATAAAAAGCCTCGACATGAAAAATATGAAACTATTTATTTCAACTGAGAAAACGAACGGCCTAATTATAACAAAACAATTTCCAAAAAAAAAAAAAAAAAAAAAATGACAGACATGAACCAACGACAACAACTGAACTACAGGATGCTGACTTGTGACAGGCACATAAAAAATGTAGCGGCGTAAAACATGTTTGAAGGCGCCAACCCTCCCCTACCTGGGACAATGGTGTAACAGTACAACATAATAACAAACTATCAAAAACAGTTAAAAAGGGCTTGTCATTTCGGGGCCTTTTATAGCTGACTATGCGGTATGGGCTTTACTCATTGTTAAAGGCCGTACGGTGACCTATAGTTGTTAATTTCTGTGTCATTTTGGTCTCTTGTGGACAGTTGTCTCATTGGCAATCATACCACATCTTCTTTTTTATATTAACTCATCAGATCGATGGATAGCAGAAAAAAACATCTAACAAAAACACAGACCGGACGTGGCAGGGCATTCATGCATCACTGAAAACAAAAAAAGATACAAAGAAAAGATCTGACAGTACTCGCAGTAACTGACAGCTACTTCAAAGCCAATAACAAAGACTGAAATATCAATCAGTTCACATCAAACATCCAATGGATTTAGAATGAAGACATCATTAACAGTAGGAGAAAAACATGACCTTGTACAATGCCCCAAAAAAAATAGGTATCATCAGATTGTAATACCGTAAATGTGCATATGTGTATAACAATAATATTAATTATGGTTTTAATTTACTGATGACATTGTATTTTTTAGTAAGGGTAGGGAAATCATAACACATATCCATAGTTTTATTTTTTTCAAATCCTAAAAGAACCTTCAATAAATTCTGTATAAGTTAACTATAATGGAAACAATGTATCAAAGACACACACAGTTACTGAAGCAAGCTTACCTTAAAAATGTATAATTTTTCATTTGGTCTGCACTAATTCTGAAGAAATAAAACTGATGGATTGTTAAGTTTGGTTAGACAGATAAATAGTAAGGATTTTATTTTCTTAACTACTAGTATCAGAAACAGTTTAGAGTATCGCGATTACCTGAATAATTATTGGCTAGCTTATTTCAGAGCACTGAAACCTGTACCATGCGTTATCAGTTGTGGGGAAGTTAACACAATTAAACATCCATTAAAGAATTTACTTTGAACGGAAATTTAGAACTTGTTTTTATATCTGATATTTCTTAAGTTATAGATATTTTGTTGATATACAATTTGTATTACAGTTAATAAACGTGATGTCAAATGTTTTTCTACATACTAAATGATGAGTAAATAGTTCCTGAAGCTGTATATTCTGTTCCATTAATGATGTTGTTGTCAATTAGTCTTTGACATGTCTCTGATGCACGTTGTATTATAAGATTAGAATCAATGGTACTGTCCCCAACGCACGGCTGAAAAAAATATTATGAAAAGGACATTTGATGTTGAAGACAAAATGTGGAGGGTAGGTTTTCCATTTTGATGATGATCATTGGTACCATTACACTGCTGTGATGTAAATCCTAGAATGTGTTTTATTCATTCAATACTACTTCTTGGGAACAGAAAAATCGTATTCAGAGTGATACTAATTACATCACAGTGTTTCATATTTGTTAATCAGTTTATTTAGAAAAATATAGATCTGATGCAGAACAACTGATGTGCTTAATATACACTTCTGAAGCATATGAAATCACCAACGCGCTGTAGTAGGGTTTTTGTTGCTCAGTCTTTAGTTTTCTATGCAGTGTTTTGTAGACTGTTGTTTGTCGTTTTTCTTCCGTTTTTTTTCATGGTTTTGTCGGTCTTCGACTTATGAACTTTTATTTTCTCTTTGGTATCTTCTGCATCCCTTTGTTAGTGATATAAAATATGTAAATATTACTCTGAAATTATATGATAAGCCCATCACCATGCAAAATTTATAGCTTGATAATGAAAGTTGTCAAAACAAATATATGAAATAAGAAAAAGTAATAACTACCGTTAGACTGCAACCTTTCGCCTCGTATTCATTTCCATCGCAAGTTGCATTGTTCTTTGGACTAAAATATTAAAGAAAAAGATTTATTTATTAATCATTATAGTTTAAGTTATACTGATTGAGATAATATTTGGCTTAGCCATGCGTAAGGTTCATGTTCAAATTCAGCCATTTTGTACGTCTGGGACTTTTGAAATCATACCAAATCTCTTGAGTTTTATTTGTAAAGGTTCCTTAAAGACTAAGTTAACGTTAACACAAATTTGAGAATTCAGTGCTAAGTTAAAGTAATGTAAAATATCAGATGAATTCCCCCACATCTTTTCTTTATTTACGATTTAATGATCAAGTTTCAGTCATAGATGCCCGTTTATCATTATCAAAAGTTTAGTTTAATAGATATAATAGATATCTAGTGATATGAGTGCCAATGAGACAATTCTCCATCCAAGTACCAATTTGTAAAAGTAAACCATTATAGGTCAAAGTACGGTCTTCAACAAGAAACGTTGGCAAACACCGAAGAGCAAGCTATTAAGGGCCCCAAAAATGACTAGTGTAAAACCATTCAAACGGGAAAACCAACGGAGTAGTCTATATAAAAAATTGAGAAACACTTATGAACCACATCAACAAACGACAAGTACTGAACATCAGATTCCTGACTACGGACAGGTGCAAACAAATGCAGCGGGTTTAAACGTTTTAATAGGTACCAACCTTCATCCTTATCCGAAACAATAGTGTTAAATAACAACATCGAAAGACACACTATAAAATATTAATTGAAATGGCTTAACTCAATCAAAAGACATATTAACACAAGTGAACATACACTGAACGAATAAATATTTGATCTATGATACAATGTAAATACAAAATCAATAAAATAAGGGGTGAATAAATAAAGGCAACAGTAGTATTGCTTTGTATAAAGGTGACACCTAACATCCACGCATTGCAACATCAATCTGAATTCCAATAGCAAAAAATCTTATTCAGAAGACTCCGTACATACATACTATTAGTATTGTATTGTAATTATATTACTAAATAATGATCATATGATGCGAGTATTACAAGACTTTCAATTGCTTTACATCAATCCAAAAGAGATGTTAAACAATAAAAAAAAACAACAATAACCTTGAACAATAAGCCGCCATATACAATAATATACACAGGTAAATGAAAATAATTTTGTGGTAAGGTATACAGTTTAAATGGAGAATGAACTATTTTTTACAAAATAAATAATTTTGTTGTTCACAGTACGAAGAAATGAAAATTTATTGTAATACCAAACACTTATCAAAGCTGATATATAGACGAGATATAACCCCGAATAAGTAAACATTAAATTACAAAAAAGCATTACAAATAGTATCAACAGGTCAAATTAACACGAAAGTACGATTTGAGAGTACTCGCAGTTACTGACAGCTAGATAAAACATGTTTTGAAATTACCGATGAATAATAAAGAAAATCGTCGCATAACCGTTTTCGAAGATGTGAAGTGTCAAAATACAGTAAGTATATAAGTGAGTAACAAAATTGATTATTTATTCTAGTGACCTGAGAAATATCAATGTGCCATAAAGGTATGTTTCAAAAGCAGCAAATTATATATACCCCATAAGTCATTTTCAAAATCAAATATAAATATATATAAATATATAAATAATTTCTTTAACACATATATTCATCACCGTCTTAATGAGGAATTACCAAAACAAACCTACGTTGGGTTATTACAAATTCTTCGTCTGTAAATCATTCCTCGTCCACATGTCCGGGAACAGGTTGTCCAGGCTTCCCAATCTGACCACCCTCCTGCACGTACTTCAGGATTAGTTAATTGAGCTTCAGACCAATCAACACACGCACCGCCAAAGCAGATCTAAGTAAAGATTCAATTGAATATGCCACAATTAATAAAGTTTGCATATAGCAAAAAAAAAAAAAAAAAAACCGATATAAACTTTGTGTGGTAAAGTTCGTGTAGATGACAAATACAAGCTGAAAAAAGAATTACAATTCCAGGAATACAAACGATATAGCAATAAATGGTTACTATTATTTCAAATGTTGGATTTTGGTCTCGCGTAAAATTATATATATTTTCTTTTTAAAGCAATTTGGTCAGATTGGAATTATGATATTGGTCTTAACTCGACAACTATTTTCTTTAATGCCTGTTTTTACTCATCTGTCTAATCTTCTGTCATGTTTATCCTTTCATTTTATTGAAAGAACATTTAACCTGACGCCCTCATGACCTGATAGCACGATACGGATAGTCTGTGTCAGAGAAGACGCCGGATATTTCCATTGCCTTAGCCACAATTCCATCTTTTCCTCACTGAATAATTCCAAGTTTGGTGACTACGTTGACCGCATCTAACCTATCGAACTCAATACGAGAGGCGCTATAGAGCCTGTGTCGCTAATCTAGGTGTACACGAAGGTATGTACATATTAAACAAAAAAATAAAATAACAAAAATACCGAAGAAAAATTAAAGTCCTTTATAGAATGGCAAAATCAAAAGCTCAAACACATCTAACAAATGGAAAACAACTGTCATATTCCTGACTTGCTACAACAATTTCCTTATGTAGAAATGGTGGATTAAACCTGGTTTTATAGCTAGCTAAACCTCTCACTTATATGACAGTAGCATAGAATTCCATTATATTGAAAACAATGTGTAAGCAAAACAAATATATATAATAACTTGTTAAAACGATTAAACCCGCTGCATTTGTTTGCACCTGTCCTAAGTCAGGAGCCTGTTGTTCAATGGTTGTCGTTTGTTGATGTGGTTCATAAGTGTTTCTCGTTTCTCGTTTTTTAAATAGTTTAGACCATTGGTTTTCCTGTTTGAATTGTTTTACACTAGTCATTTTGGGGACCTGTATAGCTTGCTGTTCGGTGTGAGCCAAGGCTTCGTGTTGAAGGCCGTACTTTGACCTATAATTGTTTACTTTTTACACATTATAACTTGGATGGAGAGTTGTCTCATTGGCACTCATACCACATCTTCTTATTTTTATATAATAGGTAAAAACGTCAAATATTGGAGTACAGCAGTCAACATTGTAATATATAATCTTAATCAAAGGACACACTTATTGTAGACGAGTATATAACTGACGACAGAAATCTCTTTTATGTTGATCTCATTCTGATTGTTTTGTCTGTTTAGTTTCTCTTTATCTTCTTTAGTTTTATAAGTACTCAAAACACAAAAGAGGGGTAAACAATCTCTTAATTTCAGGGCAAACACTCCAATAAAGAGCGTCAGTGTACTTACTATATTGGGAAAATTTGACTTTGTGGAAAATCTTGCCTTGCTACATGTATTATATCTATTATATTTTTAATCATATAAGGCAAAACACAAACAACAATGGAAATGACAGGCCATGAGCGCATGATACGCCCGTCGCCAACTGGACAGTTATCTACTAATAAAGTTCCATAACTCCGCAATGTCATATAGTAATTTATGTAAAAATAGAAGCGAAATGGAGCTTATTTCAATAGATATAAACAAGTGACCCAAGTTTTCTTGATAACTGCAAAAAGCCTTTTTGAGTTATTGTCCGAAATACTGGAAAATCCCCCTTTTTATGAATAAAGTCCAAATACTCTAAAACGTAAAATAAGAAATTTTTAAAAATCAAAAGGGAACTTATGTCAATATATATCAACAATTCACCAAAGTTTCATGAAAATTGTTCAAATCATTTTTGAGTTATAGTCAGAAAACTGGATAATCCCGCATTTTTTATGAATAAAATCCTATAACTCGGAAACGTAAAGTCTAAAATGTGTAAAAATCAAAAGTTTTCTTGTATCTATTAAAGTTTTCAAGATAATATATGCAAAAAAAAAAAAAAAAAAAAAAACAAATCGTAAAATTTGTCATTTAAGGGCAATGACTCCTATAAGAAGTCCCTTAACAGTTTTGACGTAATAAAACATATTGGAAGAGCTCAACATACTGAACATTTCTGCCTTTGTTAGATTTTCTCAATTAATTACGGTTTTCAAAATATAAGACAAAACTTGCATTTTATCCCTATGTTCTTTTTTTAGCCATTTTTTACATATTTGTATAAGTTAACGGGGATGACGACGACGGACGACGGACAATGATGGACAACGGCCGACGGACAACAGACGACGAACGGTGGACACCAAGTAATGAGAAAAGCTCACTTGGCTCTTTTGGCCAGGTGAGCTAACAAATGATACAAAAGAGAAGTGAAAGGTACCAAAAGGACATTCAAACTCAAAAGTCGAAAATAAACTGACAACGCCATAGATAAAAAAGAAAAAGACAAACAATAGTACACAAAACACAACAAAAAAAAAAACTCAAGACTGAGCAACACGAACCCCACCAAAAACTGGGATCGATCTAAGGTGCTCCGGAAGGGTAAGAAGATCCTGCTCCACATGTGGCACCCGTACAACAAATACAGACAAAGTGTTTAACATATCTAGAAATTGACAATGTGGATCGGTTTAGAACAATACTTCACGACAAAAGAGAGAAAGCTTCTTTTTCATCAAATATGACCTACTGAATTAGATTTATCACCGGGGATGTACTTACACGAACCATACGATGGTCGCCACATGTGGAGCAGGATCTTAGTACACTTCCAAAGCACTTGAGATCATCTTCAGTTTGAGTGGATTTCGTGCTGGTCAGTCTTTAGTTTTCTATGTTGTGTTTTGTAGACAGTTGTTTGTACTGTTGTCGTTTTATCGTTTTTCACGGCATTGTCAGTTTGTTTTCGACTTACGAGTTTGACTATCCATTTGGTATCTTCCGACTTTCTTTTCTAGTTAATGGCATTAATCAAATGCGATTCATCTGCTCAACGCATAGGCAACACAAAGAGTGGAACTAGTGAAAAAAGAGAATGTTTACCCTTCTGGAGTTTACTCAGTTTTTGGTTTAGATCTTGTTTTGTTTTCTGTGTTCTGTTTGTCGGACATTAATTTAGTTCAATACAATTATTTTCATTACTATAACTAAAAAAAACTATGGTTGCCTATTGATTATTTTCTTATTTTTCTTTCAGGAATTGAGAGCAAGGAACACTTACTCCGATAAGAAAAGCATTTATAAAGAATTTATGAGAAGGGGAAAACTAATAAGAGAACCTCGTATACGTAGTTGAAGCTTTTGGTAGGGATGAAAGTGGTTTATATGCTCAACCTGAATCGAATGAAAGTAACAGGAGTAAATATGCTAATGATACAAATACAACTTAGTTCTTTTATACAATTATAACGTGAACTTTACACAATCTCTAATCCCTAATAATATATTATTTTATCTTTACCTTTTTATCTTCACAGTATAGACCGGTAATAGAATTAGACTGCTTGAACATCTGACCATGTGTATTACCAACGTTATGATCGACACAGCTATAAATGTTACAAAATGGGTCCTGTCGACAGATAAAAACTTAATAAAGGTTCTGTTACTTTCACATACAAATTATAGCTCTATTTTTTTATCATTATGCCGACTTCGAACATTTTGACATACAACATTTGCAACCATAGGTGGTGTAATTAAACGCAATGGTGAAAGCTTAACAAAATATACCATGCTTATAATTTGATAAAACTCAAATACTATGATATAAGTTATTACGGACGCCATCATAAGTTGTTTGATCGTTATGGAAAATTTATGTCATAGATGAGTTCTTGGTAACACAGTTCCAACTTTTCTTGATCGATTGTGACATCATCGAATGAGCATTATCACTGAAGTTGTTCTACTCATGAACTACATTCCGGCTGTCACATGTGGAGCACGATCCAATTACCCTTTCGGAACACCTAATATCAACCCTTGCATTTTGCGGTTTGGTGTTACTCAGTATTTATTTTTCTTTGTAGTGTTTTATTGACTAGTTTGTTTTTCGTCTTTTTTTTGCCACGTCGATGTAAGTTTCTCTGCTACTTATGAGTTTACGAATCTAGTGTCTTGATGGAGAAAATGCTTTAAAATTTCAAATTTGCTCACAACAACATTCGGATATTCACGGTATCTAAATCCACTTCCGTATAACTGTTCACACACTTCATCTGCTGTCTTTAACTGACCTGGTAATAAAAACATATTATGAGTATACAGAAATTATTTAAATAACAACCGTTTCAAAACTAACAGGTGTAATTATATTGCATATTAAAAAGTAAAATGACAAAAATACCGACCTCCAAGAAAAATTCAAAACAAAAAGTCCGTTATCAAATAGCAAAATCAAAAGCTCAAAAGCATCGAACACATTAAAAGATATGGTTGTCAATTACTATGAAAACTCAATTTTGTCTCGAAAGCATAAAAATATGTCCTATGGTAAGTCTACTTGAATATTAACATCGGTTTTTGGAAAACATACAAATAGTATATTTAGTTTGGGGCTTCATCTTGTGAAGAAACGAAGGGGACAATTAAATATAACTAGTCGACGGAAAACAAACAGACCAAAAGAAAACAACAGTTCACAAAACAATACAAAGATAATAAAAACTGGAACAATAGGAACTAACAAAATAAACCGGGAGTTAATGCCGATGTCAAAATTTAAATCTAATTACTAATTTATTTGAAGCACTTTGTCATGCCTTGGTAAAGATATGAATATCTTCACATATAAAGCCACACTTATACAAGGAAACAAATAGTACCCTTTTTCTTCTAACAACTACACAATATATTACCTCATAAACTGGCCAGGTCTAAAAATGAATATCAATCTATTCCTGATTGACAAAGAAGGTAACGATAGCTATGGGGTATATGAAAAAGAAACATAATTCCACGAAAAACAGACAACCAAAGACCAAATAAAAAAACGGACACAAGAAAATAACTATTTACAAAACACTACATCCAAAAACTAGGATTGAGGAAAATGAACCCCATCAAAAATCGCTGATGACCACATACGAAGTTATTTCTAAATTGAAGATATTATCATTCATTTAAAAAAAAGAGTCAACAATAAATAAATGAATATCAAATCACTACATTTTAAAGCGATGAGCATTCAAATACCAAATGCTGGTACGAGGAAAATTCGACAATTCAACGAGTGTATTTTTAGAGACTTGGAAAAGGAAGGTTCCAGTAACTGTTTAGATAAATAGCTCATGTATTTCACCCGAAACGTGTGGTAAAAGTATCCGGAAAACTATTATGCACATAATCTGAGTGTTAAGCAGGCAATTATCATTATTTCTTTGAAATACCGCTATGTAAAGATTGGATCATGCCACACATAACAACGTCATTGGTCGTCATGAGGCTAGCAATCTCAAACTGAAGTCGCCCTACAATTCAACGCACCAAAAAAAAAGCACAATTTTACGCCTTTCGCGACGATTAAGTTAAATAACATCGTCCCATGATTGTCCTAGAAATAGTAGGCATCACTATTCCAACCAAATATTGGCATGTCCGGTTGCTCATCTACCTAATCGAAAAACTACTGCTATAGCTACTGCTGCTGGTATCCATGGTTTCGGAAAATTTCAGCCTAGGCATTCCCTAGCATGCTTTGCCAACGCTGAATGAAGACCTTATGTTAAATTATTTTTTAACCAGGTACACAGCTTTACACGTGTTATGTTGGTGTCATAAATGAAAAGCCTCTATACAAATGCTGACAAATTTTGCGGTGGAAAAAATGAAATAACAAACGTAGCGTCATGATATTGGCAGCAATATCATAAAAAATGAAAATAACTCTTAAGATATTTTATGCATCCGAAGCACTTTTCAGGATTTACGTTCGTCAGGAACGCTCAAAGCAAAAACAGTCAAAAATATGGAAGACCTAAAACTTGTAAGGAGCTATATGATAAAAAAGGAACCTAATAGATAAATCCATCTAAAATCAACTTTGTCAGTTGGCTACCGCAAAAAAATAGAAGTCTACGGGAACTAACGGCTCATCGTTATAGAGACGATATTTTGCAGCAACATATTCTATGTGTTATTGACCGATAAAGGAAGATGCTATAGCATTACAATTCTATGGCCAATACAGCAAGGGTAATCATAGATTTCCTAATTCAAAACAACATTAATATATTACAATGTCCCTCAAAGTCGAAGGTTTTGAACCCCATAGAACATATTTTGTACACATTTGATAGAAACTTCGGTCAACGCTTACCACCACCTTAATTATTTGATCAACTCAGTCAGGCGTTACAACATGAACTGCATAGAATACCGCAGGACTAAATAACACATTTGATTCATTCCATGCCAAGTAGATCCAAAACAGTATTAGTCGCACATGGGGGTCATTATAGATACTGATTTATACGTCAGCGGAAATTGGCCGAATTTATCGTATGTGTACATTGCCTTCGCCTTTCCTATTGAAGAAATTTTTATTTAAAATGTATTTACCAAGAAGTTTTGGCACTAATGTTTTTCCCAGTAAAGATGCTGGAGTAACATCATTATCAGCAATATTGTCTATCCATAAACATCCATGATTGCCAGTTCTGTGAACAAAATTAAGGGAACAGAAGTTGAAACTGAACAACACAACTTATATTTTTGACTAACCCGTCAAAATGTTTCAAAAACAATAAATTCAATCTTCAGTAATCTAATGATTCACAAAAAAAAAAAAAAAAAAAAAACAGGCTGATAATTTGGTTCTCCAGATGCACGTTCTGTGCCACAAAACACTCACCAGTAGTGCTCGAAATCAAAATATTTGGAAGCCTTAAACAATTACAAAGTTGAAAAGTATTAATAGCAGAAAAATTACAAATGTTTGTGCCAGTTGAAGGTTTAGGCCATCTATGGTACAAATCTTTGAAATTAAACGCCAACAATTTACTAGCTATTGTTTGGTGGAACAATCGGTGCCTCTTTTTGCGTTTTATTGTCGTATTCACATGACCCATATTCAATGGTTCTATCCTATTAGCTTCATGTTCTGCTTTATAGCATAATTTCGTTTTCTCGTTCATCATTTCACATTTCATGAATAATACAAAGTGTGTCACTTTTGGACAAAAACTGGTTGTCATTCTTTACCTGATGATGCATGTCTTTCAGCAATTAATGATTTGTTGTTTTAACCCTTTGCGTCTTCAAATAAACTGGATCACTAGAACTATCCAAACCAGTATTGAAAGTTCCAATAGTTTGCGTACGTGTATCGCAATACGTCATCTTGAAATTTTGAATGAGTATTCCGTAAATATTTTTCATCAAAGTTATGCTAAAAACCCACAGATTTACTGATCTTGAAATGCGCAAATAATATGTCAGTTTTTATAAGAAAAGAAACGTTTTTAAAAATTTTCTTGAAAATCTATCAAGGTGCGACAAATGGTTTTCTAAATTCATTACTTACTTTTCTTCCATGAATGGATTTTAATTTTTAAAGATATTTCATTAGCATATAGTCATGAAATCAAAAATATGATAAAATACCATGCATATATATGGTAACCTTTTATCATACTATAGAATATTATGTTTTCTCACTGTAACATTGTGTTCATATCATTGCAACTACATGTACTCCATCCGACACCAGCACCACCCATTATACCAACGTCTGGAGATGAACAATTTCTATCAGCGTCATGCAGCATACCCATGCTGTAATCAATGACATAAGTTATGGTTATGATTAATAATTTATAAAATGGCTAAAACATAATGCACTACTGTGAAATGCAGGTATTATAGTTTAAAATACTAAGAATTCACTTTTATTTTTACATTTTATTCCTATTTCTACATATATTCCTATTTCTACATATGATCAAAATATTTAGACGACTTGTATAATATAAACATAATCGATAGATATTATGCTGTTATGTCAAGCTATTTGACAGATACATCACATATTTAAGGTCAATGGTAGTTTATCAAAGTGCATGAAAATAGCATACTTATGGCCTATTTCATGGGCTGTCGTTGCATATGTTGTAATCCCATCTGCAGAAACACCACATCTGTACCTAGCATTGCATACTTGACTTTGGTATGCTAATCCTCCTAATTCTGGATTAGGTATGCTATAATTATAGAAAACTCGTTCAGTCGCTAGATATATAAATAAGAAGACAATTTTCCAAATGACGTGGACGTTAACACCTTAGTCTAGGTTTCGCGACGTTTGTCGGACTAGTGCGAAGATAAAATATTGGGTATACGTCAATGAGACAGCAATCTATCGACACAAGACACCGAAAGACATCTAGAGTTATCAGATGGTTTTAGCGTATTTTCAATCAAAATGAATAATTCGTGAAATAACGTGAGTGATTTGTGTATATAACGGCATAGAAAATCAGACTATTTTTCATTGTTTAGGAGTAATATAAGTCTATTTAAATAGCTTCAAATCTCATTTTCTAAAACTTTTGTTGGAAGAAACTGCTTCACTGCCATATAAATGTACAGAAGTTTATTTTCATTTGTTAAAAAGTTAAGATCTTTGAATATTTAAAAAACCTAATTCTCAGTTAACATTAAAAGGAGTTGTTGATTAACATACATTTATTTGGGAAAGCAATAGTGAAGACATAACTATTCGAACACAGGAATAAAAGTTTCTAATCTGTTTGCATGGGAATATTGTGTACTCTTAGGATCTGCTTACCCTTCCGGAGCACCTGAGATCACACTAAATTTTTTGTGGATTCGTGTTGCTCAGCCTTTAGTTTCTTTACTTGTGTTTTGTGTACTGTTGTTTTTCTGTCTGTTTGTTTGTTGATCTTTTCTTTTCAGTCATGGCGTTGTCAGTTTATTTTTTAATTATGAGTTTGCATGTCCTTTTTGTATCTTTAGCCTATCTTGTATGACAGTTGATTTGGTAATGTATACAGGTCATATTAATTTGATTCCACTAGTTTCCAACGCAATACAAATCAAAATGCTTAAGTGCTACTATTTCAAATCGGTATTTGTCTATTTATCTGTGGTACACTGTCGGAATGATTTAATTCTTACCCTGTGTGAACATGCACATGATCGTAAGCTAAGCCGGCTTGAGTTCCAGTACAGATAGTGGTCAAAGGAACGGACAGAGTAGTGGAAGCATTGTACCACGACTGTAATAGAAAAATAGCAGGGGTAAATTTAGGAAAGCTGTGTTCTAAGAACTATTTTAATATCGCCTCTTGCTAACGTACATGTCCAAAATCTGGATGTCAGTAATTGGTTGGCTTAAGAGATATAATTTTGTTTCATCCATTTAAAAATTAATGTTTGGTGGCAAATTTTGACAGTCTCTATTAATTTCTACACACATTATCTATATTTAGAATGATTTTAAGCTCGATACACGTAACAGGCACTTGTCGAAAGAAGAAGATCATAAGTTTTCCTATAATGTATCTTTGTCCTTTTCTAATTTTTGCATTGCTTGGTTGTTGTTTCATTGTCGAAGATGATTGTTTGATAAATTGTAATTTTTTCTGTCACTTTTAAAGGTTTTATTCCGTAGACATTCTCTTCTTCAATTATTTTATAACGACTTGAAGATATAATTTTCGAACAAGCTGTAGTTATCTTTCATTATTCATTAATATGATTGATTGTTGTTTGCTTAATGTCTAGTGGCAAAAGTTTATTAATATAAATGAAGATATTACATTGGAGAAGTCGGCCAATAATATATAAAACAGTAAAAGCACATATTCTCACCGGGTTTGTATCTAAAAACGTCATAAGTTTGATTGATAGAGTGACGTTATAATTTAACACATCAGCACGACTCCACTCACACTGTATCTGCAAAGATATAAAGAAAGACATTAAATCGACAAAAAGTCTAAATGTTACAATGCGTTTTGGGTGTTGTTTGCTTTGTGTACAAATTATCATTCTTGTTAATGACAGTTAATTTGAGCAACCACATTGCTTAAGCGAGAAGGAAAGAACTTTCAATTATTGAGGAACTATTGGTTGATGTTTTGGAGCATTCCCTTTGAGGAAACAAACAGCTAGAAAACAAAATCTTTTCAGTTCTGGTTGGTTGTCCTATTGTTTTTCTGTAATAGATGTTACACAGAAAATTCTCTATATGTTGGCTTATAAAGCTAGCTAAATGTCTAGCTGATTGCGAAGGTTGTTTGTTCAATCCATAGCAAGGTAAAACCTAGTACTTAAAGATATTATTTGCTGATACAACATTCAGGATTTGATCGGTTCGGAGTCAGAAAAATGTATCCGGTTAGGTCAGATCTTTCTGGTGAGCTGTTCCTTGTAAACTAGGATTTGTAGAAATCGGCCCAGCGTGTCGGTTTAGTACTTACATAACATATTCTCGTCTTGATATGCATGTAATAGTTGCCACTTAACGTTAAACACCAATCTATCATCATCAGCTTAATAGACTATTTATCAGGTTGATAAAATTTTAATATATCTAATAAGTCAAATACATTAAAACAAATTTAAACACTTCATAAGTTCAAAAGGTTATATTCTATTCAACCTTCAATCCCAATTAAGATAAATGACATTATAGTGTGTCTTTCTATGTTGTAATGTCACACTACTATTTCAGGTAAGGGTGAAGGTTGGCACCAGTTAAAACGTTTAAACCCGCTGCATTTGTTTGCACCTGTCCTAAGTCAGGAACCTGTTTTAGTGGTTGTCGTTTTTGAAGTGGTTCTTATGTATTTCTCGTTTCTCGTTTTTTATATAGATTAGACCGTTGGGTTTCCGTTTGAATTATTTTACACTTGTCATTTTGGGACCCTTTAGAGCTTGCTGTTCGGTGTGAGCCATGGCTCTGTCTTGAAGGCCGTACTTTGACCTATAATTGTTAACTTTTTACACGTTGTGACTTAGATGGAGAGTTGTCTCATTAGCACTTATACCACATCTTCTTTTTTCTATGATAAATATTTGAATATGTCATTTCATCAAGTTGTTGTTATTTAACAAAATACATATCACTTGAGATTAAAATTAGTTTTCAAAGCTTTCATTGTAATCTGAATAGACTAGGGTGATACGTGTTACTGTTTATTCATAATTTTCCAAAGTAAAATTGAAGCAATCCATCATTTTGAAAAATGCAAATGCTGTATAGCTGTTTGAATACCGCGTGCAATATTGATTTGTGTGTGCCTGACATATTTCTAGGGTATACATACACCAACAATCATATCATTAAATAAGTTGTTCCGTATAGAGATATTTTAGAATTAAAAGTTCGATACTCCATACTTTTCATGATGTTACGCATGAAGTTGATACTGAAACGACAATTTTGAAACAATTATTTAGTTCTGGTCGTCTGATCGTCACCAAAAAGAAATTGGTATCAGAAAGTCTTCTATGCTTTATGTTTCAGGTCTTCTCTTGTCATTCCTTTTCATGTTGAGATATAACAGTGTTTTCAAAACATAAAAACATAAAATGTTTGCAACTGTGCGTTATCAAGCAATCAATTAGTCGTACTAAAACGCTTCAAGTATAAACGGCTAATAGTTTTGCACGCATGAGTTTCATCTACATAAGACAACTCAGTGGAGCTGGAAATCCAACTAAAAATACGAAATTGAAGAGCAAAAATAACCTACAACTCCGATACGTTGGGCTCGGTCTGAAAAAACATACCAGAAAGTAGTACATATCTATAACAAACGAAATTTGACAAATAGCTGGTGTGCAAATGTTTGTAACAAAACCAACCGTGAGATCAAAACTGTATAGTATGCTCTTAAGATAGTTTTCAGAATTATTTTACATGACGAAAACATTGCAGTCTTCTTACACGAGCACATCTCCTTATTTGTATATACATGAGCTTGATAACGTAATAATTTTAACTCATTTATACAACCCGAACAACCAATGGTATACTTTCTTGATATTGGTATCTGAATTACTTTAATTTTTTCTTCATCATCATGGAGATTGATCATTTATGATTTCAATGGAACGACGAGGTATGATAGTTCTGTTTGTAGCGTTCATTGTAAGTAACTTACAACGAAAGAAACAGTTAGATTTTATTAACAAAACTACATTTACTGCATTGCATTTACATGATATAAATATACTCACTGCATTATATTTGCAAAGCATGATTTCCACTCTGCGGGTCATGTCAGTAGTTGGTAATTTATGAAACAAGAAGTCCGAATCACAATACACTGCTAATTCGATTGTGAAGTCAGTAGAAGGAACCGACCGTTTATGTATTCTTTTAGGGTTATATTCAGTTTGATGAATATCTGAAATATTATGAACAATTCACAGAACGCCTGAAAAGTTTATTCTTCAGAGAACGACAACATATGCTTGCTTAGTAGATACAAGTGATATTACATTTATATAATTTGGCTTCGTCCTCAACATTTGATTATTCTTATTTAAACTTTCATACGTTTTTTTTCTGATTGCTGCTTATGAAGCAAACTTCCTAATTGATAAAATCAAGGAATATTATTAAGAATTGATATGAAGTACAACTTTAAAACAAAACAGAAAGTCAATGCTCACCATTCTTTTGTCTTAAATCAGAGAACATTAAGTCTTCTCGCCGTTTTCTTGCTATCACTGTTGTATGGTGTTTACTACTTAATGTACTCCGTTTTCGAATATGATGTGGTAAAACTTCAAAGTGAAATTCATGATGGCTAGTTAACATCATACCACGCTAAATTGATAAATTGTATTTTCACTTTACTTTCATATGCAACAGAGACGATTAATCTGAGATTTAACATATGGTTGTCATTTAAAAATTTGCCCACCACATTTTATAATGAAACGCGTGTTACTCAAAATTACCTAAAGGCACATATTTATATAGCATCATGCCTGTACCTAAGTAGTTGTTACTCGTTGGATGTTAATTGCGGTAACCAGAAGCGGCTACGACACGGTTTTAGCAATCAAGAAGGAGTAATAAGTGTTCATGGAAAGAATGTTACGAAGTGCACTCGAATCCAAGCATTCATACTTACTTAACCTTCTTTGTTTGTAATATAGGTCTTCAGCTGTTTCGGTTCTTATACAGCTTTGGCTTTCAAACATTCGGCATTGGGCGATTCTGATCAATCCAGAAAAGCTATTCGGACTCATGAAATTTATAATGTATTGTTTTCATTTTTTATAAATATATATTTTTAACCTTTACTGTTTAGTCCTTTTTTGGTAATATACTTTTGGCTTGTCTGGGTATTTATACATCCCGTTATTGTGTTATTGTGCTATTGTAATGTTTGTATTCTTGTCACTCATATTTGCTTATGTACTTTGTCTATAGAGTGTCTATATGCCATATTTGTTTTTATGGGGATTAAGATGTTGACTGCTGTACCCCAATTTTTGATATTTTTACCTATTATGTCTGTTTGTTTTGCTCAAACATGGTTGTAAATATAATGGAATTCTATATGACTGTCATACAAGTGAGAGGTTTAGCTAGTTATAAAACCAGGTTTAATCCACCGTTTTCAACATAAGGAAATGCCTGTACCAATTCAGGAATATGACAGTTGTTTTCCATTCGTTTGATATGTTTTAGCTTTTGAATTTGCAATTTGATAAAGGACTTTCAGTTTTGAATTTCCTTGGAGTTCGATAATTTCGTATTTTACTTTTTTGTTACACTGTCATATTTACCTCCTTTCATTCCAACCTTTAACTGTCTCGGTATTTGTATATATTTTTTTGCAACGATGAAATGAAATGGTTACATAACATTTCTTTTGAAAACAATGAACTCTTTTAAAATACATGTACTATGATTTCAAAATTCTTTTTACTTGTAACCATATTTTCAATTTCTTATATTCCCTCTGGTGTTAAATATTTGCCAATTTCTAAATTACTATGTTTTACCAATTCTTCGCAAAATGATGCTGAGACAGTTCCATCATGGGAATGGACATTTCCAATCAGAAAACAATCCGGATGATCTCCCTTCCATTCCGTTTCTTCTTCATCAGCTATTATGGAAACTTTAGCTGAAGGGTTAAGTACTGACTTGGTATGTTGAAGCGTCATTTTGTAAGATTCCCCAAATGCAGATATTTCAATATCAAATGACTCTGTAGAGTCTACTGAGAGACTTCGTCGATGGATTGATGAAGCATCTAGGCTGCAATTAGAATTATTCTATTATCTATTAAATAGTTCAGACCTTTCTCTGACAACGGCCTATGAATAAGTTTAAGAAGGTTTCTAATGACTTCACAATCTCAGTTGATTATGTATCATTCTTTCAGTAACTGCAAACATTGTTTGATACTATTTCACTAGTATTGTTCTACTTGAACTTATATTGTTGTCAAATAAAATTCTTCTATTATACTAGTGCTGTGTTAACGTTGCACGGGCTATGTAACTTTTGTTATTCCAATGATCCAGATACAAAACACCAAACGAAAAATTTGCTCCATCTTACATACATTAATGTTTTTATCATAAGTCAAAAACGTCATATAATGTTGCCTTGTTATCTGTTTTAGTGTTTTGTTTAAATTTGGGATGAAGAACTGCAGTATAAGCGTTTCTTCTTGATTTGGCTATTATCAAATGTTAATGGTTTTCTATTTAATGAATTCATATACAAAATCCCTTCTTTCCCATTTACTTTATTAACTTGCCAAAACTTAGCTTAAACTAGAATCTAAACACTAGTCTGTTGGTGTTGACCTTGACATGTGGTAAACATACTTGTATGTTGTTGTTGAATTTTACAAATGTCATAGACGCTTGTCTTTTGTTGACCTTGACATTTTTTATAGACACTTGTCTGTTGTTGTTGACCTTGACATACAATAAAGATACTTTTCTAATGTTGTTGACCTTTACATATGGCACAGCCACTTCTCTGTTGTTGTTTACCTTGATATATTCCTTGACATATTGCATAGACACCTGTCTGTTGTTGTTGACCTTGAAATACAATATAGACTTTTTTCTAATGTTGTTGACCTTGATATATGGTAAAGTCACTAGTCTGATGTTGTTGACCTTGACATATGGTATAGAAACATCTGTTGATGCTGAACTTGACATATGGAAAAGACCCTTGTTTGTTGTTGTTGAACTTTTTCCTCAATATGTCTTTAATTGTTGCAATTGTGTTAACATTTTCTAATGTTAGATATAATCAAGTATACACTACAAAGCCCAAGTTAGTATTACCATTTTTGAAAGCCTGTAAGGAACTAAATGCCACAATAAGACCTTCATGAGCAAAACCAATACCTATCAGGCAGCTATAAAAGGCCTCGACATGACAAACTGTGAAACAATTTAAACAAGAGAACAAACGGTCTGATTATTGACTTACAAAAATACAAACAAAGCACAAACAAATATGTTGTGTTCTTATTTGAATGTTGTTCTCACGTATTCTTGTATTTACCTAGATCAACCTAGATCAACTTTATTTGATTTCCTTTTGCTTGAATGTTCAGTGATCACTTTGTGATTTGTTTATTTTTCAATGTCTCTATGTGCTCTATGGTTGTTCTCAGTCATATTTGTTTTTGCTTTGTTTGGATTTTTGTTGGTCAATAATCAGACCGTTTGTTCTCTTGTTTAAGTTGTTTCACAGTTTGTCATGTCGAGGCCTTTTATAGCTGCCTGATAGATATTGATTTTGCTCATGAAGGTCTTATTGTGGCATTTAGTTCCTGACAGGCTTGTTTGTTGGTTACCAAACATTAGAAAATAATAAAAGATAAAATAAAATGTTATAATAAAGATATTATTAAAATAAGAAGATGTGGTATGATTGCCAATGAGACAACTTTCCACCAGAGAACCAATGCCGTAGAAGTTTGCATTTTTTTTGGTCACTTTACGGTTGGTTTGAAATACGAAACAAATTTTAAAATAAAACGATATTACCTCTGTTCATGTGAACTTATAATCTCTTGGACTGATGTCAACTCAAACTCATTGAAGCCATCTAAAAATATTGTGAACATATTTACAAATACATAATATATGTTTGAAAGTTTAAATTTAAGATGCAAATGTGATTTAAAAAAAGCATGCTTATTGTTTTTTTATTTTTTCACTTAATCTATTTCTTTTGTTTGTCATGTTCAAGATACCAATGCGAACTTCATTGACTAGCATGTCGTCTCTAGACCTACACTATACATAAGTTTCAACCGATATGCATGATAATAATCACGCTACATACGTTCTGGATAGAGCACATTTGATCAATATTTTGCAAAACATATGTAATTAATTGAAAAGTTATATATATATATGTAGGACCCGGAGGTGCGATGGGGACGCTGAAGTGCGATGGTCAGCTGAAGTGCGATGGTCTACACCGAAGTGCGATGGTATGTTCGCTGATGTGCGATGGTCTATTTGACGGATGATGGCTAGTTTAAAATCTACAGATGTGAAATTACATGTATTATAAGAAGTACATGTAGGTTTTTTCAATATTTAGTATATAAATTTACATTCATTACTGTCTATGTCTGTCCTTAATTACTGTTGCATACTAAATAAGAGATCGTCATTTTTGTTTTTCTACATGTGGACATAATTCTGCACTTACACATTATTTTTACTTTGTTCCTCTCATGAGTTCCTAGTTTACCGTAATATAACGGAGAGTATGACTGCGGACCCGTATGTATTTAGAGAATGTCATGCTCTATTGTACGTAAAGAAGAACTTTTTTTAGATTTCGAAAAAAAAACCACTACAGAAGGTTTACTTTCCCCTCTCCATCAATCACTCTCCGTTTCGCGTAGTATTTAAATTTTATAAGCCCCTTTTGAACTTAAAAACCTGGAAAACTGCTTCTAACAAACAAATCATTTTCTACATTGACTTGAAAAGCATTGAAAATGTAGTTTTTGTAGACCATCGCACTTCGGCGTAGATATTAACAAGATGGCGTCACAATGCCACCATCGCACTTCAGCGTCAAACCATCGCACCCCAGCGTGACCTTTGCGGTTCGGAGTACCATCGCGGTTCAGAGTTCTACATATATATTCATGAGTTAGTTAGACTTCACGATGACAAAAAAATCCGAAACATGCACTTAATAATTAGGAATTCCAGGCGACTTGACCGAAAGAAATAAAGAAAAGTTTTGATCGTCGTAAACAGCACAGTTGTTTATCGAACAACAAAATAGTGTAAATGTATTGAATTAAATATTCGATATAGGATGACGTGTGCATGACAAATGCTTTAACCCTCGTGATACAAAATTCTATCAATATGAATAATGATGGCCTATTGCACTTTTATGACCATCGAAGACGCATGACAGGTAATAGTTTCGCACAGAAATGGATTTTTGTCAATGCTCATATTCTATAACATGTTGCAGAACTTTCGAATCAACACTACGTGTGATGTAGATTTTCCCGCTCCCACTTAAAGCATTTTTGTTACCTTCACGAAGCTTTCTGGAGTTGATGAATTCATTTAAGTGACTATCTTCAAAAAACGGTTTTGCCTGAAATTAAAAAAAAAAGTTGTATCTTTAACACGTTTAAAACGTTTTTATCGTTCAATCATCCAGCTATCGTATAGCTGAAATAAACAAATATATAAAAATACAGTTTCCTGTATTCTGCTTCTATGTTTAGTAAACAGTAATGATAAAGATAACTGTTTACGCCACAGTTCATGTCAGGGTACTCTTTGAGGACGGCGTTTAATCCATGTCAATTTCGATCGATATCAAACACAATGGTAGGAAATAAAAAAAAAAACAAAACAAAACAAAACCGTAAAGCTCCAAAGTTAGATAACATAACTAAACGAAATATATTAGTACATGTATAAGCAAAATATCAAATTAATTTATGCTAGCAACGAAGCAGAGAAAGTCTTTGCAGTCTTATAATCGTTCAAATACTTAATAAAAGAAAATTTCCGTCAATTCACATACAGATTTTGTATTTAATATAGTCATGTGCATCAGGGAATGATCTTATATAACTAGATAAACACGGTAGAGCCATCTCCAATAATCCGACATGGCACTTAAACAAAATTTAGCAAACAAAGAAAAAAGGTTTATATTATCTAAGCACTATTAGACTAGGTTTAAAACTTGTTTTATAGGTTAGATCGCATTCAAATGAAATTTAGATTAAGTTTTTCATAACAATAACATGTTAACTTTCGCATTCAGTAGTAATATTTGCATTCATGCATTCAAAATTCTGTAAATTTACACACAGTTGCAAACTAAGCAACTGTTTAAACCAACAAATATGATAAACGATTTGTTATACAAAAGAAGTGAGTTGAAGACTGAAATCCTTCTTGGTATGCTTTGAAATATCTTATATTTTAGTATGTTAAAAGTAATACCGTTTGCACTTTATCTATAGCAAATATTAAAATATTAATCTTCTTATATAACAGCGTTAGGTAGATACATATATACAACGTAAGATTACGGTTTAATTTTCATGTAATAAGTTTTTCCATTTTAATCTTTTTAACAAACTATCAACGGGATATCCCGTACACAATTAAATGCAGTGGATTGAACCCAATTTACAAAATATTTTGCATTTGCGTTGATCTAGAGTTCAAAGTAAAGTGAAAGAGTTTAGTAAATGCAAAACAACCGTTCAATATAAAAAAATAACTATTAGCTGATGATTACTAAGGATGAACAAATCTTAAATATCTTTAGTGTGATGGTTTGTATGTAACACTATGATTATCAACCAGCGAGAGTCCACAAGTAGCAAACAAAGATGGAAAACATACTGAACTAAACTACAAATATACAATACACAATCAGCAAACGCATATTCGAATATGCTCAAGAATGATAAAAGGAAAGTAATAATGGTACAAAAATAACTCTGTTGGTTTGATACGATTTACGTCACATGCTGTTGATACTTGTGAAATGTACTGTGGAAGAGAGGCGAAAGATACCAAATGGACATTCAAACTTATAAGTCGAAATAAACTGACAACGCCATAGCTCAAAAAAGAAAAAGACAAACAGACAAACAACAGTACACAAAACACAACAAAGAAAACTAAAGACTGAGACTAAGAACACAAACATCTACCAGAAATTGAGGATGAGCTTAGGTGCTTCGGAATGGTTAGTAGATCCTGCTTCACATGTGACACCCGTCGTGTTGCTCATGTTAGTACAAACCCGGTAATAAGTCTTATTCGGTAGGTCACATTCGGGAAAAGGGGACGAGATTGTAATTACAACAAATTGAATATATCCGCTATCATCTGTGAAACGGATATTCCATAACGGTGAACCAACTCGTTATGGCGTCCGTAAAATTTACGAAGGGTGATTTCAACTTGGAACTCTTGGTTTAATAACTTACTTGTGAGCAGCAACCCTCTATCAAGGAAATAATGATAGGAAATACAGGACCTGGAATATTGTACTAACGGAGAGATTAATACTCCGTATGCAGGCGCTGATGGAATGTTGCTACATAGAAAGTTCACAATTTGGAACATCTCTTTTGTCGTAAAGTTTTGTTTTTATCCGACCCTCATTGTCAATTTCTAGATTAAGTCAAGATACGAGGCAGACTTAATTGTATCTGTTGCATCCTTTATCTCAAATTCGATGAGATAGATGCGTTCAACATTGTCACCAAATTTTGAATTATTTAGTGAGAGAGCATCATCTGTATAGCGGAAAGTAAAGTTAAATGATACTACTTACTTTTTTTTCTTTTTTCTAAGAATTTCCTGTATGCAGTTAGTCTCATATGAATAAAAGAACAAGTCTGCAAGAAGTTAGTTCTCATGGGAATGCCGATTGTTTGTCCTTCGAACTTAACAAATATGTTGTTAATCAAGAAATCAAGCATCTTGATAATGTCAATTTCAGAGTACAAAGTACGATGTATCCCTCCCTAAGACAAGATACTCGTATCTACGTTGGTCATTCTTTTTATGAAACAAAGCAGGACCATCTCTATCAATTTGTCTTTTAGTTTGGAGTGAGTATTACTTGTGTAAAGTGTAGAAAAGAAAAATCAAATGCTTTAATATTATTGCAAGATATAAGAATCTTAGATTGTATGTACTCTTAAACTTTGGAATTTTTTAGTATCTACATATGATTCACTCTAACCCTATAATAGGTAGTTTATCAATAACTTTGAAGCCCGGCGTTGATTGCTGATAAGATTGATGTTAATAATTTAGAAAGAGGTTTCCTGGAGCACTTGGAAGACCCAGCAATATAACGTTTTTTGTAAGGACACTTATGTAGTTTAGGTATCCAATACAGTGATGGAAGATCCAGTTTTTCATCTTTGTTTGTAATTCCAACATAGAAAAGACCTATGATTATCCAGGATTTCCTTCTTGGTGAGTGTCATGGGGGTATATGTTGAGTTTCCAAGTGAATTGTCAATACCTAATTCATTTATCAAGCAGTTTATGTAATGAGATTTACACACAAAAACGATGTTGTTTGGGGCTTTATCTGCAAGGATAACAATATCTTTGTCTTGGAAGTAGGACAGGTGTTTTGCAACATTTGGGTCTTTAAAGATTGATGTAGCATGGGTATTCATAGACCCATTCAGTGTTTTAATTCTGATTTGTATCAACGACCTCACAGCCTTAATCCCTTCGGAAAGAGTATCTTCGTCTTCTTTCTCGCGTTTAACCCATTGCCTGTTGGAAGTTCCGAGGTAAACAATAAACAAAGGTCTGTTCGCAATGTTAAGCTTTTAATCGACCCGAGTATAGAAAATTTGCGAATAGAATTAACAGAGAGTACAAAAGCTAGAGGCTCTAAAGAGCATGTATCGCTCATTTAGGTCTATTTGCATCTGAATCAATCGACACTCTCAAACAATTTAGACTAGAATATTATTCATAACTAAAATCTCTATTATAATTTTAAAGAAAACAGGCAAATTTGAAAAAAGTAAACATCGCCAATGGGATGCATCTAGACGTAGAGCAGCTACATCAATGGACATGCATTGAAAGAAACACAGTTGTTTTTATGTTATCATAAAATAAAATAAGACAATTATCAATCAGAGACCAAATAACGTGGATTTAAGCAACTACAGGTCGCCGAATACGGTCTTTTACATCAAGCAAAACCAATACCGTATAGGAAGTTATAAAAGACCTCGGCCTGACTAAATGTAAAATGATTCAAAAGAGAGAACCCGAATAATACATATTTATTTGCCTTTGATCTAGATTTTGCAAACTTATCTAAGTATATTTTGAATCCATAAAGTTGATATTCAGGAAAATTCAATTGAAATCTCTGACGAAGAATTCCTTATATATTATTTACATGTTAAATAATACTAGTGTCCCGTTCAGCAATGGATGGAAACATCATAAAGGTTTACGCCTACGTTATTAATAAAATATTAAATGGAAACGAGAAAACATAATAACATTTTCACAAAATATTCAACACATGTGCATTCCTCCACAAACTGCATTCGCAGTTATTTCTGTAATCGATATTTCTATACTTATAATTAAATATTTTCAGAGTATTTTTGTTTTAATTCGGTTTAAAATGACATCACAATACATTTCGTTGCCATTAACAATTAATGCATTTCAATAACATAAATTTTCAAAGATTTAAAACTTTTTTTTTCTAAATAATATATACCATAAAAATCTTTGATGACAAAAATCGCAAAATAAAAAAATGACATATTTAACTTTATTACAAAAGATATTGCTTAATACATACTATCGAGGTTGGCTATTGAAACGATTTTAGATTTTTATACATTCGTTAAAGATAAAACTGGTTAGTTGAATTCAGTTAATTTTAGTTAATTTGAACATACGGCTTGGTATTAAACTGCTCAATTTACAAGGTCTTCACACGCACTAATGGTATGCATATTATCAGAATTGCAATTTCTCTATAGTACCTTTTATCATGAGTTCCTTGATAAATGGTTGCTGCTTACAAGGAAGCTTATGAACCAAGGGTTGTAAAAGGTAAGGTTAAAATTCTCCCTTGAACACATGTACAGACATCATTATGATTTGGTTAACTGGTTTGGAATATCTATGTCACAGATGGCAATGCATATGGTCCAATAGTTGTAGTCACAATTCGGTCTCCCTTTCCTCATGATTGTATCATTTCATATAATGAATAACTTTATTTCTCATACAGCTAGTAATATAGTTATAGAGAACATATCTAAACATAACTTAACTTTAAGATACAATTATTACATGCATGTCTTCAGTGCATATAGAGAAAAAATGTTTCGAAAGATTTTAACATTTAAAAACAGTAAATTAAACGAAATCATCACGTTGATAATATGTCATGTCAGCACCGAAGTATAATAAAAAAAGAGATGAAAGATACCAAGGAGGGCTTTTAAAACTCATCGGTTGAACAAAAACTCATCAACGACACCAAGCCAGTCAGACGCGCGTTTCGTTTATACAAAACACATAGATGTAAAAAACATTTTGAAAACCAAATCAATAATCCAACAAAATGTAATAAACCCCCAAATCTCTCCAAAATAAAAAAAATCCAAACTTTTGCAAAATAAGACGTAGGCCATCTATGGGTTACAAAACCCTTTGGGATTCGAATATTTTTTTTCAAATTACAGAAATGATCGTATCAATGATATTAATCACATAAGAGCTGAATACTGGACTGGTGTTACCAAGTGGCAATAGGGACAAGACGCCTGTTTGAATACAAAATCATCATATTGCTTAATATTAGTATTAAGTGTTGTATTTTGTGGTATTTTATTTTTCCATGAAAGTGTTTTTTATAAGTAAAGTCTTGTCTATTCATTGTCCTTCAAAACCTGTTTTCATTGCAAACTTTCTAATTCGTTTAAGTTTATCGGTAAGAAAATTAATATGTACCGATGGTTTTTGAATTTGGTGATGTCTTATGGTTAGATAAGAGACTAGTTTCTACCATTTTACAAGGAATCCTGAATGCTTACATTTAATTAAGAACATGCGATTGCTGATCGGACTAAAACCCACCAAAGACCAATACCAATGATGTGAGCATTTATGAGTTGCTGCATTGCCTTCAACGATGAACAAAATCGTACCGTATATGACGATATAAAACAAAATCATCAAGGATAATTTAAAATGTTTTTAATTTTTACGCCATTAAAATATCGTATGGCCATCATATAAGCAATATGTTTGTTTGTATATTAAACATGATATGATATAAATTACGATTGCATATTGTATGAAACTTCCATATAATGCAAAATGAAATGAGAGTCAACGATATATTTACTATTATGTAGCAAACTAACAAACACAAGTGCACCACTAGCTGACATGTGAATTTGTATTTATAGTATTCAAGGTTAAATTGTCAATTACAATGTATATGTTACATGGGAAAATCCCTCAATATAAAGGATGAAATTACGACGAAAACTTTCACCGTTTATTATAAGTAGCTTTATTTGTAGTGCGCTCGATTAGCCAAATATGTGCGCACATGTCTTCTGCTTCTTAAATTGGCTCAAGACTTGATATACAATTTTATTGATTGATTGTTGTTTGCTTAACATCCAGTGATGATTATTTCATGCATATTCAGGACGAAATATATAATTAAACTATGGTCGTTTAGAACATATTGATAATGTTCATTAAAGTAAATATGCAATAGAAGTATACTGCAAGTGACATTTACCCGTGAATGTAGATGTCGCAGCCCATATTTCATTTTCAATTAACTTTGAACATTACGATTTCAAAATATGATAAACTATTTTTTTAACCCTAACCTGAACTTGTGCACAACAGATGTTTAACACAGCAGCAAAGCTTGCCACCTTTGATAATTTTTCAGATTGGATACCATTGAAAGTGTTAAAGGATTACAAATCCAATTATTTCAAGCACAGTCTTTAAAAAGGAGTCTAACAGAGTTTACAATATCAAATAAAACTAAGTATAATTACATCTAATTAAGTTACATTTAAAATGTTCACTTGATTAAATATATTAAAAGAAACGGTCTATTTGATAACAACTGCCATATTCCTGACTTGGTACAGGACATAGAAAAGTTTAAAAAAACGAAAATAGGTGAACAAATATTTTAAAGATTGTTTTATTAAAGCGACAGTAGTTAACCGATGTTCTTATCTTTTAAATCGATCAGGAAACGTAATGACGAAAGCGTAATCAGTTATATTAAGTCATATTCTTTACATTCTTTTCATGTACTGTTCATAAATAATGAGTTATAAAAATACAGACATCAGATATCAAAATACAAATGAGGAGATGTGTTATCGTCTTCAATAGGTCAGTGTTGTATAAAAGCAGATCAATTCAAACAGTAATTACTGGGTTAGGTATCTATGTATAAATATATTGTACACAAAACATAGTAAGAATATCAAAGCTCAGTATGTTGCATAAAAAATACAATTACACCCAATGATTTTTCATTCATATAAAGCTTATACTGTACATGATATTAAATTAATTACACGATTAGATCTGAAGTTAATATCCTGTTTTCAAATTATATTCTGTAATTTTGAAAATCAATTGCGTTTAGGAAAACCGGTCTACTTTAACTGAGCATATATGTTTAATAAAGTTACCATTTTTTTTTTCCTGAAATGAATAAAATTCGTGATGTTACGTAGTCATATGAAACAGCTAACGCCTGGGTACCGAAATTGCACCTATTGTGACATTTCACCTCCGCTTATTTAGGAAAATGACACAAAAAAGTCCATTCTGTGTCTCTTTTGTAGATTAATCCTTATTTACTATATAGTTCTACAAATTAAATTTTGAATCAATACTGAATCAAAGAAAAATGGGATTGAACCATTATTGTAAATTATGATTGCCTCCTTATACACATAGTCAAAAGTGAATTTTTATACCGTGTTTAATGTTTTAAAATTTATGGTTAGATATATAACACTGACAAAAGAGGCAATGGTTGCGAACTGTGTGTTGTTTTAATTAGTGCTTGTTTCGTACAAGTACAGTTCTTCTGGTTCAACAAACGTTAATATAATCTGTATTTAGTATTTAGTTTTGATTATAACATACCTTATCTCAAAGATCTCAAAACTAAAAAAAAAAAAGTTTAACGATATCACATCATCAGATACCTGTTCCAGCTTAGGAACCTTATTCTTTTATTTATTTAACTTATCGTTTGTTGTCATTAAGGAAATTTTCTATTCATGACGGACCGATAGTTTCCATATTGTAGAGACATGCGTGTACTTTGAAGACTACATGTATATGTTAACTTCTAGGAATTGTTTGTTTTTGCTTTTATTTCTTGCTAACCATTATGTGTCAAATATTTCATTCATGTTAAGGACGTAAACAAAAGAGAATATATAACAAATAAGAAGGTTGAGTTGGTATTTATCGCCAGAGGTAAATTTGAAATACATATTACTTTAATAACTTTATAACTAAGGATATGTTGTCATTTTGAAGTCTTTTATAAATATAAAAAACAATAAGATGGTACCAAGGTACAGCAAATATTATAAGTCAAAGAGGAAATGACGACCGAATCATTAAACAAACCGAAAGAAAAAAGATAGAAAGACATTTAGTATTCAAGCAAACACAGTTTTTCAGAACAAGTGAAAAGCCAACGAACTTTGTATAACCACAAAACAAGTAAGCATAGCAAGTGCATCAATTATTGACAATAAATAAACAGTTTTTCAAACTGATGTCTATAAAATTATCATATTTATTGAACTAGTGGTTACGTTAAAGTGTTGTCAATTTCAAAGTTAATTGCTCATTGAATAAAAATGTACTATGTAGGATAAACACATTCGCAAAAATTTGATAATAGAAATTAAATCGAATATTGGAGTTCCTTAATTTTAAGCTAAGTTTCTTTGATAACAAATTCGTGCGATTTTAATTTATAAACAATCTTTAATATTTTAATTAACCTTAAAACTATGATTTCATTTTTAAATATCAAATATTTTTACCATTTAAATAAATAGATCAGATCGATTCTCCAACTTAACTTTGGTTAAACACGTAAGTAGTTTTAATAAAACAATAACCCTTTGTCACCTTTTATAATGTAACTTAATTAAAAAAATGTACTCCTTAAAATATTAATTTATACATCTATATTCATCTACCTAGCGTAATAAAAAAGGTAAATGATACTATCATATTTGATAACACTTCATGTAAGAGACCGACAGAATAAAAGACAAATTTATCAATATTTCAAGTGACAGTTTTAATAATTGAGCATAATCAAATTTAGATGAATGAGACCTTTTAAATGTGCAAAGGATAACTTTGAGTACATTATATTCTACAATACGTTATATAAATCAGATCAACAATAGATAAGATACTCTAGCTTAATTGATAATTCAAATAGGAGGGCTTCTAAAATTACTAAAATAGTAAAAGAAAAAAAAAAAACAACCACCGAAAAGTTTAAAGAACAAAAATGTGAAGGCGTTGAAGTATAAAACTAATAAAAGTTAAGCCATCGATTTCAGTGCATAGGGCACCATAGGCCTGAGTTCACAGGTTAAGCATTCTAAGCTTGATTTCAGTTAGTGGTTATCATTCTTTGAACAAAAATTTATTGTTTAAGTTTTATATATTGTCGAACAGGGTATTAATATATCCGACTGCTAAACATAAAATCAAAAATTAAAATCTATCTTTAGTCTTATGTATTTGGTGAATCAATAGTTATCAAAGGTACCACGATTATAATTTAATACGCCAGACGCGCGTTTCGTCTACATAAGACTCATCAGTGACGCTCAGATCAAAAAAATATACCTTTTACGTAGACTAATTCGCAATGTATGCCTGGTAATAGAAAGCTGTTCATAACAGCTTTAAAGGCGGCGTACTGAAGTCGTCAATTGGCTACGGTAATCGTGATTGTCATTGAATATGGACAGCAATGGCATACGCGTGAGAGTTTTGGTCATCCAAAAGGTTGGTTTAAAATTTGAAATACATTTCAAGTCAACATTTCAAGATTTATTTAAAACTAAATTCTACACAGAAGAAAAGATGAGTATTCTTTTTTAGTTTTAAGATTAAGCAATGTTTTATAAAAATAGTAGCTCAATATAATTTAAACTGTTTAACTTGTATTTCATTTGTATTAATATATTTTAACTTTGTTAATTGCTTTAAATGGTCGTTAACGTTTTCTTTGGTGTAATATAATTGAATTTAAATTTTGTTATTGCTTAAATTTCGATAATCTTTTCTTTGTTTATTATTTTATATTTTTATTTGTAAATTGAGTAGATAGGTATACTTATAGTGCGAGTTGTTATAACTAATTGTTAAACTGTCTTAATATGCTAATGAACATTTCCCATGTTATTTATTTCTATTTTTAATCCAAATCTTGCAGTACTAAGTAACCGGTGAGTAAGCCATATATCATTTTCAACATAAATGTATATATCATTTCTTTTTCGTCCTCTATATGCATGAAATATTTGCCACTGGACGTTAATCAACCATCAATCAATCATTAATTTTCGTAAACTATTGCAAGTCATCAAGGATGTCTCAAATGAAGTAAACTAGTAGTTAATAGATTTAAAATAGATATACTTCTCGATTGAATTGTTTCATAGTTTTCATGTTTTATAGCCGACTAGAGTATATGAATATTTCTCATTGACGAAGGCCACTTTATTTGATATTTGGTGGATACCTCAATAATTTCTTTTAACTTTCGTCATCATATGTTTGATATTATCATTGTGAATATACATGAAATATCTGCCACTGGACATTGAACGCAACAATCAAGTTTTTTTTTCATTTTTCTACTTTGGTTATTGACATTGTATCTGTATACTATTAGTCTAATTGATGCAATCGTTAAATTTAGGGATGTAACATTGACAAATGATATAATATTTTACTAATGCATTGACTAACATTGTAATTAAGCCAGCATGCCGAGAGGAAAACGAAAGAGGGTGCTGCCAAACCGCGCAGGCAGGAAAATCATGAACAGCTACCGGTAAACAGAAGGCCCAAGGAGAGCTGAAATTATTGTGCAAAATGAAGCCAATCCACACCAGCCGTTAATGCCACCACAATAGCAATTAATGCCACAACAGCCGTTAATGCAACCACAACAGCCGTTAATGCCACCACAAAACCATTAATGCCACCACAACAACCGTTCTTGCCACAACAGCTGTTATTTCCACAACAGCCAATACTACCACCACAACAGATTGGAACGTCCCCTTGCAGCCCTCTGAACAACAAGTTCCTGGTCAGGGATGTGTTCAACCAGTGCAGCCCACAGCTCGTAATACTGTACAAAATGGTGAGATTTTAGTTATACCTACTAGTAATGTTGTTGATGTGTTTGTACCACAAAAAATTATAAAATGTTGATTTGACTCAATTACTGTACAAAAATTTTGTTTCAAATATTGATCAACCGAAAAAAGTGCTACGTTTTGATGAAGATGGGGACATTTTAATTGAAAGAAACAAATATTCAAAAGTAAAATCATAATCTAACATTGATGAATGGACTGAAGGTTTTTAAATTGTATGAAAATTTTATTACAAAGATTTTCGGATTTGGCAAATAGTTGATTAGCTATATCATATGCGTGCATGAGACGTCATTGATGGGCAGCTATGGCTTCAGTTTATTGCAGTAGGCATAACTCATGTTCATCAGACATCTTCTTATACATCTCACACAGTTAACAGACCTTGCTACGATTATAATTTTAAGGGCGTTTTTACTCGTATGAATTGCGTATACAGTCATTCATGTATAAGATGTTGCCAGTTTCATCCTTTGATGTACTGTACAAATTATTTTTTATAACAAGAATAATGCTCGAAGTTCTGTAACTTCGCACTATTCTGCTCCTAGGTATCAGAATTACCCTAGGATACCTGTTACACACAATTTTGCACCAAGGTATCAGTCCAGTGCTAGAGCTACAACTCAGTCAACTAGGTTTTAGAATCCACATAGAAATGTTAACCAAAAAACTCGTTTTTCGATTAATAATTATAGATTTCCAGGTCACCAGGCAAACGTTCCACGGATGCAATTTCAATTATTTCAAATTTTATAACTTTTACAGCTTGCAATCAACAGTATGATATTTGGTGTTTGGGTTTTACCACTATTAATACTACGGTTTTAGGGAATATGTTGAAAGACTACCCCGATAAAATATCGGCAAATATACCATATAATGGTTTTAAATATGGTTTTCGAACACATTATAAAGGCCGAAGGATTGCTTATGAAAGCAAAAATTAAGTCTTTTTTACAAGATCCAAGTTTAGCTTGGAAAAAAGTCATGTGTGAAGTGGAAAATGGCAGAATTGCGGGCCCCTTTTATTATCGACCTATTTCAAATCTACGAGGTTCTCCCATAGGCATTGTGCCAAAGAAAACGGTTGGTTTTCGTTTAATAACTCATTTGTCTTCACCAGCTAATGGCGGTGTCAAGGATTTTATCGATGAATTCTATACTTCAGTAAAATATTCAACTTTGACAATGCAGTAAACATGATAAAAAAATTAGGTTTTAAAGCGAAAATTGCCAAAATAGATAAAAGTCCGCCTTCAGATTATTGCCAATGTTTCCTATCGAGTTTGATTTATTGGGTTTTAAAATTGAAGATTGGTATTTCATAGACAAAACATTGCCCATGGGGTTATCGGTGTCCTGTAGTCATTTTAATCGAATTTCTTCATTTTTGCACTGGGCTGTAGAAAAAAAATCGGGACTTAGTGATATTGATCACTATCTAGATGATTTGTTACTGCTAGAGCGGAAAATACCGACAACTGTCGGAAATTAATGAGCACGTTTTGCAATTTATGTGTTGAATTAGGGGTCCCATTAGCTGAGGACAAGACTGAAGGGCCAAGCATGACAATAACATATTTAGGTATAACAGTTGACACAGAAAAAATGCAAATTCAAATCCTAGAAAACAAAATTATTGAATTGGTTCAAAAGTTGAAAGATACCAGTAATCGTAAAAAGATAACGTTAAAACAATTACAATCTTTATGTGGTTCATTGGCCTTTTGTGCCAGGGCTTTACCAGCTGGACGGGCTTTTAGCAGACGTTTATATATTTACGTCCGAAAATTGTATTGATACTGTAGCGAGTATTTGTGATGACAAACTAGAATTAAATGGTATTAAACATACAATTACAAAAGCACATCGTCTTGGACAGATGAAAGCGGGACAGACAAGACCTTTCATTGTTCGATTTAAGGACTCAAATTCACGTAGTCAAGTGCGGTCGAATAGTTACAAGTTTAAAAATACTAATGTTGGAATTAGCCAACAGTACCCAAAAGACGTAAACGACCGCCGGAAACGCCTTGTTCCGATTTATAAGGAAGCGAAATTGCAAAAAGAAGAAAGCCGTTCTTATAAATGATAAACTTTACATTGACGGGGTAAGAGTTTTTGCGGAAGAAACCGTGAATGACATCGGGGGCAACACTGAAGTCAAAGGCGTATGGAACTAGGAACGACTAGAGAATGACAAAACTGTTTCCTCCACCAAAATGTTATCTTGGAACATAAACGGTGGTCTAGGTAAAAAACTTGAAAACGAACAATTTGTTAACTTTCTGAATACATATGATATAGTGTTTTTAAGTGAATGTTGGGTGAAGAAACAATTCAATTTTACTATGGACCAATTCTGTTGTCCAGTAATTGTATCGCCTATGCGTTCGAAAAGTACTCAAGGTGGGGGAATGGTTTTCCTGTATAAGAAACATTTGTAAATGATGTGTTTGAAGATCTTCAATCCGTCTTAGAAAATTACTCAACAAAAGGAATAAGTTGTATTTGTGGGGACACTAATAGTCGGACAAGCACTTATGACGATTACATAAAAGAAGACAACTTGCCGGCTTCTCTTGTTGACCTTACTTCATATTCAGCCGATTCACAACTTTCCCTTAGAATAATTCCTGACTTAAAAATTAACACATGGGGTTTAAAATTACTTCTTTGTGCAAATCATCCGGATTTCGAATTGTTAATGGACGCCATAGCGAAGGCTATGCAAACGGTTATACATACTGTGGTGGGAACGGAACTAGTGCCAATGACTATCTTATTACACAGGAACAAAATTTTGAATTGATTCGTAAGTTTATTGTATGTAGTTTTACGACTTGTTCGGACCATGCTCCATTACACTTCGAATTCGACTCCGTACAAGCAACAACAGTAAATAACATATATAAATGTATACCAGAAAATGACGTATTAACAGTGATTATGTGGAAAGACGAAAATAAATCCGAGATTCGCGAGGCTTTCCGTGTGAATCATGATCTACTTAACTCGTGCTTTGAAAATCGTGACTTATCATCAGATGCTGATATAGAAATTGTGTAGAAAGTTTTTCGGAAGCGGTTGTGGCTATTGCTGAACCTTTTTGTAAAGTTACCACAAGACATAAATCTGAACACAAAAACGCAAAGCTAAATTTTAATAAACCGTGGTTTTCAGATGAGTTGAAAACTTTACGTCGAAATTACATCAGGGCATTGAATGCGTGTAACAGCAACAGTTCTACATATAATCATAAAACATTAAATGAGTGCAAGAAAACATACAAATTAAAGGAACGTTATCTGAAACGCCAATACATGAAACAAGAAGGTGACATGCTTAGTGTAATCCGCAAAACAAACCCAAAATTATTTTATGCAAAGTTTAAGCCAAAAAAGAAAACACTTAAAAGTAATCTGAAATTAGACGATTTCTATAAGCACTTTCAAAATCTTGGATTAGATTCGGACAATGAATCAACTGAAGAAAGTAATTGTTGTGTTTTCGATGAACAAGATGCTGAAATAACAAACAATGAAGTTGAGAAGGTTATTAATTTATTGAAGTGAAGTAAAAGTCATGGTCTTGACCTCTTGCTTAACGAATATTTCATCAAACTTTGCGACTTTTTGCTTCAATTTATAGTATAGCTATTTAACGCTGTTCTCGAGAATGGACACTTCCCAAAGTCTTGGTGCGAAGCAATTGTCATACCGGTTTATAAAAATAAAGGGAACATAAATTTTACTAATAATTATAATGGAATAAGCCTCTTGAGCAATTTAGCCAAATTGTTTACAGCTGTTTTAAACCAAAGACTGCTAAAGTGGGCATGTGGAAACAACATTATCAGCGACGCACAATTTAGATTTAGACAAAGTTATGGCACGGCAGATGCAATTTTTGTATTGCATTCTCTTATAAATGGGACATTATCTGACAAGAAACGACTATACTGCTGTTTTGTGGACTACAAGAGAGCGTTTGATAGTATAAATCGTACAAAACTATGGATGAAGCTTTCACGTGTAGGAATCCGTGGAAAGTTATTGACAGTTGTGCGCTCTATGTACGAAGTAACAAAGTCTTGTGTTCGTTTTAACGGTTCGTATTATGAATTTTTTGAATGTCAAATCGGTTTACCACAAGGCGAAGTTTTATCGCCTATATAATTCTCCTTATATGTGAATGACTGTGAAATGTCCTTTTTAGTCGATGGATGCATTCCGCTTGAGATGCGAGATTTAAGTTTTTTTCTTCTAATGTATGCGGATGATATGGTGCTATTTTCGGAAACCGTTCAAGGTCTGCAGTCAATGCTGAATTCATTAAAACTGTATACCGTGAAAAGCGATTTAACAGTAAACATTGACAAAACTAAGGTAGTTGTGTTTCGAAACGGAGGTGTAATTAAGGATTGTGAGAGATGGTTCTACAATAATGAGAGTTTAGAGATGGTCAATGACTTTTGTTACTTAGGATTTAATTTAAAATTCAATGGAAAATTTCTATTTACACAGAAGAAGTTGGCAGAACAAGGTCGAAAATCAATGTTTGCCATGTTATCTACGTCAAGGAATTACCATTTAAATACTCAAACTCTCCTGTCTCT
Source organism: Mytilus coruscus (assembly GCA_017311375.1). Lineage (NCBI taxonomy): Eukaryota > Metazoa > Mollusca > Bivalvia > Mytilida > Mytilidae > Mytilus > Mytilus coruscus. The sequence continues at coordinate 110,927,169 of CM029599.1, forward strand.
ATTTGATGTGTATGTAGGTAGTGTAATGCATGCGAAGTCTGGGGATTTTATAAAGGTGATGATGTCGAAAAAGTCCATTTGCATTTTTGCAAAAGGCAACTTGGTGTTAAACAGTCTACAAATTCTGCTATGATATACATGGAACTAGGAAGACTTCCAATGATCGTTAAAAGGAAAATCCAAATTTTTAAATATTGGTTCAAAATTCTGTCAACAAATAACTGTATTTTAAGCTCCATATATGAAGAAATGTGTATCGATATTGATCGAAAACGTTCAAAATGTGAAATTGGGCAAAGTTAATCAGATATGAACTAAACAACATTGGACTTGGAGATATGAGGATTTAACAATCAGACCTCGTATTTGAGATTGCTTTCCCTCTAATTAAACAACGACTTTTAGATATTAAAAAATAGGAGATGTATTCGTTAATTGATAGCAGTAGCAAGTGCCGTATCTATGAATACATTATAAACAGTTTTGATTTACAATTTTATTTGACAAAATATATTCCTGTTGTATACCGAAGAGCTCTTTCAAAAATAAGACTTTCTTCGCATTCATTAGCAGTTGAAACTGGACGCTACCAAAGTATTGAGTTGTGACGTCGTATATGTACAATTTGCCGTCAGTGTATTGAAGACGAATTCCATTTCATCTTAGTGTGTCCAAAATATAAGGAACTTAGAGTAAAATTCATTAAGAAATATTACTGGTCTAGACCAAGTGTGTTTAAATTTATTGAACTTTTAAGTTTAAAGAGCATCAAACAGTTAACCAATTTAGGAAAATACATTTTTACTGCATTTAAAATCAGAGACAATATTACATGAACATTCTCTGTCTGTTTACTTGTGTACTTTGAAAATTTGTATTGACACCGATGAACTGTAAAGTTCAAGGTAATTAAGAATTTAATATGGCATGTCAGAGATGGAAAAAACCGCATCACTTAATCAGAATATCAAAAGATATTTTGAATGATATTTCAATTTGGAAAATCTTTTTAGCAAAATTATAATGGGATTTCTTATATTTTGGACGACGAGTGGTTGTCGAGTTCTGTTTTCAATCTCTTTACCGATAGTGCTTGGGGAAGATGAGGCGGATGTGATGTATATTTTAATGGGAAATGGTCATATTTAGCTTGACCTATGAATTGTAAGGAAGACGTTTTCACAGACATCACTTATTTAGAAATGATCCCAATCGCATTAGCTATTTATTTGTGAGGTAGCCTATGGCAAAGAAAGAAAATTATGTTTGATTCAGATAACCAGTCTGTTGTAAACATTATTAATTTCTGCTCATCAAAATCACCCCGGGTTATGTCACTTGTTAGACATATCGTATTGTGGTCCTTGCAGGGCAGTTTTCACATTAAAACCGTTCATATTCCTGGTTATAAAAATGTTTTTGCTGATTTAATCTCTCGTGGAAAATTTCAGAAATACAAGGAATCGGCTCCCCGTGCAGAACCACATCCCACTTTAGTTCCAGCGGACTTTTGGACAATTTTAGACCAGAAGTGTTGAGCCTAATAGAAGCCTCACATTCGTTAAATACTTGGCTTACGTATCAAAATGGACTATATTCATTTCAAAACTTTAAACATAAACTAAATTAGAATGACGTATGGACATGCCCTGTTTCATATTTAGTTAATTATATAGCTTACATGTTTAAGAAAGAAAATTCTTATTCCACTGTGAAAGCGTACCTTTCAAGCATTAGTTTTTATCATAAGATTAATTGTTTTATAGTTCAAAAGATGCTCGGTGGCATGCTTCGTTAAGATAAGCGACACGACTGTCGTAAGCCTATGACTGTTGAACCATGCATTGAAGTTAGATTGTTATTAAGTATATGAAACATGTTTATTTAAAGCTTTATTTTCAGTTGGATTTCTTCATGTTTGAGACATTGCAAATTTTAATGATAATCATATTGTAAAACGAACCAATATAACAATTGATACTTATTCAGGGTCACTTAATATAATAATACCCTTCTTCTAAGACTGATCAGCTAGGTAATTCAGTCTTGATCATTCTGGAAAGGAATAAAACTAGTTCGGTTTGTCCTGTTTAGTTGATGTCAGACTACCTTGCAATGAGACATAAAGATGATGGACTTTTATTTTGTCATGCAAATGAAAAACTTCTAACGAGTTACCAGTTTTCTAATATTTTAAAGAAAACCCTTGTTTTTCTAGGTTACAATCCTTCTGAACTTAATACACATTCTTTACGTATTGGAAGTGCAACACAGTCTTTTCTTGATGGTTTAGATAAAAATAGTATTAAAATGAAAGGTCGATGGAAATCAGCTGCTTACAAAGGTTATATAAGAACAAACCTCTTATAGTATTAAAACACTTAATTTCAGTGTACCAGAAAGATATTTGGGTAATTGGCTCACAAGAGCAAGTGATCACGCTCATATTAGGCCTATAGTTGCATCGCTCGTTTTAGAGAAAATTGGATGTCAGTTAGTTTGGATCGGTATGTCGGGTATGAAATGGCAGAATTTGGTTAGTTTGGTACAAAGTATTATTAATTGGAGAAGTATTCCGTTTGCTGTTATTATTCACTGTGGGGGTAATGAAACTGGGGACACACCATGTGGAGAATTACTCTACCATATGAAGTTTCCCATAGCAATTCTCTCAAAGATGTTACCTGACACTGCATTAGTGTGGTCAATGATTTTACCTAGATTTAAATGGAGGTTATCCAATAACGCTGGAGCTATGGAAACTACTAGACGGAGAATAAATAGGGGGATGCGTTCATGATCTCTGATCTGTCCAATGAATGAACAAAAACTTGGCCATCATGTTCTAAAAAGGGGGTGAATCTCCAGAAATAGAAAGTTGATAAATTCAAATTGATTGTGTTGGTTTGCATATTCCAAATGGACTTGAGAAATGGACATCGGTACACTACTGTTGCTGTTTATTGATATGTTTGACGTGTGCCTATGTTGCCTATGGTATTTATCTGCATAAGCTTAAATGTAATAGGTACATATTATAATTATGAACAATAGACCGGAACTGAAAAATATACTGCCGTCATCTTATCAAAAAGTCTATCAGGGATTTTTGTAGAAGTTATTTTAGTTAAAATCTGATAATAAAAAAAATATCAATTTTTGGCAACACATCAACAAAATTTGAAACAAATCTGATCCTATCTCGTTGAAACTATATGAATGAAATAATTTTAATTTTGATATTTACTTTAACGGAATTCACTTTGATCATATTTCATTATTGACTCGATTAAAATGACAGACAAACGCTCATTGTTTATCATAGAAAATTAGATGAAATAATTGAAAATCTATAGGTTTGAAGATATATACATATAGGCAAACTCTGGGTCTCTAACTGAGATCTGTGTGTAGAACAAATGTAGTATAAGAAATTATACGTCGCTTGCGATTACTTGTGTCTAAATGCTTTTGAAACTAAAGAACAATAGCATTAGCACTGAAATATTTAAATTTGACAATATACCCATAAAATTAATTTGGAAAATACACTCATACAATTAAGTTAAGTATATTAAATCATCGAATTAATAATTCTTATCAATTAAGTAATTAAAATGTCGATCTTTTGGTCTATATTATTTAAATTATGGGATTAATATGAAATATTTTGAAAGGCCCTGTTATCAACATAAAAAGAGAATTTTGTGTTATGACCTTTTAAAATTACGCAAAAACCAACACGTACAAATCAGACGGTCATTGTTATATAATTGTCGCATTTATTATTTCGCTTTACTGTAGATTTTATATAAAACATTGACGGCCTTTAACATAAGTTTTTTTTTTTAATATCAACTTTTAATGAAGGCAATAATTGATTCTTTTTCTTGTAAAATATTTCTATGTCTTAATCAGAAATGCAACGGAATAGTGTGTCTGCCCATTTTGACCAGAAGACAACAAGTTTTTTTTCTACGCCTTGAAAAAGCGCCCAGGATTCATAACAGCTATTTTAACTACATGCATAATTCCAAAACCGTTATTTTGCCTTTTGAGTTAATTTAGTTTAAATATGAAAAACAACTATTTTTGTAGATAGAAACGTCAACATGACGATGATATCAGTCTATAGTAATACATATAGTTATAATGTACATGCAGTATCGCTTTTCTCCTCGAATCTCCTTTTAAGATTTATTTCAAACAAGTGCTACCTGATAAGCCAACGAATTTTGTTGATGCATGACTTTGTCTTTTTTATTATTATACTTTTCGGTGATTAGATATAGAAAGTTGCGGAATTCGTATGATTTTTATGATGTTCAAGTTTACGAAAAATACTGAATAGAAACGAGAAACCAGACAGGTGTTTTTTTGTACGCCATGTAAAGGTCTACCAGTCGATCTGACCCAAACCGACCTTTCATTTTAAGTTTTATCTGATCAGCAATTAAAACCGGAATGAACACTCTTGTATCCCTTTTTCTTAACTTAAGGACAGATTGAAACATGAAGTCTAAATTTATTTCATTAAAAAGAATGGCAAACGCTTTAGGTAAAGACAAATCATACTTTGTAAAACTACTCATCTGACATCGGACTCGGACTTCTTTAACTGACTTTTAATGTGCGTATTGTTATGCGTTTACTTTTCTACATTGGCTAGAGGTATAGGAGGTTGAGATCTCATAAACATGTTTAACCCCGCCGCATTTTGCGCCTGTCCCAAGTCAGGAGCCTCTGGCCTTTGTTAGTCTTGTATTATTTTACTTTTAGTTTCTTGTGTATAATTTGAGTTTAGTATGACGTCCATCACTGAACTAGTATATATAATTGTTTAGGGCCAGCTTAAGGACGCCTCCGGGTGCGGAATTTCGCTGCATTGAAGACCTATTGGTGACCTTCTGTTGTCTGTTCTGTGGTCGGGTTGTTGTCTCTTTGACACATTCCCATTTCCATTCTCAATTTTATCTCATTCCTACAAAAAAGTTCTCTTAAGCTGACATCATCAAGATGTATGAGGGCGTCAGTGGCCCAATGGTCTCAGTAGTATAACTACTAAATCACTTGCCTGTCAACACTGAGGTTGTGAGTTGAAACACCGCACGTGGCAGGTGCGATTGATTCCAATCTTAATTGACAAGGATTATCAGTTTTCCAGCCGAAGGTCGGTGGCTCTCTCCTGGCATTCCTCTACCAAAAAGATGACCGCCACGAATTAACCATGAGTGCGGAAAGTGGCGTTAAAATACCAATCATTTAATCAATCAATCAAGATGCATAATGTTTTTGATTGACAACATATTTGTTTTATTCAGTGGACTTGTTTTTCAGTAGACAGTAAATATTTATAGAGACCAAATGCGCCTTACTTCTTGCCGAATAGTTCTTTTATGACAGAAATGCAAGCCCTTGAAAACCGTATCAACTAGGACATTTACATGCCATTATGAGACGCTAATAAATTGTATTACATAGAAAATGAAATTTCAAAATTGGAATGCTGAAATTATCTCTTTTGTCTTAATTACTTAATCCAGCCTCTTTGTCACTTTCCATATGTAAGTCTATGTAGAAAACAGACCCTTTCTCATTGTTAAAAAGGTCACATGGTAACCTTCTGTTGTTTACATTCTCGTCCTGTTGTATCTTATTTATCGTTGCTTCATTAGAAATCATACCACATCTCCTTATTTTTATAATGAAACATAAACTCTCTGTCTGTGGTGACTTTTATCTTAAGTTGAATGTAATAGATTTGATCAACATATATTGTGTAGTTGAGGGGTTGGAGTTGCGCAAACTTTTGATTTCTGCGTAGTGGTAAGATGACAGTTGACTCGTTTTGTTTGTTGAGTTCTAAGTGTTTTCGTCAACATCAGAATGTTTACTATTGGTATATTATGTCTGATATTCACAAATTACGAAGTGATTTCATCCCTCTAATATCTAGAGCATTATTCAACGTTTCGAATATCTTAAATAGATATGTTGGCCTCAAAGTTATTTTACAATATGAATAAGAAGATGTGGTATGAGTGCCAATGAAACAACTCTCCACTCAAGTCACAATGTATAAAAAGTAAACAATTATAGGTCAAAGTACGGCCTTCGACACGGAGCCTTGGCTCACACTGAACAGCAAGCTATAAAGGGCCCCAAGATGACTAGTGTAAAACAATTCAAACAGGAAAACCAACGGTCTAATCTATATAAAGAACGAGAAACGAAAACACTTATGAGCCACACCAACAAACGACAACCACTGAACAACAGGCTCCTTACTTAGGACAGGTGCATAACAATGCAGCTGGTTTCAACGTTTTAACAGGCGCCAACCTTCACCCTAACCTGAGACAGAAGTATAATATTACAACAGAAAACACATTATAAAATATAATTTGAAATGGCTTAACTCGATCAAAAAGACATCTTAACAAAAACAAGTAAACATACACTGAACGAATAAGTTTGATCTATGACACAGAATAAATACAATATTAAAACGTAGGTGTCTATATAACATAGACGTTACAGATAGTAATAAAAAAGATGTAGGAAGAGTGTCAAAGGAACAACTCTTACCTGGGACAAAATGGCGTTAAATATAACAAACTACACAGGTCAATTTAAATATGATAATTTTGTTATTAAGAGTACGGAAGTAAACTTTTTTTTACAAAATTAATTAATTTGTTGTTCAAAGTACGAGTACAGAAGTGACAATGTATCGTCATACTAAATACTTATCAAAGGTGGTGCATATTAAAAATAGTGAGACGAGATTTAACACAAAATAGGTAAACATTGAATTACAGAAACGCATTACAAATTTTGTCAACAATTCAAATTAACATGAAAGTACGATTTGAGAGTACTTGCAGTTACTGAAAGCTAGTTAAAAGCCAAAAACAATTAACAATAAAAAATTATCACATCCCAGGGATTTAGTGTTTTAACGCCTTGGACATTCAAAGAAGACATGACTTGTGCAATGCCAAAATAAAAGTATCAACAAGCAGTAGGATAGTTAGGATTTAATAAACATGTATCATGTTCTATAGATAAAGCAATCTCTAAATAGAAAATAAACGTGGATGTGTATTTATACATACCAAAAACCATTCGAAAAGAATACATTTTTTTTTTTTTTTTAATAATTATTCAGTTTATTGCACAATTGGTTGTTAACAAATACCCTAAAAGGTACAACTATCCCAAATAGGTTTATCCCTGTGTGTGAATTATCAAATGAACCAGGGGATTCACAAGATAAACTTATTTCAAAAGTGGTTAATAGAATATTACAATCGATATAGTTTACAAAATCTGCATAGCGACAAATCCGGAAAACATACGTTCTCTCTGTTTACGTTTTCTACTTATTTTAATTGTTTATCACGTGGTATATGTTTATTATGTATCTCGAACACGTGTATTTTATTCATTCTTGTGTGTTGGAAAATTCTTAACTTATTTGGTAAGTTTTAAATTTAATGAAATAACTGTTTTGTTTTTTTTAACGATAACTTGTTCACGCTACAGAATACTGAAAACTTGAAGCATTATGAGTATATATATCAATCATTGATGACATTCTGATGGTAAGTTAACATGATCAAAAACATGGATAAAGAATGAGTTTTTGTTGATACTTTGTATAAAGTATTGCCAATCGTTTCGTGTAAACAGAGAAACAGTATACATAAAACATAAATGAGAAATTTAGTATTGCTGTACGAGTATAATGCCTTAACTTTCACATAAACAGAGACACACACATATACCTACAGAAAAAAACATGGTCACAAAACTTGCACACACTCACTCCCTGTCACACAACTACTCAACCATGAGTACTTGCACACCTCTTCTATTGAATTACATTGCGGTTAATTAGATATATTTAAATGTATCTTTCAAAAATTTACTACATTTTCTTTCTAAGAGCATACTATTTTCATACCATTCTAAGAATTCTAATTTAAAAACACTATATACATCTATGTACTTGTGTTTTAACTCTGAAGCATAATTACTTTTGTAAACAGCAAATAAAACAATTGTTAACAACATATGAACTGTCATGATTCTCATGAATTTTGTATCCAAGTATTAAATTTTGCATTGATAAAACATGTGTACCTATTTTTATTTTATCAAGTAGTAACCTGCCTTTAATCCAAAATTCTTGTAAAAATTCACACTCTTTAAAAAAAATGATCATAATTTTCTACTTGGTGACTGACATATATGACATTGATTATCCTTCATTATTTTCCATTGATAAAGCAGTTGCTTACATGGTAATATATAATTGATCAATTTCCACCTAAACATTTTTAGTTTGTTATCATTTAACTGGTGAAATGTAAAGTTTAATATATCATGTATATGATTTGAAGAATCTAGATTGAATATTTTTTTCCATTTTATGAAGCCAATAGGTGTGTCACTTTCTATACCTTTGATATAATTATATATATCTTTAGCTTTTAATTTTTAATGCAAATTGATTTGGCTTTGTTTTTTGCTTCTAAGTAAAGATTTCTGTCTATTTGAACTTTAGTTGAAATTGATTGATTTGATTTTAACATGATTTTCCATTCCTTTTTGATTGCAGATTTTAGTTTAGAAAGTTCTGCTATCCAACATGTCCAATTTGATTTTTCTTTCAATTTATTTAAAATAACTTTTTGGGAGATATTACCTTGTTTATCTATGATATCATTAATAAAAAAAATGTCACTTTCTCTATCTATCCAGTTTGGAAAAATAAGACTTTTACCATTTAATTTAATTGATTGATTACCCCAAATGAATTGCTGTCTTACGCTTTTGAAATTTACCCCCTTGCTTATCTTGGAACTATTATGTACTTTATACCAACTTTTTAATATTTCTAAATAAAATTCTGGCATAGATTTTTAAAAATTTGGTATGTCATATATATTTTCAGGGTTCATGTTAAATAGAGCGAAGTTAGCTCCAAATTTGTTAAAGTAATATAAAGGTATAACCATGATAACCTTCCAATTTGAAAATTCTTCTGTTGTTAACCTTTTAACCCAAGATATATGAATTGATGTTATATAACTATCCATATCAATCATTTTTAAACCTCCTTCCTGATAATCATTACATAGAGTCAGAGCTCCAGATAAGAATTCACAAATTGGGGTTTTTACCCACCATTTTTTATGTAATTGAGTGAAACAGTTTTTTCAATTGCAATATTAATTCCAATTCACCCCTTAAGCAAATATCAAATTGAGTTTTTCACCACCAAGCTTCTTAATGAATTGGGTTTTTTAATCAACAAGATATTGAATTTAGGCATGTTACAATGAAATTACATCAAACCGAGATGTTCATCCATCTTAAATATGTTTCTTTCATTATGTATGTGATAGCTGTTTTATTTAGTTTATACCCGTACGAGCAATTGTTCGTTTAATTTGTGTCTAGTTTATCCGTTTTGTATTTTCTCTCAACTTATATAAACTGGTGTCACTAGTGGGACAGTAACTAATTACTTTTCTAGAGCACACACTATCACCCTTCAGTTTATTTGGGGTAGGTGTGGCTAAGTTTTTAGATTTTTTTTATGTAGTATTTGTGAACATTGGGTCCTGTAAGACAGTTCTACCAGTCCTATCAACTGTTTGCCAGACCTACTTTTTCTTTAAATTATAAGTAGTTCCCATAGGCCAGTTGATTTAAGATAACCTTAAAACCTTGACTAGAACGACCAGGTTAAGGATATGACCGGAGGGGGTTATAATGACTGAGACTACATTCAATATTTAAATAATCCTGCAACATCAAATTAATAAATGACAATGTTGTACTGCACTTGCCAATAAGACAACTATCTATAGCATAAAAACAAAGACAGTGGCAAGCTACATTTACGTCAAAACGAATGTGTGTTCACTCATCAACTAAAATGAAAAAAAAAATTACTCTTAAAAGTAAAATAATACTTGAATGTTTTTGTTTAACTTTGTTTACATAAATCTGGTCTTTAGTTGTCCCTTATTAGAACTTTTGGTTTCCAATGCTTTTCAACTACATAATTGATTTGGCCTTTCACTGTTCCGACTGATTTAGTTCTTGCACCACTGATTAGTCATTTGGTGACCAAACCCGTGTTTGTCGTACTAACAATGTTCTCGTTCAGGCACGCATACTAGCCCTGGACGCACCATTGCACGAACCTGTGCGTCCGAGGGACGCTTCCTGATAACACTAGCTGAGTTTTGTTATCATCATAATTATCCCTCAGCTATCAAAAAGAAGCTGAAAACATGCTTCTATTCAATATTTTTACCGAAAATTTACTTTCGTTTTAATTCATTGCTATGTGTAACGATAAATCCCGATCAATACGAAAATAATTATGATCACATGGCTTACGCTAATTAGATAAACGCAAAGAAGATCGAAATATGTTTAATTGGGACTTGTGATTTCACTGACTTGAACAGAAGAACTAGACTAATAAAAATTAAATATCAGAACACACAGGAAATTGTAGACCACCTAGTAGCCAAATATAAAGAAATATTAAAACATCTGAAAAAACTCTCCCCCAACAGCAAGTGTACAATACTGGAAATACCATTCTTTTCAATAACTAAATGGAATAAAAAACAAAAAGAGAAGGCTGGCAAACACAAAGGACCAGTTGATTTGGAAGAAGAACAATTAGAAGAAGATCATATACTTGAAGGTCAAATAATTGCAGTAAACCAAGCAATCCAACAAATAAATCAAGAAAATAACCACAAGCCTTCAAATTTTAACTCCGACCTGTACAGGACCTCAAATAGGCAAGCTAAAAAATTTAAAGAAAATTCGGAAGGCAAAAGACACGGAGACACCAAGAGTCGTAGACTGTACAATATCACCCTACTCTACGACGGGATATATCCAAATTACCACCTAGCCAGAGCCTGGCTAATGAAATTCACCTTACAAACGATCAAAGACAGCTGGGTACCAGGCAATCATCTTGAAGCCTCAGAACCAGATATAAATAATAATTCTGTGTAATAATATTAATAAAAAAAAAAAAAAAATCATTTGCTGTAGGAATCAGGGTAACGCAATTTAAATAAATAAAGAAGAATAAGCAATAATTCTGGAGTAGGAAAAAGTTAGAGAAGGAAAAAATAACTTTTTTTTTTTAAATAAATAAGAATAAACAATAACTTAAAATAATATCAACTCATTGACGATATAAACCAGATATTTAGGGTACATTATTCTGACATTCAGATATATAAGAATATATATATATAAATATAACATATACTAATAATTCATATCAATTAAGCTATATCTAAATAAGAATTGGTAATATTCTGTAAAAGCAGACTACTATAGAGAAAGTAAACAGAAAAAAAGAAACGAAAATGTTGTGTTCATTCTATAAATAGGCATACCAGGTGATCAGGATAAGATAGCATACTTGAAATTTATAGCAAGCTATATAGTGAATTATAAGATTCAGGGCAACAAAATTTTAGAGGTCAGCGTGGGATTCCGCGCTATACCATTTTTGTAGCTAGTTATCCAGATACTGAGTAAGGTCAGCGTGGGACTCCGCGCTATACCATTGTGCTCACCTGGATTAGCTTATTTAGACCAGTGTCCTGAGACTTGTAACTGATTAAAGATTAATTTTGTTTTTTTCTTTTTAAGAAGAGAATAAATAAATTAATAAATAAATAAATATATATAGATGTAGCAGACTAAGTAATATTCTGTTGAAGCAGATTGTTATAGGGAAGTAAATAGAAAATAAAAAAAAAAAAAAAAAAAAAAAAAAAGTTGATATTTATCATATTGTAGTACATAGCAGATAATAAGGGTAGGACAAATTATTATAATATTAAAAGCTTTATTTTATTGTAGGATTCAGGGCATTAAAATTTGAGGTCAGCGTGGGATTCCGCGCTATACCATACGATTGGCTGGTTATCCAAATACTGAGTAAGGTTAGTGTGGGACTCCGCGCTAAACCATTGTGCTCACTTGGAATAACCTATTTAGATCACAGTCCTGAAGTCTTAAATAAATAAAGCAATATCTTGTGATATATAAATTAAGTAACTTCAAACTTAAGGTAGATAACAAGGTAAATATAAATAAATAGATAATAAGAAAGAAAGAAAAAGTAAATATGGAGCTAAGACAGATGAGGAAAACCTTTTCCATGGGGGATTTACATCCATCCTCAAAAAACACGAGATCATATACTTTAGACAAGGAGAAAGCGTTACAAAAGAAATCAGAAGCTTGCAAAAGACAACATCTCACATACGAATTAAAATCGGGAAAGAATTTTTTCGTAGAAATGAGTACTGGAGCCTATGAAATTATAAAGAAAGAGATCCATGAAATACTATATAATTCTGAGGAATGCAAATCTTATTCAGTTGTACAAAAACAAGATGGCGTGGAAAATGCAGGGTTAACTGTTGACTCCTGTTATCGAGTCTACAATAAAAACAAAATGGCCTTGTTGGCTCTATGCTGAAGTTTACAATCAATCTCTATCATACCAGCTGCTCAATGAATGTGAATGGTAAAAGAGTGGACCTATTTATAAATGATATATTTGACGGCCTATGCGAAAAAGTTAAAAAGGAATACAATGAAATAGAGCTCCTCAACAAAAGTATTGAATCTTATCTCTCTCATATGAAAAACTACACTTCTAAAGTGATACTGAAGTCTATAACCAACAAGGAAATCCATCCAGAAAGTGAGCAGGCTGACCAATTCAAAAATATGAACAATTGCCCAACCAAGAACTTCACTAGGCAAATTCTAGATACTCAATATACAGAATCTGATAAAAATATCTGTCCAGGCTGTAGAACATATGTAGACGACGGAATTGGCTGTGATCGGTGTGACTTTTGGTACCATTATGAATGTGAAAGCATCACAAGTAACATTGGTAATGAAGCATTGAGACATATTGAATATATATGCCGTCTTTGCAACGATGATATGTTATATGAAAATAGGAACCGTTTGGAATGTGATGCTAATGAAGAATCCAACATTGTTGGGGTTATCCAAACAGTAAAGGATCTTAATTCAAATAGAGAGAAAGACCATCCACAAAATGCAGATAACTCAAAGAAAATAAAGATACAAACATAGACAGTGACGATACAGTACAATGTGCTAGAAAACTGATAAGTGTAGATGAAAACAACACATTTAATGAGTCTAGTCAAAATGCATCTCAATTTGATCCAGAAGAAGAAACCATTTTAAAATCAGTTGTGTCACCAAAGCCAAGCAAAACGATTAAAAACCACCGAGGATAGTACAACAAGCCAACCAAATGATAAAAAATGGAGGAAAACACCAGTACAAGCAGGTGAGAAGAGAAATGTACCAAATCCAATCCAGCAATAAAAATATCTGAGAAGGATGAAATAATAGTGACGCAAAAAACTAGGATACTGAACCTAGAAAATGAAATTAAACACATGAAAACTGTCATTGATGCTATTCAAGCTGGGAAGGAAACGTCAAATCAAAATCAGACGTCAAATGAAAATGCTCATGCAAGAGAAAATCGGCAACAAGATCATATGGCACAAAATTACATCAAAGACATGCTCCTTGACCAAAGGCTACGAGCAATCGAAACCCAAATGATACAAAATATGTGTAAACAAACAGCCATAACAACTCAATACAAGCAAAACAGCATCCACCTGTTTTACCACATATATGTACAGGACAAGTGCCAGTACACCCAGACATGGCACAAAGGGGAACACCAAGTAATATGCATACAGCATACATGAATCAGTATGCCTCAATGCCAAATATACCTACAGGAATGAATAGAACATATGATGCACAAACCTATATGAACCAGCACTACGGAACACCAATGTATATGAATCAACATAATGGAGCACCAACTTATATGAATCAATATTATGGAACACCAGAATATGCGAACCATTTTAATGGAACACCAGCATATATGAATCAACAGTATAGAGCATCAGCATATACAAATCAACCGTATGGAACACCAACATATATGAATCAGCACCATGGAATGCCTACATATATGAATCTGCATTATAGAACACCAACAAATGTGAATCAACAGCAGATGCCAGGAATTAATACTCACTCAATACCAGTATTAAATCAGCATATACGTCAAGGAACACGTCCTCATGGTTTGCCTAATGACTATAATTATAAAGTTCATACAAATCAGCCAAACGTTCAACGACGTAACGAGTCAAGTCAGATGTTGAATACCCAGACTATCCAACAACATACAAAACCAGGGCTTCTACCTCATCCAAAGAGTAGCTGTCGAAATCTCAAGGTGAAAATAAATCATGCAGATGACATTCCAATAGTAACAAGTCAATCTCTCCAAAGTTTCACAAATACAGAAATACAGAGCTTAAAAGAACAACAAAGAAGATGTAGTCAAAATACTAGTCGCGAGAAGAAAGAAAACTCTAGTATAGAAGGCATAACAACTAGGAGGTCTGAATCCTACACTAATATGGAAAACTTAAAAAGATCACAAGTAGACGGGAGAAGGCTATAGCTGAGAAAACAAATAGAGAGAGCTTTTCAAAAATACCTACAAACGGCAGCAACAAAGAAAATAACTCTGAAATGCAAAATTTTCGGATGCTAGCCCAAGAAAACCGCCCACCAGATCAAACACAAACAACCAGAAGCTTAATGGTGATAAACCAGTAATAGAAATTGTTACAAGCAATATCGAGGATTGAAAACAAATATTGCATTCCTACATTCATTAGATTTAGCAAAACAATCGTATGTCTTCAGGAACACTTTTTATGGGACTTTCAAATTAGAGAAATAAAAAACCTGGTACCTTCAATGGAAAATCACACGAGATGTTCAGACACAAATGATCCAAGAGATAGCTTTAAGCTTCCAAAAGGAAAAGGGGGGGTTTCCATACTATGGCCAAATTCATGGACTAATAATCTTAAAAACTAAAGGATGGTAATGAAAGAGTAATAGCAATTCTAATAACAACGTCTCAAGATATTTGTATTATAAATGCATACATGCCAACATGTAACACAGACTCCCAATATGAATATAGAGAATGTCTAGACATAATATTCGATATTATACAAAAATATCAAGAAACTCATAAAATTATACTCTGTGGAGATCTAAATGGAACACTACTAGATTCAAGGAACAATAAGCATGATAAAATACTTAAAAGCTTTGTGTCCGAAATGGGACTATCTACAGGAGTAAATAAAGATGAAAGACATACCTTTTTCACCATGCTTGGTCATCTTCATCGCAGATTGACTATATATTGGTTAATGACAAAATCTTATCTCAAAATATAATATAGATGAAAATCAAGTATCAATCTATCAGCACATACTTCAGTGTCAGTGAAAACTACAATTGAGATACCAGCAAATACAAAACCTGCAAATAAGAACAAAAAAGCAAAGTTCAAACTTCAATGGGATGAAATGGATAAAAGACAATACAATAACCTCATTCAGCAGGATTCTATATCAATTATTGCAGAAAACAATGTAAACACTCAGATGGATATGGTTACAAACAGCCTTATAAGAGCAGGGAATATTACAATTCCAAAAAAACTACTGCAGCTGAAGGGACCAAAATGGAAAGCATCTCCAGAGGTACAAATACTGCTAAGATCATGCAGAGATATATATAAGCAATGGCAAGAAGTGAGTAAACAGAAAGATCACCCTATGGCTATTATGCTAAGAAATGAGAAAAGAAAACTGCGTAGTAAAATAAGAATGGAACAAGCTGTTAGTCGGCACAATCTCTAGCAACAGATAATGGACAACCCAAATTCCCAACTTTTCTACAGACTCATAAATAGGAATCGCAGCAATCAACAAACCTCAACAAATTGTTTGAAAATTGATGAGGCTTATAATTTTGTACCAGAAGAACAAAGGAAAAGTTTTGCCAAATACTATGAAGATCTAAGTGTACCAAAAGAGAATATATATATGAAAATGGCTATCTGAATCTATGCAAAATCAGGCAACAACTGTACGAACAAGCCATGGACAAAGAAGCTGAAGACCCAGAACAGTTTACAGAGACTGAAGTCATGACGCCAATTGGTAAGCTCAATACTAAAAAAAGTGCAGATGAATCTGGAATAACAGCTGAACATTTACAAAACTCAAAATCAACTGTCTCTCCTGTGCTAACCTCAATATTTAACAACATAATATTGAAAAGAACAGTACCAGTATCATTTAAATTTGGCATACTTACTCCAGTACTGAAAAAACAAAAAGATCCAACTATTATGAGCAATTACCGGGGTATAACAGTTACACCTACTATTGGAAAAACTTTTGAATATGCCTTTCTGGAAAAACTTAATCTGAAATCAAAAACACTGCTACAGTGTGGATTTACAGAAGGACTGTCACCAATCATGTCAAGTCTGCTCATATCAGAAGCTCGATATGAAATAAAAAAATCAACTGAAAACTTCTTTATATCTGTTCTTGACGTACAATCAGCATTTGATGTTGTACAGCATATCATCTTAATGGATAAGGCTCTTGACCAAAATATACATCCAACTTATTGGAAAATTCTAACAGAGCTATATGATGGGCTTAGTTCCAAAGTAAAATGGATGGATGGATTAAGTGAACCATTCAAAATTAAGCAAGGAGTAAGACAAGGTGGTATACTCTCAACACACTTATACAAAATATTTGTACAAGATCTATTAGTAGAGTTAGAGCAGAACTCATTGGGTTATCATTTGGGAGACATATATGTAGGGGTACCAACTTGTGCAGATGATATAGCCTTTATCTCAAACAACGAGTATGAGCTACAAATAATGTTGAATGTAATAGACAGATATGCTAAAGAGCATCATTGTAAAATACATCCTACCAAAACAGAAATAATCGACTGCTCAAAGCATAAATCTAGCTACAACTGGACAATGGGAGGCAAAGTAGTAAAAACAACTGATTGTAGTGAACATTTAGGAATAAAGAGAACCGATGGAAAAGAACATAACTTCAACATAAAAGAAAGAATACAAATAGCTAGAAGTATGCACTTATGGGTTCTGGTGTGCACGGTACAAACGGACTTAACCCTGCAATCTCATACCAAATATATAAAACCTATGTAATACCAAGACTGACATATGGTCTTGAAGTACTACCTTTAACAAAATCAAATATAGAGGAACTAGAGATATTCCACAGGAAAACTTGAGGCACCTGCAGTCACTACCAGAAAGAACATCAAATGCCGTGGTCCTGCTATTACTAGGAGCATTGCCTATAGAAGCTGAAATACATAAAGACAATTATCACTTTTATACTCCATAGTATCATGTGACAACAGCAAAATTAAAGATGTTATGAATAGACAAATTGCCACTAATTATGACAACAAGAAAAGTTTTTTCAGCAGGATACTAAATATACTTGAGATATATGATCTTCCTTCCATCAACTACTTACAGAAAAACCTTCCAAAAAGAGATATATGGAAAGAAGAAACTAAGAAAAAAGTAAACCAATATTGGAATGCTCAATTAAAATCTGAAGCTCTTGATAAAACCAGTCTAAGAAATATGAATATAGAAAATTTAGAAGTTGGAAAAACAGCTCAAGTATGGAATCTACAAAATCAACCAAGACTTGAGCTAAGAAAAGCAATTATAAAAGCCAGAATGATGACTGGATCATAAATCTTACAGTCAGACAAACACAAGTTCACACACTTTACAGCAGAAACGTTATGTCAATTGTGTAATACAGAAAATGAAGATATTGTTCATATGGTTACCTCTTGTCCGGTGTTAAGTGCTGTAATAGAGAAATATTATGTAGAGATGAAAAAGGAAATACTGGATAGTATTGATCCAATTAAGTTGAATATTTTCTGCTGCAACAAGATGGAAATAACACGACTGATACTGGATTGTAATAATTTCAAAGGAACGCTGAACATAAGTAATGAACTCATAACCAAGATAGAGGAAAAAGGTAGAAATCTATTATTCCAACTTCATGCAAAGAGAATAGAGGTACTGGATGCATTATACAACAAATAATATGTGACAATGAATGTATACATAGTGACAGTTATACTAGTGTATAGTTCTGAAACAAACGCATATAAATTGCATTCATTAAAAAGTGAAAAAGGTCAGTGATTGATATATTCTGATAATAATATCAACATGAAGGTGACAATCACCCGTATACAAGCACAACAACAATATATACCGATCATGCTAGTGTGAAAGTAGTCTTAAAACTACAAGTGAATCAGATAAAGTTTTAACTATTAATATCATCATCTCAGATGATAATGAATGATCTTAATTTCTCCTTTAGACACTTTTATTTTTATCCATTTTAATATCCGATTTTATGAAAAACTGGCTAGGAAATTTTATAGTGTAATCCATTATATTTTAAAATAGTACAAATATCTTAAAATATGGCACAAAATAATTATTTTAAATTCAATATATAATTGTAATACAATTTGTTTATCATACTTAGTAAAGTCAGATATCATATCTAGATGAGATGAAAGAGATGTTTTAGATTTTAAGCATTGATTATTATTTTAATATTTTAACAAGTTGTCAAAGTCAAATTCATCTAATACGTAAGCCCAAGCTGCTTTTTTTAACATCATAAACTCCCTATGTAAATAACACCCATATAAGCATCTATTATTTTTATAATTTTATTGTCACTGACATGCATGAGATACACACATTATCGACACATGTAAATAAGATAAGTTTATAATAATAAACAAGGTAAAAGCAATATCTGTATATATAACTTAAAAAGTCACAACAACAAAAAAAAAACAAACAACATATATATATATTAACAACCTTCCACATAGTGCGCTGTACATAGTTATATAAAACAAATTCCTTTTGCATGAATTGGGTTTTTGAACGCTGCAATCGTCAATTGCATTGGGTTTTCAATTATTTTTATTGCGTGATCACGCAAATACGCAGCTTATCTGGAGCTCTGCATAGAGTAGATCTCTTGATTTTCTCATTTTGTTTTGCCATATATAGTTAAATATTAGTTTTTAAATTGTGTTAGAAAGTCTCTCGATAAATTGGTTACTGATGCTAAAAGGTTATGTTTGGTATAATTAATGTTTTACTACTGTCCAATCGCCCAATCATTGTAAGCTTTCTTTTCTTCCAATTTGAAATTGCTTTTCTGACTTCCTCAAAATATTTTCTGTGTTTAATTTATTGCATTCAACTTTATTAGTTCCAAAATATACACCTAAACTTTTAATGGGGCTTTTATTCCAACTAATGTTTTCATATTTATATTTAGAATGTTTTAATTTACCTAGCCATATTCCTTCAGTTTTTGATTTATTAAGTTTTAGACCAGAAAGAGTTCCAAATTCTTCAATTAAATTTAATGCCAGGCTTATTTCCTGTTTTGATTTAAGAAAAAGTGTAGTATCATCTGCAAGGTGTGAGATTTTAAGACTATGTGTTTTAGAATCAAGTTTGATTTGAAATCCTTTAATACCTGTATCTTATCTTATTCTACTTGCCAGAATCTCTACAGCTATAACAAAAATAATCGAACTCAAGGTACACCCTTGTCTAATACCACGAAAAATGCTATAGGTTTCAGAAATCCACCCATTATTGAGCATACAACCTTTGACACCATTATATAAAGTTTTAACCCATTTAATAAAGAATGCGGGAGACCAAAATTTAAAAGAGCTTCATACATAAATGACAATTCTAACGAATCAAAAGCTTTTGAAAATCTAAAAATAATAAAAAATTTTGCGGTCGTATATTGGTATGACGTTGGCGTCGTCGTCGTCGTCCAAAGACACTAACTTTAGTTTAACATGTTTAAGTGAATGGATCTCTATGAAATTTTACCATAAGGTTCAATACCACATAAGGAAGGTTATGATTGATTTTGGGGGTTATGGTACCAACAGTTAAGGAATTAGGGGCCAAAAAGGGGCCAAAAATAAGCATTTTTGTAACTTCCAGACATAACTTGTGTGTTAGTGTATGGATCTCTCTGACATTGTACTACAAGGTTCCGTATCACAAAGGAAATGCTGGGATTGATTTTGGGGGTAATTACTTCCAAATTTTAGGAATTAGGGGCCAAAAAAAAGGGGCAAAAAACAAGCATTTTTCTGGTTTAATGACAATAACTTGTGTGAAAGTGTATGGATCTTTCTGAAATTGTACTACAAGGTTCTATATCACAAAGGGAAAGCTGGAATTGAGTTTGGTGGTAATTGCCCAAAACATTTAGGAATAAGGGGCCAAAAAAGGGGCCAAAAATAAGCATTTTTCTAGTTTCCATTTCATTTTTTTTCTTTAAAATTTTCCATTTTAAATTGGTTATTTTTGATTTATATATAAAAGCAAATAATAATGATATGGTTTGAATAGGTAAATTAAAAAATTTTAAGTTCTTAGACCACATTCATTCTGTGTCAGAAACCTATACTGTGTCAAATATTTAATCACAATCCAAATTCAGTGTTGTATTAAGCTTGAATGTTGTGTCCATACTTGCCCCAACTGTTCAGGGTTTGACCTCTGCGGTCTTATCAAGCTGCACCGGCGGAGCATTTTATTTACATATCCATTCTGATCACTATTTATTATTTTTGATAAAACAGGTTTTAACTGTTGGGCTAAAGTATAGGCTATTAATTTGGTGTCTACATTTAGTAAAGTTATAGGTCTATAATTGTCTAGGGATAGTGGGTAATTTTTTTGTACAATAAAGATACTATTCCTATTTTTGTAATGTTGTTAATTCTTCTTTCTCATAACACTTATTGAAAACTTCTACAGCTAGTTCTTTTATATTATCCCAGAATGCGCGATAGAATTCAACACTTAGACCATCTATACCTGGTGATTTGTTTAGCTTCATATTAAAAATGGCTTCTGTGCATTTTTCTATTGAGATGTTGCCGCCTAGAGAGCTTTTCTCGTCATCAGTTAATTTATGATCTATTTTTGTTTCTTCAACATATTGCTTAATATTATTAACATCTGGATTTGTACTTTTATATAAATTTTCATAGTAACATTTTTCTAAATTTAAAATTTCTGATGGCTCTGTTATGATTTTGTCGTGCTTATCTTTCAATGCCGAAATATTTTTTTTGTTTGTCTTGATTTTTCTAACATGTCTAAACCTAAAAAGAATTTTGTGTTTTTTTCCCCTTCTTCTAACCATTTGACTCTGGATCTTACTTGTGCACCTTTAACTTCATTTTTATACGACCGCAAAATTTTTGGGGTCGTATATTGGTATGACGTTGGCGTCATCGTTGCTGTCGTCGTCGTCCGAAGACATTTGGTTTTCGCACTATAACTTTAGTATAGGTTAATAGAAATCTATGAAATTTGAACACAAGGTTTATGACCACAAAAGGAAGGTTGGGATTGATTTTGGGAGTTATGGTCCCAACAGTTTTAAGAATTAGGGGCCTAAAAAGGGCCCAATAAGCATTTTTCTTGGTTTTTGCACAATAACTCTAGTATACGTAGATAGAAATCTATGAAATTTTAAAACAAGGTTTATGACCACAAAAGGAAGGTTGGGATTAATTTTGGGAGTTTTGGTACCAACAGTTTAGGAATTAGGGGCTAAGAAAGGGCCCAAATAAGCATTTTTCTTGGTTTTTGCACAATAACTTTAGTATAAGTAAATAGAAATCTATGAAATTTAAACACAATGTTTATGACCACAAAAGGAAGGTTGGGATTGATTTTGGGAGTTGTGGTCCCATCAGTTTAGGAATTAGGGGCCAAAAGGGTCCAAAATTAAACTTTGTTTGATTTCATCAAAAATTGAACTATTGAGGTTCTTTGATATGCCGAATCTAACCATGTATTTAGATTCTTAATTTTTGGTCCCATTTTCAAATTGGTCTACATTAAGGTTCAAAGGGTCCAAAATGAAACTTAGTTTGATTTTAACAAAAATTGAATTCTTGGGGTTCTTTAATTTGATATGGTGAATCTAAACATGTACTTAGTTTTTTGATTATTGGCCCAGTTTTCAAGTTGGTCCAAATCGGGTCCAAAATTAAACTTTGTTTGATTTCAACAAAAATTGAATATATGGGGTTCTTCGATATGCTGAATCTAACCATGTATTTAGATTTTTGATATTTGGGCCCAGTTATCAAATTGGTCCACATTGAGGTTTAAAGGGTCCAAAATTGAACTTTATTGATTTCATCAAAAATTGTATTCTTGGGGTTCTTTGATATGCTGAATCTAACCATGTATTTAGATTTTGGATATTGGAATACCACAAAGGGATGGTAAGAATTGTCTTTGGGAGTTATGGCTCAAACCGTTAAGGAATAAGGTGCAAAAAAGGGGGGGAAAAGGGTTTCCAGGTTAATGGACAATTACTTAAGTACAATACCTAATTTAAAAGGCAGTGTAAGGTTGGTAATTGAAACTCATTTGAATATCTCACCTAAACTGCTTTTAAATTATGTATATTGGAAATTTGCCAAAAACTTTATTATTGATAAATTCCATTGGAAATTTGCCAATAACTTTAGTTTAATGAACTTCATTGGACATTTGCCAATATAAAATGTTGCTGATGAAGCTTTTTTGTTTATCTCACCTAAACTGCTTTTAAATTATGTATATTGGAAATTTGCCAGCCATGACTATGATGTCAATTTCTGTTTTAATACTTATATTAAGTATTGTGCAATAGCAAGAAATTTTCAATTGCACAGTATTGCGCAATAGCAAGAAATCTTTAACTGCACAGTATTGAGCAATAGCAAGAAATCTTCAATTGCACAGTATTGTGCAATAGCAAGAAATCTTCAATTGCACAGTATTGCGCAATAGCAAGAAATATCCAATAGCACAATATTGCACAATAGCAAGAAATCTTCAATTTCACAGTATTGCACAATAGCAAGAAATATTGAATTGCACAGTATTGCGCAATTGCAAGAAATCTTCTTTTGCACAGTATTGCGCAATAGCAAAAATCTTCAGTTGAAATTTAATACAAATTTTTAACCCATTTAACATTTTTAGATAATTCACCACATTTATTTTGTGTCAGAAACCTATATTATGTCAAAAATTTGATCACAATCCAAATTCAGACAGTATCAAGCTTGAATATTGTGTCCAAACTTGCACCAACTGTTCAGGGTTCGACCTCTGCGGTCGTATCAGGCTGCGCTCAGCGAAGCATTTTATTATAAAGATTTTCTAGATTTTTTTCAATGTTTTCTATTTCATCTTTAGTTTCTTTTGAAGGATTAATTTTATTTTTAATCTTTGTAAGTTCATTTCTAAATCTTTTATTTTATTTTTCTTTTCAGATGACATGTATTTACAATACATTACAGTTATGTCCCTTACTTCACATTTGAAGATATCCCAAATATCTCTAGAATCTCTGGTAAGTGCCTTTTCTTTATCATGTTTATATTTTAAAATAAGGTTGTTTATATGGTTTTATAATTATCATCTATTAAAATACTATTATTTATTTTAAAGAAACCTCTTCCTCTGCCATGGGGATTTTGTCTTATTTTTAACGAAATCAGTGATCAGTGATATCATAGCAGGTCTTATATCAGAATTAATTACGTATGGCCTTATGTCTGGACTGATCAAAAAGAAGTCTATTTTACTTGTTATATTCGTATTGTTTTTCCTTCTCCATGTAAATTGAATTTTGTTTGGATTTATTTCCCTCCATATATCTGTCAATTTGTTTTTTTTAAAGAGCTGTTTAAGACTTTTTACTGGTTTGTAGTATTTATGCGAGCTATTTGATTTCCTATCTATCTTTAATAGGGTTTCATTCATGTCCCCTCCTAAAATTAAAATACCTAAGCGATTATTTTCTATGATGTTATTTACGCTTTTAAAAAATTTATTTCTGTTTGTATGAATGTTGGGGCATATACATTTATTAAGGTAAAATGTTATCGTTAACTTCAATGTTGATTAAAATAATTCTCCCATCATTATCTTTAACTTCATTTATTAGTTTATAATTTAAACTGTCTTTAATCATTATTGAAACGCCTCTGGATTGGGAACTTCCATAGCTATGAAAAAATTTACCTTTTACTTCACTATTAAGAATATGTTCATTTTCTCTATTAGATGGGATTCTTGTATAAATAATATATAACATTTTGATGTTTATTCCACAAATATAATCTCTCTTTTCTCTTTCTGTCCTAAACCTTGACAGTTTAAGGATATAATATGTATATTGTCACTCATTGTTTTACCTTGAAATGTTCACTTTTATACATTAAATGTAACTGTACAATTATGGTACTCATAATTAGTATAATAACCCACCCAATAGTACATGTTAATGAGACTATTATTAGAACAACATGCCTTATTACATTCTTTACATGTTTGTATATACACAAGGTTAAATGCACTGTTAACTTCTTTTTTTCAAAGACACAATATAGTAATAAAAATATCATTATAAAGAAGGATAGTTGTAAGAAATGACCATTATAACAGTGTAACATAAAAATAAATAACAGATTTGATTATGCTAACCACTTTCGAGCTAAATTTTGTTTGTTTACATATCAATACTATGTATCTAATATAAGAATAACAAAGCTTAAGTGTATTTAAATATACAAGTATATCATTCAAATAACTTATAAGTATACACTTTTCCAATAATCAGGAAAGACGCTATCATGATTCCCATCGATCTCTGAACTGTTTTATCGAGTAATCTATTTTTAGATTCGGTGAAAACCGAGAAATTTGTGGATTTTTGGAATAGGGTCTGCATGAATATAACTGTAGTTATACTGTTTTCAGTTAGGTATGTCACATGTATGACGATAATGTAAATTAAAAAGAGAACATATATTTGAACATTTAAATATAGTTGCAGATACTTTGTGTTTGACAGACGATACATGTTTACATTGACGACTACATTGATTGACCTACTTTTAAGTATTTAAAAATAGTTGTTTATTGATGTGTGCGTTTGATATGAACTATATTGTAAAAGAACAAACAAATAACTTTTATTTACATATGTTTCAATTCTTTTCAGGTATTTTAGAGTGGCAATCACCATGGATGTGGAAGTAGCTTGTACAAAAAATACATGAACTATATAGAAGGAACTAATTTTCAGTTTTTGGGTACCTAAGGCAATAGTGGTGTTTTTAATATGCCAATCTTTGAAATTGATACTAATTGTGTCCAGGTGAACTAAGTGAGATAATGTACATGTATATGGCAGATCTTGAGCAGTTTTAAAGTTATTCCTGGTACATGTATATGAGGAATTGAGACATTTATTAACATGGATTTTATATTTCAAGGAAGTGATTTCATCAACTAAGTGATGTGGAACGCAGCTACAGTTAATCAATTTACCAATCATACTGGAACCATTCAGATTGGGATTTACACGTGTTTCGAATTGATTCTTGGTTAATAAAAGATGATAATATCTTTCAATGGATCAACTATTTGATTATGTTCATTTGTTTTCATGAAAATCATAATAAAATATTTCATATCAACATTTAATATATTTTTCCTTACGGAGTGTATACAATCTAATATTATTGTATCACACAATGAATTATTTTTTTCACATTTTTCAGTTAAGATAAAAATATAACTAACATATATACCTATGCACAAAAAACTGTGCATTGAAAAACACACTACTGTACAGTAAAGTTAACTAGGTCACTGGTTAGGGATTTGTCTTCTGTTTTGTCGGCTCTACTACTCGATTATGTAATTCATCGGTCGGTGTTGTTGCTTGCCTTTTCTCAGTTGATTGGCTTGGAGTTTTAGGATCTTTAAAGTTCATATAGTGATCCATGGGTCCAGTAGCTGACTTGGGCAGATTTTGTTTGTTTGATTTCTTTTTGTCTGATTTTTTTTTATTTGTCTTTTTGTCTTTTTTGTTTGTTTGCTCATTGTTCGTAGTAATTTGTTTACGTTCTTTTGAGATTACTAATTGTTGTTCATCATCTTCGCTATCATCATTTGAATCATCACTACTTTCACTTGCAGGTTGCTTATCTTTAGTTTCATCTAAAACGTTGTCAACGTTAGCAGCTTCAGGTACACTATCAGGAACATTCGAATCACCATTCTGATCTTGATCTGCTGCTGTATCGTCCATCGGTTGTTGACATTCTTTGGCTTCATGACCTGATTTGCCACAGAAGTTGCACACCCAGTCATTGTCACAGGTCTCCTGTTTGTGTCCCGTCTGTAAACACTTGTTGCATTTAGCATAAGGATTTACTACAATTTGGTCTTTGTGGATGAGTAGCGCTTTGTATTTTCCTATACTGATGAATCTAGGTAGCTGTATACCATAAATATCATAAATAACCGGTCTCTGGTTTGGCAGTTGGTAAGAAATCCGTTGATACGTAGCCTTTCCCGATTGAAGTTGTGAATTTTGAGATTATGTTCGGTCTCAAGATATCTACCAATTTGGTTGTGGTCTGCAGATAAGGTTACGTTTTTTATCCGGATGCGTAAGTAGTTGATGTGTTCTTTAACTACAAATTTTGGGTTTCTATCATATACATGTATGTGTTTTTTCCTGATAGTGAGACCATTAGCTATCAAATGTTCCCTATCTGACTCACTATCAAGATAAACCCGCCACATTCCAATAACCCTTTGAAGACCTTTCAAATGGCTGTCTTCCACTACATGGCCAATATCACTGTACAATTCAGCATGATTTGAAAAGGTTTTGGTTTAATAGTTCCCAAGAGATCAGTCTCTAATATAAATACGGGTTTGGCTGCAGAGAACCCGTTGTCACTGTTTTGAGCATTACTTTTATCATTTTCAGTTTTTGAGGCATCCGCATACGACGCCATTTTTGTTATTGTTTGGTCACTTTCAGAGTTTTCATTAAAGAAGGACTCTTCGTTACTCATTTTTACCATTACTTCAAGATAAATACTTCTAGGTAGATTATTAATCAAATATTTATTACAATAAATACGTTGATAAGACAGTTCTTCTATGAAATCATTTTACTTTTTCGGGAGCTGTGAAAAGTCCGTGGACATTTAACTAAGACCCCTTAGTCGTCCTAGAATACAAATTTAGTTATGTTTTAATTTGTTGAAGACAAAATCGATGTTAGTACCAATGTAATTCAACAATATTCAAAGATGTTATTACAACATTAATAAGATAACCTTTACTTATAAGTTTGTTTAAAGGTTCGATGAGTTTACACGGATCACATAGTGACTTCCGCGCTTTTAGTACAGTATTACCGTAAAATTCAGGATGTGAAATACCGTTTTTAATAACTTTTAGGTACAGCTAAATTTACTAATCAAATCTTTGTATCTTTGAAAGAATTTAGTAAATGTTTTGGATTATTGTCACTTTTTGTCGTTTACATGTGGGTTGAATGAAAAGCAATAATTCAAGTCTTAGTTGATTAATGTCTGATCAATCATTCTATTACTAAAAGCATAAATTGTTTGAATATCTTACTAAGGCCAGTTTGTACAGATGTAAGTACAGACGTTTGTAATATAAGAATTTAAGTAAATGTTCCAATTTCAGAAAATTTCGCCTTTCTCAGATTCTGAATTTATTGATTTGGCCAATTGCATTCAACTGTTTTACTTTTGAGCAGATTTTGAATAAATATGGATTGAGTGTTAAAACGTGAAAAAGGGCATTTAAAACTACAATACTTTTCATATGTCAATATGAAAACAACTGAATGAATCAGACATTATAGAAACATTAAATGACAGGTTTAACCAAGCAGTTATATCTTAACTAGAAAATTTCATAAATGATAAACCTATAGAAAAATGACAAAAACAATTCCTGGTAGGGATGAGGACCTCCCCCATGCCATTACAAAATCGTCCGTCAATCAAACTTTAGTTTTACAATTTTGAATATTGTTTTTAAAACAACTATGTTTAAACAGGACGAAAACAATTGAAATGAAAAATACCTCACTCCTGTATGAAGGAATTATAAATTGTCCTCTAACTCACGCGTTCCTGTGTCGATCATTTTAGTGCATGATAAAAATTATTTCCCTCAGTCTATATATATATATATATATTTCTAAATAAAAGACAAACATGGATTTCATTATGTGAATGTGGAAAAATCAATTGTAAACCAATACGGACCCATGTGTACTGACCCTTCTACATGTATTAGTAAACTAAATTACACGAATACAAATGACGGAAAACAAACATTTAGATCATTGCTTAAACCATCATGACCAAACATCTTAAAACATTGAATTTTACGTCGGATCAAAATACCGGTTTTCTGCCTTACTCCTTGAAGACGTAGGTAAATTAAGTCAAATTTGGCACATTTTTGTTTTGAATATGTTTGTTTCAATTCTTCTCAAATTCGTTATTAATTTCTGTGTTTGAAAAAGTTTGATGCGACCGACACTTACGAGTCTAGAATATTTTATGGCGTATCTAATTGTGATAGATCTGACGTATCTAATTACTGTGACAATGTCAAAACATAATATAATTAGAGGTTATATACATCTGTTATGTTTTTAACAAAAACAAAAAGTAAAATATCATACGATTGAACATCTTCAGAATTTCTTTCTTTGCTTATTTTTGTTGAGACTGTTTAGGGTCATAGTTTATATATACATATAGCCGGTAGAGATTTGATTCATAACCATTTTATATTATTTTGGAATTAAAAAAAACTAAAAGACCGCAAGTAGTTCGATTAAAAGTATTTGTATATGTAGCTAAAAGATGGAGAAGTGACTGTTATAATAATAAATCCATTAAAAAGTCTTCTGCCATCATAAATCAATTGTGTAATAACTTAGCCGTAAAATAGTATACTACATACGAAACAAAACAGTTTTCGTATTTAAAGTAACAACTGCAAACATGGGTGCAAACATTTACCTTCTAAACAATTGTGTTTTCCGCGATTTTAAGATAAAAATAACAATATAACATTGATTTAAAATAATTTTCATTACCAATGCAAATAAAATATGTTTTACGCTTGCTTGGAAGTGTTTTTTTTTTTTGTTTTTTTGTTTTTTTGTTTTTTGTTTGTTTTTTTTCTTATTCTAAGTAAGTATTCATTTTCAAAAGATCCATTCAATGTGGAAAATTATTTATAAGAATGATTTATCATGTAAACATCTATTCTGCGTTTAAATGCAAAACTATATACCGGAACATTTCTGAACTTTTATTAACAAGTGGTGAAATGATCACTAATGAAAAGTAAACAAACAAAAAGAGCAAACTTTAAGAAAAATTCAAAACAGAAAGTCACTAATCAAATGGAACAATCCAAAAGCTCAAACACACCAAACGAATGGAAACAACTGTCATATTCCTGACTTGAAACAGGCATTTCTTTATGTAGAAAATGGTAAATAGAACCCCTCAGTTCTATGACAGTCGTATAGAACTAATGAGTGTGGGTTGTTTTGAGATACAAAAAAATATATCTTCAGTTTTGTTTTCTTCGTTGGTTTCTTTGTTTATCTATCAAAATTTTATTATGGTACTATTATTATGAAAACAGGAGATATGGCGTATACGCCACCTAGACAGCAACCGACCAAGAACAAAAAAATTAAAACTAAAGACAAACATTGTTGTTGGTGGTAGATAGATGATAAAAGTGTGGTTGTTGTATGCTAGAAAGTTCATCATCGACCATAAAGTTTTATCATTTGTAAGTTCATAGAGAATTGTTCCTTTAAATTAATTATGCTTGTAATCCGAACAACGTTAATATTATAACTACTACTTATACCCTGCAATGAAGATCAACGGTCACCAGTAGATATTCACTCCATTGATCATATTTTCTTACACTTTCTTTGTAAATAAATGACAATCCAATCTCATTGAAGATCCATTTAGATCTACAATTGTCGATGGTGATCATGAATAGTGTGCAAGAAAGCATGATTTCAGTAGCAGCAATAAACAGATCAAGTACGTTGACTTCATTTTAGTATATGCGGGCACTCTTGTTATACAATATGTTATAGCAATACTTTTTTCTACTTATTGTCTGGTTTTATTTATTTGAGTTTTTATATGTATCTTTTAAACTTTACTTGATCAAAATAATTCAGTTTTTGCAGAACATTTTAAGCCCGCTATATGTGTGTCTACCTCCTACAATAATGTTATCTCTGCCACTTATCTTTTTGAATATTGATATGGAAGTTGCGGGTTCGTTATCGTCGTTTAAGTCTGATCAATACATCGTCAAAAAGAACAACTTTATACTTGATAATATACTTATAAACTATAAAATAAGAATCATATAAGTTACATTAAGCTATGGAAACCAACATTGTATATTTATATAAACGACAATATTTGTAAATAAATAAATGAGAATGACAAAATCTTATGCGAATATTTGCTCTCTTCTCCAAAGATTATCAATTTTGAATATTTTATAAGTATAATGGTGATCACTTCTAACCTCTCATTAGAACTGTCAGAATTATCTGTCATAGAACTGTTCTAAACTGTTCTAGAACAGTTCTACCCTAGAACTGTTCTAGAAAGTTCTACCCTAGAACTGTCAGAATCAGTTGTAGTTAGAAATGACCAAACCAGTTCTAGGTAGAACTGTCAGGATCAGTTCTAGGGTAGAAATGTCTAAAACTGTTCTAGGTAGAACTGTCCAAATCAGTTCTAACCGTAGAACTGTCAGCAGAACTGACTAAATCATTTCTAACCGTAGAACTGTCAGCAGAACTATCTAAAACTGTTCTACCCGTCGAACTGACTAAACCTGTCAGGATTGTAGAACAGTTCTAAATGACGTCACTGCAGTTAGAGCATCTCACTGGTCACCATTCAGTGTTATTATTATCGTTGATAAAGCCACACGCAAAATGCCTCCTGTCAAAGTTAACAGAATTTCAATGAATTTGAGACAGAAAATAGTTAATCTTCGCCAAATTAGGAAATCGTATGCGATGATTTCCAGTATTTTATCCGATTTAGAGGGAGTTGTGATATCAGTCTTTAAATTTTATCAACGTTTTCCGTGATTAAGTTTTTAAATCGTCGTTTTTCGTAAACAGTGATGAAGGTGGTGTTAAACTATTGTTTTTCGTGAACAGTTTTGTTGTATTTCCTGCGAACTGTGATAAGCTAATTTAACATTTCGTAAACATCCCTCTTCCCTACATTACCCCCTCACAGATAGTTTGGGTGGGATGGGGCTGAGATTGCTATAACATATAGTATATTATTGTTATAGTAATCCCAGACCTCATAAAATAACTAACTATACACAAGAAAGGGTTAAAAATAAAATAATTATGAAGAATGTAAACAAACTGTGACCTCGATCAAAACGGTAACAAGCTCATTGTCAAAAAGCATGTTCCATCCACAAAAAAAAAAAAAACCGTGTCACCCTTTCCCGTCAGAATATCGCCAGTCGTTCATTATAAACTCTAAATAATGAAGTTTGGTATTTTCTTTACCTGTAAGTACAAATATTTCATAAAATTATTTGTTTTGCCACTCTCTTCCATCGACATCCATCGTAACAAAATTTCTGCTATAAAAGCGACCGAGGAAACGGTAATGGACATTTTCCGTAACGAAAAATGTTAAAACAGTGCTGAGAAGAGAATTTTTTAATATATATTATATTCTTTTGACTTATTTATATTTAAGACAAAGAGTTCTTAAAACTGTTCTTTGGATAGAATTGACTAAATCAATTCTAGCCGTAGAACTACTGACCAAATCAGTTCTAATCGTAGAACTGTTCTAGCCGTAGAACTGTTCTAGTCGTAGAACTGACCAAAGATTTGGTCAGTTCTAGGTAGAACTGTCTAAAACTGTTCTAGGGTAGAACTGTCAGGATCAGTTCTAGGTAGAACTGACCAAATCAGTTCTAGGTTAAAACTGTTCTAGCTAGAACTGTCTAAAAGGTGTCAGGATGACAGTTCTACATACTGTCCTAGAACAGTTCTCCTTACAGATTCTGACAGATTTGATGAGAGGTTAGAAGTGATCTCCACTGTACGTGATAAAGCAGAATACAATAACTGAGAGAGTTAGTATACAACGAGACGAAACTTACCAAAACTTTGCTGTTGATACATAAAATCAAAACCAGAATACTGTTCAATCTTTGATCTGTAGGCATTTTTATGCACTGCCGGTTTTTTTAGTTATTAAAATACTAAGACGCCCTATTCCATCTATTTTATACCAAGTCGATTTCAAGTAAATTTTTCAAGTCAATAGTTGCTTCGTCTAGTGGGTTCATATAGAAAATCCAAAACTGTAACTGAAAAGAGAAGGCGGTATTTAATTTTTATAACTTATTAAAACACTTTTTTTCATTTTTACGTAATGATTTTAACATAATAGATTGTTTTAACAATATATCTTTGAAAACCATTATAAGAAAACTGTCAATTCATCTTATCGAATAAATGAAAGTTAAAAGTTTCGAGTTATTTTCTCAAATATTTGACATTTGCATTTATGAATAGATGTATCCATTCTATAGTTGATTTAACACGATCTTTAAAAATTATTTAGCAAATACATTTTTCTAAATTATTTATGAAAAATTATGTACACATAAGTCATTCGAAATACGTGTAATGACAGCGGCGGATACCATACAAAATAATCTATTACAGACAGAGATGACATCGAACATGTAGAGTAACATCATTTATCGACACCAGTAACAAACACGCTAAGTATCATCTTCCTGATGAACATGTTTCTCCAGGAACTGAATTCTTGCCTGTTGCATCTATACATGATCTCCTAATGTAATACTTTATGGTAAATTGACAGTTTCGAGTTCATTTTGAAGAATAAGTTTCGCCAATTACGTCATTGAGAAACTGACTCTTACATTGACGTAATAACAAAAGCATTGTGACATTTGAATTATACGGGATAATGCACGATAGGAGAGTCGCCTATGTCAGTTAACGTGAAGGTACAAAATTATCACCTATTTTAACATATTATTTTTGCTTTCATTTATTTAGAAAACAGGCAAAAGTTTCCATTCTGTATCTATTTGGTAGATCAAACCTGGTTTAATATTTATTTCAACAAATTGAATTTTGAATCCATACTAAATCATAGAAATGGGTTTGAACCGATATCCAAACAATCCAAAATTCTATATTGAGGAATACCAATATATTGCACCAATGCTTAACTATATATCCGTAAAAAATTGCATAACTGTTGTTTTGTTTTTATTATTCACATGTTTTAAACTATTTGAAAATAGAAGGGATTTCCGTCACATATTTTAATTTCTCATCTTTTAAAAGTCGATTATTTGTAGACGTCGAAAGCAACGTTTCCGTAAATTTTACTTTTTTCACTTAACTTCTCGTCTCTTGATATATAATGTGACCGTTCTATTTATATTTAGGAATATTAAGATATGTAAAAAGACGTGCATAATGATATCTGGTAGATATGAAATGTTTAGTCTCTACGAAACCCTATCATATATCCGTAGCTTTTTTGTGTGTTACGTCAGAAAATCGCCTTTTAATTGTAGCCAACAAAAGACACAAATCAATAATAAATTTAACAAGATTTATTATACACAAGTTTACAAGAAGTATTACATAAAAAGAAATGTCAACTTAACTGTCAAAATATACGTCCAATCTTTTATCTTTTCTTTATCCGGAAATCTTCTCGGAATCCACAATAATATTATATCCAATTGGTCACAATCTAGTATGATGTAGTTTGTAAATAAAAGTGTCAATCCAACTGCTGAGAATGTTGATGTCTATCGAAGTCTAAGTCTATCTATGTCTATGTCTTTAGGGTCTGCATAATTATATATATACTCAAACGGAAACTTCTAGACAACGCTAGAAATTCAAATTACGCATCTTTTGTTATGATCATTCTGGAAACGTTATGTAAGTGAAATAGAAAGTTCTAATCATTCCATGAGTATCAATGATTGTTCCAGTGATTTCTAAACTGCATAGTTGTAACACAATGTGTTTTATTTTGAACACAATGTAAAAACATATAATAGGCCACACAAAACAAATAAGGTCAACTAAATAAATATAATAGTTACAATATCATAACGCCTCCCCCTTTAAAAAAAGTTTGAGTGTAACAAAAACTTTTCATGAATAATATGTACAAAAATATATAGTATATACAAAGTATTTCAATAAGTTCTAGATAAAGCATCTACTATTACATTATCTTTACCTTTTATATGTTTTACAATAACATCATATTCCTGTAACAATAAGCTCCACCTAGTCAATCTCTGGTTCTTGTTTCTCATTTTATGTATGAAGGTGAGAGGATTATGATCAGTATAAACAAGAATAGGATGGACAGTGGGATTTAAATATACATCAAAATGTTGAAGTGCAGATAACAGTGCAAAACACTCTTTTTCAATAATTGAATAATTTTTCTGATGTTTATCTAATTTCTTAGAAAAATATGATATAGGTTTTTCAACATTATCATCTATTTCCTGATATAAAACATCTCCAACTCCTACATTGCTTGCATCAACGGCAAGTTTAAATTGTTTTTCAAAGTCTGGAGTGATCAGAACTGGACCATTAATTAAAAGTGATTTGCTATTTTCAAAAGCGTTTTGACAATTTTCACTCAAGATGAATTTAGAATCTTTCCGTAGAAGATGAGTCAATGGTTGAACAACAGTGGCAAAACTTGAACAGAATTTCCAGTAAAATCCAATCATGCCTAAATATCTCATAAGTTGTTTTTATTTGTAGGAGGAGGAAATTTGGTAATTGCATCCACTTTAGCCATAATAGGTTTCACTTGACCTTGGCCAACTGTATGCCCTAAATAATCAACAGTGGCCTGGCAAAATTCACTTTTACCAAGATTAACAGTCAAATTTGATTGTGACAATCTATCAAGAGTATCATATAAATGTGTTAAATGCTCTTTCCAGCTATCACTACATACAATAAGATCATCAATATAAGCATAACAACAGTCTAAATCTTTTATAACATTATTGATCAATCTTTGAAATGTAGCTGGAGCACTTTTCATGCCAAACGGCATTACAGTATATTGAAATAAGCCATCTGGTGTGACAAAAGCTGATATTTCTCGAGCTCTCTGTGTCAATGGGACTTGCAATAACCTTTCAATAAATCAAATTTGCTCACAAATTTTGCTTGTCCAATGTTATCAATGCAGTCGTCAATCCTTGGAATCGGATAGGAATCAGATTTTGAAACAGAATTTACTTTTCTGAAATCAGTTACGAAACGAAAGGTATTATCTGGTTTTGGCACAAGGAGACAAGGAGAGCTCCATTCACTGTTACTCAGCTCAATAATATCAAAGTAAAGCATATATTTAATTTCTTGTCTCATAAATTCAAGTTTGAGTGGATTGAGCCGGTAAGGATGTTGCTTAATTGGAGAAGCATCACCTACATCGACATCATGACAAACAGCAGTGGATTTGTTTGGCACATCTGGAAAAAGATTTTTTTTAAAAATACCAAAGCTTTTAATTTTTCTCTACGATCAAAAGACAGATGTGCAAGTTTTGAATCTAAATTTGACAAAATTTCTGAATTTTCAATCTAACTGTCTCTTCCATAGTTTTAGAACTAAAAGGTGGTTCAATTACATCTGGTTTGTCATGACTGTTCTCCAATTTAACCATGGCCAAAGTGGCAACTGCTTTACTCTCATCTTCATTAGTACGCTCAAAATATGGTTTTAACATATTGATGTGACACACTCTATTTTGTTTACGCCGACCTGGTGTTTTTTACAATATAATTCAAATCATTAATTTTACTCTCTCTGGTATAAGGACCACCATATTTAGCTTGTAATGGATGTCCAGGGACTGGCAAAAATACAAGTACCTTATCACCAGGCTAAAAAAATCTGTCCGTGGCATCTTTATCATACCATATTTTCATCTTATTCTGAACAGTTTTTAAATTGTTCTGAGCAATTTGACAAGCAGTATACAATTTTTCTTTAAATCTAGATACATAGTCTAGAAGATTCAAGTCAGTGTGTTCAGTAAGCCATTTTTCCTTAATCAATTTTAAAGGTCCCCTTACAGTATGACCGAATACCAACTCAAAGGGACTAAAACCAAGCGATTCTTGAACAGCCTCTCGAACCGCAAAAAGTAAAAAGTGAACACCATCATCCCAATCCCTGTGAAAAAAGTTCTGATCATGTTCTTCAATGTTTGATGAAAACGTTCTTAAGCACCTTGAGATTCTGGATGATAAGCACTTGACCTATACTGAGCAATCCCCAACTGGTACACGACTTGCTGAAATAAACCTGACATAAAATTTGAACCCTGGTCGGACTGTATAGACTTTGGAAGTCCTACTAGCGTGAAAAAATTTGATCAGAGCTTTGACAATAGTAGGTGTCTTGATATTCCTTAACGGAATAGCCTCAGGAAAGCGAGTTGAGGTACACATGATTGTCAATAAATACGCATTTCTGGTCTTGGTCTTCGGTAAAGGTCCAACGCAATCAATGAGTACTAGGCTGAAAGGTTCTTCAAAGGCTGGAATAGGCAGAAGTGGTGCTGGTGGTATTTTCTGGTTAGGCTTACAAACAACATGGCATATATGGCATGATTTGCAGTATTCTGCGACATCATTTCTAAGTCCTGGCCAGTAGAAATGCTGCAAGATCTTAAGGCAAGTCTTCCTTATACCTAAGTGTCCAGCCAAGGAGGTGTCATGAGCAAGACCAATAATGTCTTGCCTATAAACTTTAGGCACCACCACTTGGTATGCCACTCTCCATTGCTCCTCTGGGGTAGCATCAGGGGCCTCCACTTTCTCA
Source organism: Mytilus coruscus (assembly GCA_017311375.1). Taxonomy (NCBI): domain Eukaryota; kingdom Metazoa; phylum Mollusca; class Bivalvia; order Mytilida; family Mytilidae; genus Mytilus; species Mytilus coruscus. The sequence goes on from CM029599.1 coordinate 110,964,221, forward strand.
TTAAAATGCCGTCTTGATGGTAATAGCATTCGGTCACTTTGTCTGCTTCTTCCTGTGGTTGAGCCCTCTTGCAGAGCTGAAGAACCTCAGGGTGTTTATATTGTTCTTCGACAAATTTCCTTCGGTCTAATGAATGGCTGTTCACGTCTGGCCATGGCATAATTACATTCTTGCTAATATTAGGTGGTCTTATTACGGCCTTCTCTACGCTACCGGGACCTTCAATGTCGGCTAGAAAGGTGTCAGAAAGGTCCATGTAATCAAACTGGTCTTCTTGCAAATCCTCATTTTGTTGTTTTCTAGCCATCGCTCTAGTAACGACACAAGCTGGATACAGTTCAGCATCATCTTCAGGTGATTTAACATCCACCACCGGTTCACTGGTAACAATTGGTTCAGCAACCACTTTGTTCCTAGCTAGATCATTTCCTAGCAATAATGAAACACCATCAACAGGGAGATTAGGACGAACACCCACAACTGGTCCAGTTATCAAATCTGACTTCAGATAAATACGATGGAGGGGAACATCTATACAACCTAACTCCACACCTTGTAACAAAACGGAGGCACCAACAGAAGTCTCCTCGGAAAAAGGCAACACACCTTCTAACAATAAAGACTGAGAAGCTCCAGTGTCCCGTAAAATCTTAATAGGCTGAGGAGTAGTATTATCAACAATAGAAACAAACCCATCAGACATAAAAGGTTTATAATCCTCCATGTAATCACAAAAACTGGACTTAAAAGCCTGACTTGCAGGACATTCCAACGTATTGGTAACACGGGGTGTCGTACAAGCACTGGTCTTGGGCTTATTATCTCTTTCATTCTTCTTCTGGAGTCTGAAACAATCAGCCATCAGGTGACCATTCTTCTTACAATAAGCACAAGTCAGTGACTTCTCAAAAGTATCAAATTTTGGACTAGACATATTATAACTAGACTGACACTTATTCTGTGCAACAGGCTTACTATCAGTACGCTCAGTGCTTTGATTCTTGTAATTTCCACTCGAAGTATTAAAATTTGACCTTTGAAACTTCTTTTATGTGAAAGGGTATTATTATCGGATATAACAGCTGCATCTTGTAATGTCTCAACAGTTTTGTCATCTAAATGTGTTTTTAAGTCTAAATGAACACACTGCTTGAACTCTTCTAATAACATCAATTGTCTTAAGTTATCAAAATTTTTATCTATTTTCATTGACGTAAGCCATTTATCAAATAGATCTTCTTTTTCCCTAGCAAATTCAACATAAGTTTGTGAATCAAACTATTTATAAGACCTAAATTTCTGTCTATATGCTTCTGGCACTAGCTCATAGGCCTTCAAAACCTCTTTTTTAACTTTGTCATAATCAGAACTATTTTCTGATGAAAGTGCTGAGTAAATTTCAGCGGCCTTGCCCTACAAAACACTTTGCACCATTGTAGTCCAAAAAGGCTTCGGCCATTTCAAATTTTGAGCAATTTTCTCAAACTGTGGAAAAAATTTATCAACTGTTTTTTCACAAAATTTGGGAACCAAACGTATGTTTTTTGCTGCATCAAAATTAAAATGTTCTGATTTTGATTGGAATTTAGTGTTGCTTTCTTCTTTTGCCATTTCAATTTTCATTTTCTCAATCTCTACCCTTTCCCTCATTTCAAGTTCTGCCTGTCTTTCTTCTTTTCTTTTTTTTTTTTTTTTTTTTTTTTTTAGGGGCCTCGGTGGCCGAGTGGTCTAAGTAGTTACTACTGTAATCACTAGCCAGTCAACATTGAGGATGTGAGTTCGAACCCGCTCGTGCGGGTGCACTCGACTCAATCTTAATTGACCTAGGATTGTCAGTTTTCCTATCGAAGGTCGGTGGTTTCTCCGGGCACTCCGGCTTCCTCCACCAATAAAACTGGCCGCCACGAAATAGCCCAAAAGCGGTGCTTAAAAGTGGCGTTAAAACACCAAAATCAAAAATAAAAATCTTTTTCTTTTCCAATTGTTTTAATTTAACTTCGTTTTACAGTTGTTTTAATTTAAGTTTATGTTCTATTCAAGCTGTTTTAATTTGATAGCGTCAACATTTTCGACCTTAAGTTCAAGAGCCTCTTCACCTAAAATTTCTGCGTCAACTAATTTGTCAATTACCAATTTTTTTATAATTTGTTTTCTCATAGATACTCTTAAGTCTAATTTCAGATGTTTAGCAAGCAACACTAATTCCTCTTTCTCTAAATTATCAAACCCTTCCAGGTCTGGCGTTTTCAAAAATTTACCGGCATCAAATGCCATTTTGTAGAATTTTATTGGCTAGTTTTAATAAAAATACTGAAAACATTTTCAATGAGATATTTACGTTCTCCCGGACGATTCCCCAGTTTCTGTTACGCCAGAAAATCGCCTTTTAATTGTAGCCAACAAAAGACACAAATCAATAATAAATTTAACAAGATTTATTATACACAAGTTTACAATAAGTATTACATAAAAAGAAATGTCAACTTAACTGTCAAAATATATGTCCAATCTTTTATCTTTTCTTTATCCGAAAATCTTCTCGGAATCCACAATAATATTATATCCAATTGGTCACAATCTAGTATGATGTAGTTTGTAAATAAAAGTGTCAATCCAACTGCTGAGAATGTTGATGTCTATCGATGTCTAAGTCTATCTATTTCTATGTCTTTAGGGTCTGCATACTTATATATATGCTCAAACGGAAACTACTAGACAACGCTAGAAATTCAAATTACGCATCTTTTGTTATGATCATTCTGGAAACGTTATGTTAGTGAAATAGAAAGTTCTAATCATTCCATGAGTATCAATGATTGTTCCATTGATTTCTAAACTGCATAGTTGTAACACAATGTGTTTTATTTTGTACACAATGTAAAAACATATAATAGGCCACACAAAACAAATAAGGCCAACTAAATAAAAATAATAGTTACAATATACTATTACGTTATATTTATACTTGAAAACACACTCTTTTTCACATAATTCTTACGATAAGAAAAAAACTCGTAATAGGTAATAAATATGTCCTTATAATTCACGATCAAGTTTAAGTATAGGAATTTATTGAATACGCTTCTAATATAAAAATCGATCTAAACAAGAAAATATTTCCTGAATTGTGCATTCCAAATCCGAAAACCTTAACGACGGAATAGATGTGGTAAGGGTCCATTTCGACCCCTATATCAAGTCAATCTTTTCAAGTGTAACGTGCTCATCTTGTGCATGCGTGGACGGTCGTGACTTTAGCCCCAATCCCGGTCCAACCGAAAACCTGAAAGATTTTATAATTGCTTTTATGTGTTTTATGTGAACCGTGTACAGAATAATTAATTCGACGGTACTAAGAAGAAAAATGTATAGATTTAGATTTTTTACCTAATTCTAATATTTTAGGGGTATTTTTGCAACATTTAGCAATAAAAAATACAAAAATTTCGTTTAACGTCAACGTTGCGAATCAATTCAGACGTATGGTCTAAACTACTGTCAAAGTAACTTCACAATGCTGTAAAACTAATATTTATAAGTTTTACCTAAATTTTCAGACCCGTTCGAAACCCCTTCACCCTTGAAATTGTCTAATTATGTATCATACTATGAATCAAATACATTCATTTTTGTATTAGATTAGAGGTTGTCAAATCTTTCACATTTCATATTGTATTAATTTTATTGTCTAAGGGTGGGGTATAATACAAAATTATTAAAAACTAAGTTTTCATTTACATTAGTTTTAATAAAATATATGTTATAATACAAATAATGTTATAAAGTCATGTGAACTTATTGTTATGGTATTAAATGTGCCATTAAAGTATTGGTACGTGCTGGTTTCTTCGAGAACGTTTGTCGATTTTACATCAATCTTTCAGTTTTTAAGTTTTTGTTCTTTCCATTCACTCCATTGTTCCTCTTGCCTCTGTCAACTTTTTGCAGTCATAATTATTGTCTATAGCTAGAAATTAATTCAAACAAGAAACGATTGCTAAATGTACTCAGGCATAGTTTGTTCGTATGTTTTACCGTTACATCACTGTCCCAGATAAGGGGGAGGGTTTGGCGCCAAAAACTAGTTCATACCCACTTCATTTGTATGCATCTGTCCTAAGTCAGAAGCCTGTTGTTCAGTGGTTGTCGTTTGTTGGTGTGGTTCATAAGTGTTTCTCGTTTCTCGTTTTTTATATAGATTAGACTGTTGGTTTTCTGTTTGAATTATTTTACACTAGTCATTTTGGGGCCCTTTATAACTTGCTATTCGGTGTGAGCCAAGGTTCCGTGTTGAAGGCCGTACTTTGACCTATAAATATTTACTTTTTATACATTTTGACTTGGATGGAGAGTTTTTCTCATTGGCACTCATACCACATCTTCTTATTTATATTGATTCTGATATTGAAAAAAAGAGAACAAATATATGCATGTTGAAAACATGTGTAATGAATGATCAAAACTTTAATTATAAGGACAGATATAAACATAAAATTTTAGATTTTTTGTATCTGGCCGAATAATAGAGTAATATATGGAAAGACCCATAGTTCATTTATAAAATTTCACGATTAGTTCATTTTTCATCAAACCTGGACAATTACCAAAGCAAAACCTCTCATATGCGCGATCTCATAACTAAAAATGAAAAACAGATATGGAATACAGCAACCCAACAAAAAAAAAAAGAAACCATTTGGAGGTATATATGTCGTGTACAAAATGTTTGTACATGTTATAATTTATACAATGCAAAAACACAAGTTATAACATGTACAAAAGTACCTCGTATATGTTATAACATGTACAAAATATTGCTTAAAATGGTTTTAACTTGTACAAAATTTTAAAATAATATATATAGTCTTCCTTAACAGACAATTTGTGTATAAAAGTAGAATAACAAAATACCGAACTCCAAGGAAACTTCAAATCGGAAAGTCTCAAGTAAAACAAACCGAGTCTAGAAATTAGGGATAAGTCATAAAGCACGTGACCTGTGCCATTAATAATTTTCAATGGAGCTGTTATGTCAATTCTATTTACACTAACTTAGACAAACCAATGCCGTTCCCACCACCACCATTGTTTTCATTATAATTAGAAATGTATAATGTATTATTTAAGTGCTGTCTCGGTATATAATATCTTTTAGGTCAGCACATTTTCGTTGTTATTAACTCAATTTCCACAAATTTGATGCAGAGTTATTGATGTATAAGCTGCTTGTCACAGTTAATAAAACACATGCTATAAGTTTCCGGACACTAACTACCAATAGATCCTTGTTCTAAGTCAGTCCAGGCTTGGAAATTAATCAATCACGACTATTCAATAACTGTGACAACAACCGAGACGGCTAAACGCCAAATGATGTTTATTTCATTCATATTCTATGTTTTGTTGTGTATAAAATAATAAAACATTTGTGTTATGTTTGACTTCAATATTAATTTCTATCTAAAACATTGAATCAATTAATAACAAGTATCGAATATCCTCCTTCGCTTATAAGGATTCTTCCATTCACTCAAAGTTTCACCTTGTCTCAAAGAACTCATATTCATGAAACTTCGGACAAAAAGCATTTAGCATTCCTTCTATGTTATACTTAGATAGTAGCTAGTTTTATAAGGTATCGACCAATAACCTCCTGTCTAGGACAGGTGATAATTGCATATTTTACAAATCAAGTCTTCAGACACACACTGTCATCAATTGCCCGCTACAGACCAGTGATAGTATCCTGATTACTATTAAACACACATAAAAAAGATACCAAAAATCACTAATTCTATTGAACAATAGAACAGACCGACCAAAAAACCGATGCATAAACAACAACGAACAACACATCCACCTCAGATATGATGACGCAGCAAAGGTACAGCATATGGTGGAGTAAGATATATATATAAACAACAACGAATAACACACCCATCTCAGATAGCCTGACGAGCCAACGGTATAACATATGGTGGAGCAAGATAAAAATACAAACAACAACGAATAACACACCCATCTCAGATAGCCTGACGCGCCAACGGTATAAAATATGGTGGAGCAAGACATATATACAAAACAACGAATTACACACCCATCTCAGATAGCCTGACGCGGCACAGGAACAACATATGATGGAACAAAACAGATGTACAAACAATAGCGAACAACATATCCACCTCAGATAGTCTGACGCGGCACAGGCACAACATATGGTGGAGCAAGACAGATATACAAACAACAAAGAACAACACATCCATCTCAGATAGTCTGACGCGCCAAAGGTACAACATATGGTGGAGCAAGACATATATACAAACAATAAGGATTAACACACACCTCAGATAGCCTGACGCGCCAACGGTATTACATATTGTTGAGCAAGACATATATACAAAAACAACGAATAACACACTCACCTCAGATAGCCTGACGCGGAAAAGTAACAACTTATAGAGGAGCAAGAAAGATGTACATACAATAAAGAACAATACATCCACCTCAGATAGTCTAACACCATACACTAGCCAAAAAAATGGTGGAGTAAAAACACATGTTAAAACAACAACGAACAACACATCTACTTCAGATAGCCTGACACGACACAAGCGAAACATATGGTGGACTAAAAAAAGATGTAAAAACAACAACGAACAACATATCCACCTAAGAGACCCTGAGACGGCACAGGTTTTACACTTGTAATTTTTGGGGCCTTTTATAGCTTGCTGTTTGGTGTTGAAGGCCGTACCTTGACCTATAATGGATTACTTTTATAAATTGTTACTTGGATGGAGAGTTGTCTCATCGGCACTCATACCACATCTTCCTATATCTATGGTTGAGCAATCCAGATGTACAAACAAAACGAACAACACATCCACCTCAGATAGCCTGACGCCACAAAGGCACAACATATGGTGGAGTAAAAAGATGTAAAAATAACAACGAACAACACATCCACCTCAGATGGCCTGACGCAGCAAAGGCACAACAAATGGTTGAGCAATTCAGATAGCCTGACGCGGCACAGGCACAACATATTGTGGAGCAAAACAGATGTACAAACAAGAATGAACATCACATTACCCTCAGATAGCCTGAAACGGCCATGATACAACATATGGTGGAAAAAACAAATGTACAAACAACAAAGAACAACAGATCTTCCTCAGTTAGCCTGGCGCGGTACAAGCACTTGGATGAGCAAAACAGATGTACAAACAACAACGAAAAACACATCCACTTCAGATAGCCCGACATGGCAGAGGCACAACATATGGTGGAGCAAAACAGATGTACAAACAACAAAGAACAACACATCAGAAAGCCTGACACGGTATAGACACAAGATATTGTGGAGCCAAAACAGATGTACAATCAGCAGAGAATAACACATCAGAAAGCCTGACACGACAAAGGCACAACATATGGTGGAGCAAAACAGTTGTACAAACAACAACGAACAACATATCCACCTCAGATAGCCTGACACGGCAAAGGCACAACATATGGTGGAGCAAAACAGATGTACAAACAACAAAGAACATATCCACTTAAGATAACCTGATACAGCAATAAAACAACATATGGTTGAGCAAAACAGATGTAAATACAACAAAGAACAACACATCAGAAAGCCTGACACGGTATAGACACAAGATATTGTGGAGCCAAAACAGATGTACAATCAACAAAGAACAACACATCAGAAAGCCTGACATGGTATAGACACAAGATATTGTGGAGCCAAAACAGATGTACAATCAACAAAGAATAACACATCAGAAAGCCTGACATGGTATAGACACAAGATATTGTGGAGCCAAAACAGATGTACAATCAACAAAGAACAACACATCAGAAAGCCTGACATGGTATAGACACAAGATATTGTGGAGCCAAAACAGATGTACAATCAACAAAGAACAACACATCAGAAAGCCTGACACGGTATAGACACAAGATATTGTGGAGCCAAAACAGATGTACAATCAACAAAGAACAACACATCAGAAAGCCTGACATGGTATAGACACAAGATATTGATGAGCCAAAACAGATGTACAATCAACAAAGAACAACAGACATCAGAAAGCCTGACATGGTATAGACACAAGATATTGTGGAGCCAAAACAGATGTACAATCAACAGAGAATAACACATCAGAAAGCCTGACAAGGTATAGACACAAGATATTGTGGAGCCAAAACAGATGTACAATCAACAGAGAATAACACATCAGAAAGCCTGACATGGTATAGACACAAGATATTGTGGAGCCAAAACAGATGTAAATACAACAAAGAATAACACATCAGAAAGCCTGACATGGTATAGACACAAGATATTGTGGAGCCAAAACAGATGTACAATCAACAAAGAACAACACATCAGAAAGCCTGACATGGTATAGACACAAGATATTGTGGAGCCAAAACAGATGTACAATCAACAAAGAACAACACATCAGAAAGCCTGACATGGTATAGACACAAGATATTGTGGAGCCAAAACAGATGTACAATCAACAAAGAACAACACATCAGAAAGCCTGACAAGGTATAGACACAAGATATTGTGGAGCCAAAACAGATGTACAATCAACAGAGAATAACACATCAGAAAGCCTGACATGGTATAGACACAAGATATTGTGGAGCCAAAACAGATGTACAATCAACAAAGAACAACACATCAGAAAGCCTGACACGGTATAGACACAAGATATTGTGGAGCAAAACAGATGTACAATCAACAAAGAACAACACATCAGAAAACCTGACATGGTATAGACACAAGATATTGTGGAGCCAAAACAGATGTACAATCAGCAGAGAATAACACATCAGAAAGCCTGACATGGTATAGACACAAGATATTGTGGAGCCAAAACAGATGTACAATCAGCAGAGAATAACACATCAGAAAGCCTGACATGGTATAGACACAATATATTGTGGAGCCAAAACAGATGTACAATCAGCAGAGAATAACACATCAGAAAGCCTGACACGGTATAGACACAAGATATTGTGGAGCCAAAACAGATGTACAATCAACAGAGAATAACACATCAGAAAGCCTGACATGGTATAGACACAATATATTGTGGAGCCAAAACAGATGTACAATCAACAGAGAATAACACATCAGAAAGCCTGACATGGTATAGACACAAGATATTGTGGAGCCAAAACAGATGTACAATCAACAGAGAATAACACGTCAGAAAGCCTGACATGGTATAGACACAAGATATTGTGGAGCCAAAACAGATGTACAATCAACAGAGAATAACACGTCAGAAAGCCTGACATGGTATAGACACAAGATATTGTGGAGCCAAAACAGATGTACAATCAACAGAGAATAACACGTCAGAAAGCCTGACATGGTATAGACACAAGATATTGTGGAGCCAAAACAGATGTACAATCAACAGAGAATAACACATCAGAAAGCCTGACATGGTATAGACACAAGATATTGTGGAGCCAAAACAGATGTACAATCAGCAGAGAATAACACATCAGAAAGCCTGACATGGTATAGACACAAGATATTGTGGAGCCAAAACAGATGTACAATCAGCAGAGAATAACACATCAGAAAGCCTGACACGGTATAGACACAAGATATTGTGGAGCCAAAACAGATGTACAATCAACAGAGAACAACACATCAGAAAGCCTGACATGGTATAGACACAAGATATTGTGGAGCCAAAACAGATGTACAATCAACAGAGAACAACACATCAGAAAGCCTGACAAGGTATAGACACAAGATATTGTGGAGCCAAAACAGATGTACAATCAACAGAGAATAACACATCAGAAAGCCTGACATGGTATAGACACAAGATATTGTGGAGCCAAAACAGATGTACAATCAACAGAGAATAACACATCAGAAAGCCTGACATGGTATAGACACAAGATATTGTGGAGCCAAAACAGATGTACAATCAACAGAGAATAACACATCAGAAAGCCTGACATGGTATAGACACAAGATATTGTGGAGCCAAAACAGATGTACAATCAACAGAGAATAACACATCAGAAAGCCTGACACGATATAGACACAAGATATTGTGGAGCCAAAACAGATGTACAATCAACAGAGAATAACACATCAGAAAGCCTGACATGGTATAGACACAAGATATTGTGGAGCCAAAACAGATGTACAATCAACAGAGAATAACACATCAGAAAGCCTGACACGGTATAGACACAAGATATTGTGGAGCCAAAACAGATGTACAATCAACAGAGAATAACACATCAGAAAGCCTGACACGGTATAGACACAAGATATTGTGGAGCCAAAACAGATGTACAATCAGCAGAGAATAACACATCAGAAAGCCTGACACGGTATAGACACAAGATATTGTGGAGCCAAAACAGATGTACAATCAACAGAGAATAACACATCAGAAAGCCTGACACGGTATAGACACAAGATATTGTGGAGCCAAAACAGATGTACAATCAGCAGAGAATAACACATCAGAAAGCCTGACATGGTATAGACACAAGATATTGTGGAGCCAAAACAGATGTACAATCAGCAGAGAATAACACATCAGAAAGCCTGACATGGTATAGACACAAGATATTGTGGAGCCAAAACAGATGTACAATCAACAGAGAATAACACATCAGAAAGCCTGACATGGTATAGACACAAGATATTGTGGAGCCAAAACAGATGTACAATCAACAGAGAATAACACATCAGAAAGCCTGACATGGTATAGACACAAGATATTGTGGAGCCAAAACAGATGTACAATCAGCAGAGAATAACACATCAGAAAGCCTGACATGGTATAGACACAAGATATTGTGGAGCCAAAACAGATGTACAATCAACAGAGAATAACACATCAGAAAGCCTGACATGGTATAGACACAAGATATTGTGGAGCCAAAACAGATGTACAATCAACAGAGAATAACACATCAGAAAGCCTGACATGGTATAGACACAAGATATTGTGGAGCCAAAACAGATGTACAATCAACAGAGAATAACACATCAGAAAGCCTGACACGGTATAGACACAAGATATTGTGGAGCCAAAACAGATGTACAATCAACAGAGAATAACACATCAGAAAGCCTGACACGATATAGACACAAGATATTGTGGAGCCAAAACAGATGTACAATCAACAGAGAATAACACATCAGAAAGCCTGACATGGTATAGACACAAGATATTGTGGAGCCAAAACAGATGTACAATCAGCAGAGAATAACACATCAGAAAGCCTGACACGGTATAGACACAAGATATTGTGGAGCCAAAACAGATGTACAATCAACAGAGAATAACACATCAGAAAGCCTGACATGGTATAGACACAAGATATTGTGGAGCAAAACAGATGTACAATCAACAGAGAATAACACATCAGAAAGCCTGACAAGGTATAGACACAAGATATTGTGGAGCCAAAACAGATGTACAATCAACAGAGAATAACACATCAGAAAGCCTGACATGGTATAGACACAAGATATTGTGGAGCCAAAACAGATGTACAATCAACAGAGAATAACACATCAGAAAGCCTGACATGGTATAGGCACAAGATATTGTGGAGCCAAAACAGATGTACAATCAACAGAGAATAACACATCAGAAAGCCTGACACGGTATAGACACAAGATATTGTGGAGCCAAAACAGATGTACAATCAGCAGAGAATAACACATCAGAAAGCCTGACATGGTATAGACACAAGATATTGTGGAGCCAAAACAGATGTACAATCAACAGAGAATAACACGTCAGAAAGCCTGACACGGTATAGACACAAGATATTGTGGAGCCAAAACAGATGTACAATCAACAGAGAATAACACATCAGAAAGCCTGACATGGTATAGACACAAGATATTGTGGAGCCAAAACAGATGTACAATCAATAGAGAATAACACATCAGAAAGCCTGACACGGTATAGACACAAGATATTGTGGAGCCAAAACAGATGTACAATCAACAGAGAATAACACATCAGAAAGCCTGACATGGTATAGGCACAAGATATTGTGGAGCCAAAACAGATGTACAATCAACAGAGAATAACACATCAGAAAGCCTGACACGATATAGGCACAAGATATTGTGGAGCCAAAACAGATGTACAATCAACAGAGAATAACACATCAGAAAGCCTGACATGGTATAGACACAAGATATTGTGGAGCCAAAACAGATGTACAATCAACAGAGAATAACACATCAGAAAGCCTGACAAGGTATAGACACAATATATTGTGGAGCCAAAACAGATGTACAATCAACAGAGAATAACACATCAGAAAGCCTGACATGGTATAGACACAAGATATTGTGGAGCCAAAACAGATGTACAATCAACAGAGAATAACACATCAGAAAGCCTGACACGGTATAGACACAAGATATTGTGGAGCCAAAACAGATGTACAATCAACAGAGAATAACACATCAGAAAGCCTGACATGGTATAGACACAAGATATTGTGGAGCCAAAACAGATGTACAATCAACAGAGAATAACACATCAGAAAGCCTGACATGGTATAGACACAAGATATTGTGGAGCCAAAACAGATGTACAATCAACAGAGAATAACACATCAGAAAGCCTGACACGGTATAGACACAAGATATTGTGGAGCCAAAACAGATGTACAATCAACAGAGAATAACACATCAGAAAGCCTGACATGGTATAGACACAAGATATTGTGGAGCCAAAACAGATGTACAATCAACAGAGAATAACACATCAGAAAGCCTGACACGGTATAGACACAAGATATTGTGGAGCCAAAACAGATGTACAATCAACAGAGAATAACACATCAGAAAGCCTGACATGGTATAGACACAAGATATTGTGGAGCCAAAACAGATGTACAATCAGCAGAGAATAACACATCAGAAAGCCTGACATGGTATAGACACAAGATATTGTGGAGCCAAAACAGATGTACAATCAACAGAGAATAACACATCAGAAAGCCTGACATGGTATAGACACAAGATATTGTGGAGCCAAAACAGATGTACAATCAACAGAGAATAACACATCAGAAAGCCTGACATGGTATAGACACAAGATATTGTGGAGCCAAAACAGATGTACAATCAACAGAGAATAACACATCAGAAAGCCTGACATGGTATAGACACAAGATATTGTGGAGCCAAAACAGATGTACAATCAGCAGAGAATAACACGTCCACCTCGAATAGGCACAGGCACAACACATCAGAAAGCCTGACACGGTATAGACACAAGATATTGTGGAGCCAAAACAGATGTACAATCAGCAGAGAATAACACATCAGAAAGCCTGACATGGTATAGACACAATATATTGTGGAGCCAAAACAGATGTACAATCAGCAGAGAATAACACATCAGAAAGCCTGACATGGTATAGACACAAGATATTGTGGAGCCAAAACAGATGTACAATCAACAGAGAATAACACATCAGAAAGCCTGACATGGTATAGACACAATATATTGTGGAGCCAAAACAGATGTACAATCAGCAGAGAATAACACGTCCACCTCGAATAGGCACAGGCACAACACATGGTTGAGCAATACAGATGTAAAAACAACAACGAACAACACTTCCACATCAGAAAGCCTGACACGGTATAGACACAAGATATTGTGGAGCCAAAACAGATGTACAATCAACAGAGAATAACACATCAGAAAGCCTGACACGGTATAGACACAAGATATTGTGGAGCCAAAACAGATGTACAATCAACAGAGAATAACACATCAGAAAGCCTGACATGGTATAGACACAAGATATTGTGGAGCCAAAACAGATGTACAATCAACAGAGAATAACACGTCCACCTCGATGGCACAGGCACAACACATGGTTGAGCAATACAGATGTAAAAACAACAACGAACAGCACTTCAACCTCAGATAGCGTGACACGGAAAAAGCACAACATAAGGTGGAGTAAAAACTAATCTAGAAACAACAACGATAAACATCCACTCCACATAGCCTGAAGTGGCGGCAAAACATATGGTGGAACAAAACATATATACAAACAACAAAGCACAACATATCAACCTCAGATAGCCTGACGCGGCACCAGGAGA